>JAODXP020000022.1:13317408-13319908 GCA_027497455.2 Sardinella longiceps | reverse complement strand
ACACTACAGGGTGAGACCACTGCTCCAGCTGTGATGATGACTATGTCATATTGCTGCCTCCTTTGTAGATGTATGTGTGTGTGTGTGTGTGTGTGTGTGTGTGTGTGTGTGTGTGTGTGTGTGTGTGTGTGTGTGTGTGGACATACGGTATGTGTGCATTGGAAAATGGAGTTGTGTGTTGGTCTCATTGTGCGACCTACATGTTCATGCGAATACGTGCAGTGAAAGTGTGGTTTGTAGACGTATGTCTGGCTGCTCGTCTTTATGTATGTGTATGTGTGTGTGTGTGTGTGTGTGTGTGTGTGTGGTATGTGTGCATATGTGTGTTGGTGTTGTTTTTGCAGATGGGTTGTCTGTACCCCAGAGAGAAGTCCCCCTGTCCCCCGTCACTTCAAAGAGAACTGATTTATGTCAGAAGGGATAGAGTGATAGAGAAAGAAAGAGAAAAAAAGGCAGAGAGAAGAGAACAAGAGAGAGAGAGAGAGAGAGAGAAAGAGAAAGAAAAGGCAGAAAGGGAGACATCTTCCCTCTTGAGAGACACTCTGGCCCTTCTTATATGGGACTGTTTGCTTGTTCTCCTGTGTGCCTATAATTCACTGCGGCTGTAAAAAGTTAACCCCAAGGTCTGGCCAAAGAGTTTCACACCACAGAGCAGCGAAAGCTGCTGGAATATTCCACCACAGAGAACCAGCAATGTGTGAGAGTGAAAAAAAAAAGAAAAAGATCAGGACCAACGTTGCCATTAATCTGCAGTAAGGCTGACACAGTTGCGTCGCTTTGCGTGATCTGCAAGTCCACCTTTCTCCTAAACACCTCTGACGTCCTGTTTTCGTCTAAGTCAGTTGACAGGCACAGGCCATTTTTGGAGTACGACCGCTTCGTTTACAACAGATCATTCACAGCTAATAACATCAGGCAGGTGCTTTTCTTGTCTGCTGAAGTGGCCCCTCACTGGAAAGTAGACAGCCAAAACCCCCTTCATCTGTACCATGTACATAACCCATTCTAAGGTGTATGATAGATATATGTTAACATAGGCCATACAGCTGCTTTCACCTCTGCCGCTTGTAACATGTTTGAACTTTTCTCCACTTGGACTGAAGTTTACCATCCCTCTATCTCCAGTAAGCCAGGGCAGAACAGAATGTACCAGGCCCACCCTGAGGCCTGCCATGGAGCGATCTCTGCCATGGTGGTTTGTTTCTTTTAGCACGTGCTGAATGAGGTGCAGATTGAGGAACGAAGGCCCTGATCGTAGGTAAACGCCTCATGTCTGTAGCGCTGCTCGGGAACGTACAGGATAGGAGAGTAGGCACACATACACAACACATGGGCATGTATACACAGGCTCGTACTGACATAGACATGTCACCCACTCACTCACACACACACACACACACACACACACACACACACACACACACACACACACGCACACACACACACACACACACACACACTATCACACAAATACAAACATAATCACACACGTACATCATGCAGACACAGTCACACTCATCTCAAGTGTAAAGTACAGGATTTCTGTCTCGTCCCCTTCACTCCTGACTTGTTGAGTGGGATTAAATGTGTGTGCTTGTACAGTATGAATATGTCCCAAGAATATTCATGTATGCAGAACCCTCAGCAAATAAACAATCTCTCTCTCTCTCTCTCTCTCTCTCTCTCTCTCACACACACACACACACACACACACACACACACACACACACACACACACACACACACACACACACACACACACACACACACACACAGGCCTCATACTGTGTCTTCACCCTTGTCCGATCACTGTCCCATCATAAATGATGGCTCTGCTCAGTGTGCTGAAGGTCGTTTATTTGAGCTGATGCTCAATACGCCGATTGTCCCTGACCCGGCCGACTCACCCAAGCGTTGGATTTATGCGCGTCTCCATCTCCACACCTGCTAACGCACTTGGAGATGGAACAAAGGGCCACTCAGTCTGAGGTCGGCCCCGTCTCTCACTGCTACTTCTCCAGCTTCTTTACTGCCCTCCGTAATGAGATTATCTGATCAAAGACTTGGTTTGTTTCCCTCTGACAAAATTCATTTTCCAGAATAAACTCTTACCCTCGACTCTGAGTGAACTTCAGCAGAGACCCAAAGCACAGGATAATAATTGTCTCTGCTAATGGACTCTGGCTGGATAGAATCAGTTTGGACTCCGTTAAGCTGCTGGATGGCCTTTAGTGCTGACCAAACATTTTGCTGAGTTGAAATATTGTTTGGAACCAAACCCATTCAGAGGGCTTTCCCTGTAGGGCAGTTGGCCTTGGGTTTGTGAAAACGTGTCTGAGGTGTTTGATTGACAGCGGCTGGACGTGTGCCCTGCTTGGCCGCCCGCACTCTCTCTCCGCTTCGGTCACGCTTTGAAGGGAGTAGTTTACTACTTCCTCTACCCGCCCACCACTTTTCCTCAACGCCTCCCTTTCTCCCCTTTTTCCTGCTTTCTCTCCCT
>JAODXP020000022.1:13287408-13307408 GCA_027497455.2 Sardinella longiceps | reverse complement strand
GTGAGGTAAGTGACAGTCAAAGAGATTATGTATATATGCCTTTCGGCGTGTGTGTGTATGTGTGTGTATGTGCATGTGTGTGTGTGTGTGTGTGTGTATGAGTGAGTGAGTTTATGTGTGTGTGTACACGCGTGTGTTCATGCATACACATTTCCTCCTGAGTGCGGACCATGTCCCCGAGGCAGAAACCGAAGCCGCGGCCCGAGACTCGGTAGCTGCTGTAGAGGAGTCCCTCTGATTGACAGCCGCACTGCTCGTTACTGCCGAGGTGTGGGAGGGTTAGTCACAGTTCAGCAATGCGGCCGCCCCGGCAACACCCCGCCATCTCTCAGCCACATGTTCACATCATGTTAGAATAACAACATCTTCTGCTAACTGCACAATGTAGCCTTCGGCTATTTGAAAAAGTGTCACTTAAAAGATGAAGTCCAACGATTCTTATCCCTTTTACTTTATGTCAAATTCAGCTAATTGCTCCTTCTGGCCATCAAACTGTCTGTGCAGTAAAAGTGGAGAATAGTAGAACTTTGTTTTTTTTTCGAAGGCCTGGCCTTGTGTTGGCATGAAAGTTTGGAAATGCTCTTTGAGAGGAAACTGACAAGATCTTCACAGAGGCGAGTGCAAAGTGTAGTGTCTCCTCAGTATCGCTCCGCTGATCTCGCTAATTGTGGCTCTTGCTTATGCGCAGGGCGTCCATTTGTAACAACTCAGGCCTCTTTCCTCAGCCACTTAGAGGCCTAGGGGCCACAAAGCTGCCCATATAAGGAGAGGGATGAGCGGTGAGGTGAGGTTGGGTGATATCACTTTGGTCAGATAGGTTGGTTTCGCACATATGAAAGTTGACGTATTGCAGATAATTGTGGGCATGAAAGTGATGTATGCCTTGTACTGGTGGCCTCAAGGTGTAAATTTTATTTATTTTTGTTTTTATTCAGACATGCTGAATAGTTTTCGCCTCCATAAATCTAGCCTCTTATCAATTAATTAGAGGGGAGTTGTAGCAAGAGGCAAGGCTGCCGTGGTGTTTGTGTAAGCATGATGTTGTTTCCAGGGCTATTATCTTATCCGGGCCCTCCCGATAACTGTGGGGAGTGCTTTTAGCCTGAAGCTCATGGTTTTTTTTTTTTCCTAGCTTGAAGATGACTTCACAGGGCTCTGCTCTGAATGGCTGCCCGATTTTATGCCTGTGTAAAATTCCAGCGATAAGGGGTTTTTCTGGCAAGCCGACATACCAGGTTTACCACAGCTCAACCTCTGGTTGCTCAGAGAGATACACTTGGATTCACAGAGTTCAGAGTGAGGGCATCTCCCCATGGTTGTTCAGGAAGGTCAGGAAGGCCAACAAGTTCTCTTTTCTGAGTCCTGAGTTTCCAGTGTTTACAATACAAGGCGATTCTTCTCTCCCTTACACATTTGATAGTGTAACCAGAGGGAGGCCTACACTAAACAAAAACACACACACACACACACACACACACACACACACACACACACACACACACACACACACACACACACACACACACACACACACACACACACCACATATTGACTGTGTCTACAACACAAACATCTGCTAACACTTGAAAATGCAGTTATCTTCTGTTTCAAACACTGTTGAAGTTATCAACCTTTTATGTGTTTATACAAGAGCAAAGTTTCCCCAGGTGGTTGTCACATTTGTAAACATAAAACTTTCGAAAAGATGAAATCATAAAAGAAGAAATGCTCTGTTGAAATGCTGTTTCTTTTAACAACTCATGGACATCCTGAAGGTTCATGCCTAAGATCTGCATTGATATTTTTTTTATTGTACAGTGATGGATGTAGTAATTATGTGCATTTTTCAAATTTGAATTTTAATATTCCATTAAATGTTTCAGAGGTAGAGTTTTGACATTGACATTTACGTCTAATATGAGATACTGTTGGTATTGTTGGTACTGTTTGTTTGAAAAAAACAAAACAAAAAAACGTTTTCTATCTTTCCCTTTTCCATCTTTCTTTTTCTGATCTGCATCCTATGTCTCATATTGTCTCTCCCATCTCTTCTTGCCCATAGGCCCCTTGTGGCGGAGTCCATGTGAGCTGCTCCCAGTGGGTGTGGCCCACCCTGTCCAGGCCAAGCTCAAGACCTTCACCTCCATATCAGGCTGCGCCAGTCGAATCACCACCCGCCTGCCGCATGAGGTCCATGTCATCAACCTGAAGACTTTGAAAGACATTGAGCCGGCTAAAGAGGTAAGCCTCTCTTCAGACACTCTTCAGGTCTCTCACCTGTATCAGACACAAAGACTCTCTAATGAAAGTATATTGCCAGAATGAACAAGCAGAAGACCTATTTGGTCACACACATACTGACCAATTGTTTGATATTCATTCATACACTACACTTGAATACGTACAGTATGTGTATGATGTTCATTTGGAGTAACTGTGAGTATTACACACAGTACACCTGTAGCACTAGACAAATAAGGTTGCACCCGAGCTCTGCACTTGCTGTGAGGAAGGCAGTCGGTGGCTTAATATCTGAATCAATTTTAAGCCTTGTGTCTTTGCTTTGCTGTCTTTGACAGCAAAAACAGCATCATTCCACTCAAAAAAAAAAAAAAAAGAATTCCCTTGGATCCCCCTCTAAAAACTTCACAACCTTCAGCCCTGGCTTCCTAAAAATGAGCTGCTTAATAAACCACTCTTGCTCCCCTCTCTCTCTCTCTCTGACGGCTCTGGAGCTGATGTGTATCGTGTCCGTGGCACGCCGCCATCTTAGGTGGGAGGCTCAGCGGGGGTGTGCACTCGACAGCAGCGCTGAGATAATTGATTCTGTAATTGCTGGAAGGCCTCTCTGGCCTGGGCCGCCCAACCCAGCACTGCTGACTCGGGAGTTTTTCAGTGTTTTTCACTTTTTTTTTTTTTTTTTTTTTTTGTGGGGTTCCTCCCGGAGAGCAGCATAATTTTCTTGTTTAGTTTATCGTCTTTCAGCGAGTCTGGAGCTGGGGAGAGGTCCCCGCTGAAACTCGACGCAGAGACACAGCCACATGTGTGGAGTGTGCACACACAACACACCAACACACACACACACACACACACACACACACACACACACACACACACACACACACACACACACACACAGAACATTCATATACATTTACAGATGCGTAAATGTAGACAGACAAGTGTAAATATATGTATTGTATATACATACTTTGACAGAAACTTGCACAGACACAGTCCATAAACTCATTATGTGTGCAGGCATACTTTCAGAGAGACACACACTCACACATACACACACACACACACACACACACACACACACACACACACACACACACACACACACACACTCTCACACACACACACACTACACACACACACACACACACACACACACACACTCACGCCAGCATGCAAAAGCTGTCCAAACCTGACCCCCACTCGCTTTCAATGTTTAGAGGTCCTAAGTTGTATTACCCAGAGGCAAGGCAGACAGAATGGAGGGGAAAAGGTAAGAGAGGAAGAAAAAAAAGAATCAGAAGAGAAAACAAAGCCTGTCGATCAAATCTTCGTGCGGAGCGGCCCAAGAATAACAACGGTGGGCCCCCCGAAGCCGAGGGGGTCCTCTGCATGGGTAGAGTAAGTGGGAATGAGTGGAGAGACAGTTTGGAAGACCAAAAAAAAAAAAAAATGGTTAAGTGAGACACTGGACAGACATGCTGGATAAATGGAGGTAATTATTTGGGACTGTCAGCCACGCGTAGCATGGAGGCTGGTGTTCCCATTGTGGAGCATGGATGTCCGACATTACGGCACAGACAATCTGTCCCTCCGGACAAGAGGAGACAATGAAGGTTTCTTTGGCCTCTCTTGATCCCAAAAAGTGATTTATGCAATGAGGGGTGTGTGTGCGGTGCTGGCAGATTCAGGACCTGTGCTGCTGCTGCTGCTTAGTGAAACCCATCAGAGCTCCCCCCGAACACCTCCTTCTTACTGTTCCAGTATCAGCTTCGCTACGAGTCCCAGCGGACGCATCTTATTTTTATTATCTGCCCGCTGCTGCCCTCCATTGTGCGGCTGGCCCGCTCCAAAATGGCCACCGTTCCTTCCACCGGGGGCCAGCGACAGGAAGCAGAAGAAAGGGCAAGGCTGCGGAGGATTGTAAACATCCGCGGACGATCAGATTGTTGTTGAGGGGCCGCGCACCGTGAGACAAAAAGCGGAGGGGCAGAATGTTATCTGCCGGCCGATTCCGGGCGGTAAACAAGCTGCTGCTATCCCTTCCCCACCATCCCACCACCCCCACACCTCACTCTGCCTCGACTTTTTGCATCCACCCCTTTCCCCACCCTCAGATCACAAATGCAAAACAAAACGAAAGAAGATAAAGAGAGAACAAAGACTGTCATCAGATTCTTTTGTGTCTGCCTGTTATCATGACAGGGGGAGCAGCAGAGATATGGCGACATCTGCAAACAAAGATTAAAATATTTAATAAATACAAAGCTCCGGAGACAGAACAGAGGGAGACGCCACACAATAGCTACCCACGATCCTGTGATTATTTTATTATTCCCCGCTTTCAATAATCAGACCGTCAAACAATAAATCCACACACTGATTGCCAGCTGGGAGTTTTGTGAACTTGGCAGGATTCTCAGTTTCTCTCTCTCTCTCTCTCTCTCTCTCTCTCTCTCTCTCTCTCTCTCCCTCTCTCTTTCTCTATCCACTTTGGCCTCTTTTTTCACGTTTCATGTCGGTTGTCATGGTGGTTGGGTGGACATGTGTTTTGGGGATTAGGTGCAATGTGGGGGATTAGGTGTGATGTTCACCCCCCTCTCCCTTTGGGGGGCCTGACAGACATTTTGATGGTGTTGAGGAGGCATGGGGGGGGGGGATCCCCGAGTTTCTTGAGCCGACAGACCAGTGCAGCAGCTCACAGTTACACCTTCTCAGGGGTTGCGCCTTGTCCCTGGGACAGTGTGTCGTAAAAACCTGGGTGAGAGTGTGAGAAACATCATGCCTGGGCCTGCCACACGAAATCGCTCAACCCTTCACTCAAACGCCCCGTGGTAAAAACACAGCACCCGTCTGTGCCAAAATGTCATTTACTTTTTATTCAGTTGGCAAGGCGAATACATCGCTGTTTGTTTTGCTGTAACACAAACTGCGGTCGGCTTTTTAGTAGTTCAGTGTTGAGTGTTGACTGAAGGTAACAAATTTCTACTTTCTTTAATGGTTCATGAATTAAGTACATCAATATATCACGTCAGCAGAATATGTTGTTTTCATGTGGTATGACTTGACCTCCATTTTGCCCCCAAACAATTACTGCGAGTATCAGCCGAGCCTTATTAAGTAAGTGCTGGAATAACAGTCTGCCAGGGGGAGCGGTGTGTGGCATTGGGGTGGAGGGACCTGGTAAGTTCCCCCAGACCTTGGACGTCAAGCAGGAAATCAAACATTGATGGGGTTGACTGGTGTCCTATTGCTGTCCGACTCTCCCGTGCAGCTGAAAGAGCTTTTGTGTGGACAGACGGACGCGTGGATGATTGGGACATGACTAAGCTGTCAAGCACTCCGAAGCCGTGGGGCTCGCCGTTGACTGAGAGAGAAGTCAGAGTTTCTTTGTGAGGAAAGAGAGAGAAGAAAAAAGAGTAGGCAGGAAAGAAAAAAAAGAATGAGGGAGAAATGCAAGAAAGAAAGAAAGACAGAAAGAAAGAAAGATTTATTGTATGTATTCCCAAGCTGTTGTCACGTTGCTCTGACACAAGCTTGCACGAGGCCTCACCTGTCATTACGCAAATTGGAATCATGTGTTTGTGTGTGTGTGTGTGTGTGTGTGTGTGTGTGTGTGTGTGTGTGTGTGTGTGTGTGTGTGTTTCTGTACATATGTGCATGTGTGTGTGCACACACTGAATTATCCTTCATTGTATTCAGTCCAAGTATCACTTAGGGAAAACCAGTCTTCCCTCAGACTGGGATGAGAGAGAGGAGTGTGGCAACATGTTTTGTGTCGCGTCAGATTATATGCCCAAAGTGGGATAGAGGCGCTCACAAAGTGCCCAAAATGAGGCGAGTTTTGTCTACAAACAGGCAGACAGATAAGATTGTCCCCCTAGCCGCATTCCAAGCCGCAGGTATTTTGTGAGGCTTTGAAATATTCCTGCACAATAATTTGTGTGTGTGTGTGTGTGTGTGTGTGTGTGTGTGTGTGTGTGTGTGTGTGTGTGTGTGTGATAGGGAAGAGAGATTGGGAAAGGGGTGGAGAAAAAAAGGAAACAAGAAAAGCGGGAAGACACAGCCTCACAGTTTGACGTCAGCGTACAATCAAGAGATGGGTTAGACGTTCAGAATCTTCCCAGATCTTCAAGCTGGAAGTCCAGCCAAACCATTCACAGAACATTTCATGTAAGCCCGGGAAACCAGACTTGCAGTGTCCAAATCGCAACACCAAATTCTTGACTATCTCTGCAGAGACAAAGAGCATGCAGGATTGGGTGTTACCTTCTGAAATAATGACAGCAATTACCGTCAGTCCATTCAGCTTGGGAGGCAATGAAAACACACATAACACACTTCCAATGAGGCCCCGAAGGATTGCAGTCATCTCCTGACATGACTTATGGCTGGGTGGATGGGTTTATTTTAGTTATATATATATATTTTTTTCTTTTCTTGCTGGCGTAGGGCTGAACGGGGACTTACCATTGTGAAATTCTCCTGAGTAAAGCAGTTTTTATTATTTTCGTCCTTTTTTTTCTTATCACCCCGACGCCAACTTTTGCCTTTTTTCTCATTGTGTGTGTTGCTGTCCGCGCTGGGAAAGAAGTGGTGTGTGGCGCAATCAGGAAAAGGGGGGAAAAGTGTGGGAAGTGTGTGCGTGTGTGTGTGTGTACGTGTGCGTGTGTGTGTCTGTGTATGTGTGCATGTCTGTGTGTGTGTGTGTAAATTGAAGGGGAGGGAAGATACCATCCTGACTCCGACCTGATATGATAGAGTTCAGCGAGAATGGACTGTAAGACCCAATCGTCCAAGCCTTGTCTCTGGAGGCCACTGGCGTATCTGAGCGCATGTGGCTGCCCCTCTCAAGACATCTGTCCGACTCGCTCCCCATCGCTCTTGGTTTGTACATGCAGATGCACATCCGACCCCCGCATCACCCCACCCCTCCTCCTCCACCCCCCGCCCCCCTCGTCTCTTTACCTTGGCTCCTTGCCAGACGCTCTCCGTCCCTCGCTGTTTGCTGAGCACATGTAGATAGACCCTGCTGGCAAGGCTCCGGCGTTAATGAACGAAGACGGGGATTAGGGAGAGCAATGGAACAGAACATTCTGCCTCATCTTACTTTGCCTGATGCCGCCCTCCCTCCCTCCCTCCCCTTGTTCTCCTCTTCCTTCAGCACTCCCTCCGTTTTGGTTGAAAAAAAGCCCTGATATCGCCAACATCTCTGATATCTGATCTCTTGCTCTAGTCTCTCAACCCCATCCAGCCCCCTTCCCAACCTCTCTTGCTCACACACACACACACACACACACACACACACACACACACATACACACACACACACACACACACACACACACACACACACACAGACTCTCACACACACACACACACACACACACACACACACACACACACACACACACACACACACACACACACACACACACACACACACACACACACACACACACACACACACACACATTTGAGGATGTAGCCTTGTGATCTGCTGTACTAAATGCAGCAGAAGGCCACATTCCCTCCTCAGGCCAAGTGAGTGACGTCAGTAGCCCATGGTGTAGATAAGAACAGCAAGGATACGGCCCTGACTCGGACCACCTGCCTGCTCCCTACCTGAGGCGGCAGCTCCATGCACATACATGCCGGACTGGACCTCTCTTCAGCCTGCCCTCAATCCCCCCATCTGTCTGTCTGGATGTCTGTCTGCATGTCCACAACCTCTCGTCCTTCATTCGGACTTCTCTATGCTTTCGTTCTTCATTTGCAAGACCCTAGTGTTGTTGACCCTTGTTTTTTGCTTTTGCTATTGAACTTGAACTCTTTTTTTGTGTATTGGCTCTCCTTCATTAAATTGGGTGTATTTTTTTCTTATTTGCAATTTAAGCCATATTTGTAGATGAATAATACAAAATGTATTTACTTTGAATTTATTTTTTGCATTGGGAATGTTATTAGTAAGTCACTGTCCTTGTGCAGTTTATTGTTTTTTTTCCCCCTTTTTTCCCTCAGTCGTGCGACTGTGTGTCTCTCCCTCCCTCCCTCCCTCCCTCCCTCCTTCCGTGTCCTTCAGCCCAGAGGGTTAGGGTTACGGAGCCTGTCGCCCACTGTCTCTGGATCAGTTTGTGTATTTGTGAGGAAGGGGGCATCCAGAGGCCCAGACTCACTGGGGTTTCATGTGTCCAAGCAGGCGTTGACCTTCAGCAACAGATGGAACAGCCCCCCCCCCCCCCCCCCACCACCACCACCCATGACATCCCACCAAAAGACATAAACAATCCAAGTAACCCTGATCATGACGCCCCCCTACCAGCTTCACAAGCACAATGCTCTAATGTCACAGCCCATGGAGGTCCCTATAGGGTTTCATCTTCTCCTGCACTTCAACAGCTTGCTCTGGAATCTTCCCCACGCAACGCATGCACTGACAAGAAGACAAACTGTAGGCAGCTCTTAAAGAACACCGCACGCACACAAAAGAAGTGGGTCTCACGGCAACAGATTTCTTAAAGTCACGGCAACCGATTCCCAAGTGTCACGGTAACTGATACCAAGTGCTGGCAGCTAATCATTGTCTTTATTTGTCAGCGCTGAGTGATGGTGCATTATTCATGCATTGCATACGTTATCCGCAACCACTTAGTCAAATATTTACTCGGCTGACTCCATAGAGAGTGTGAGTGTATGTGTGTGTATGTGTGTGTGTGTGTGTTTGGGGTGGGGGGTGGGGGGGGGGTATTCCTGCCTCTCTCAAGGTCCTGCCTTTTAAAGTTAATTTAATGCATGACTTGCAGGAGCCCCCGATGCTTTGCTTAAACCGTGACTGGCATGTTTTCTGCCGCGGATCATGTGTTTGCTTATGTTAGGGAAATATATGGAGGCCTCGCAGCTTCATCAGATAGTGAGGGGGTTGGGGTGGTGGGGTGTGTGTGTGTGTGTGGGGGGGGGGGTGTTGTGGAGCAGGTTCACGTCCTGGACTTGGAGTCTCTGGAGGTTGTGAGTTAGTGCTCGCTGTGTTCTTCACTTTGCATGACACACTGCAGGGTTGAAAAGGGGAACGGACGTATTTCATTTTCTTGCTCTTTTATGCTTTTGCTCACTTTAAATTACATCATCTGTGTGTGTGTCTGTGTACATGTGTGTGTGTCTTTGTGTGTATGTGTGTGTGTGTGTGTGTGTGTCTGTGTGTGTGTGTGTGTGTGTGTGTGTGTGTGTGTGTGTGTGTGTGTGTGTGTGTGTGTGTGTGTGTGTGTGTGTGTGTGTGTGTGTGTGTGTGTGTGTGTGTGTGTGTGTGTGTGTGTGTGTGTGTGTGTGTGTGTGTGTGTTTGTGCATGCTGGAGTGTGTGTGTTCTGGCTTGTCATCCGGAGGGGAGGAGGGCACAGCTGCGTCGCTTCATCTCCATCCCAGACAAGTGCCTCTCATTTGGCTCTGGAACACAACCTGGCTGAGTTCAGGGTACAGGAGGACATCAGTGCAGAGGACGAGGGAGGGTCTCAGGAGGAGAGCGGGAGGGGTGTGTGTGTGTGTGAGTGTGTGTGTGTGTGTGTGTGTGTGTGTGTGTGTGTGTGTGTGTGTGTGTGTGGGTGTGTGTGTGTTGGGGGAGGGTTGGTGTGCCTGAAGAAGAGGAAGCTCTGTCCCAGCCACAGAACAGTCTGCTTGTTTTGGTGTTTGGCGAAGGGGCTGACAGCGGCACAAGCCAGGGTCTGTGGTCAGTGCCGGACCATGCTCAAACACTCTCTGTTGACGAGCGGGGCTCACGGGAAACGCGTGTGCGTGAGTGTGTGTGTGTGTGTGTGTGTGTGTGTGTGTGTGTGTGTGTGTGTGTGTGTGTGTGTGTGTTTTTCTTCTTCCTCCTCTTTTTCCCCCTCAGACCTCGCGATGTACTCTGTCCGTAGAGTCAGTTTACAGAACCATGAACCAGCACCCCCCCCCCCCCCCGCCCCCAACACACACGCACACACACTCACACACATACACACCTCTCCCTCCCTCTTTTTTCCCTTCAAGAGCAGAATTCTAACCGCAACCTCAAGCACAACGTCCACTCAGTTCCTAGTCACCTTGGCGCAGAGTATCAGCTTGCTCCATCTCACCACAGTGTTGTACAAGTAATGGAACTGTTTAGAATTGATGGTTGCTGTCAAAAGAAAGCTGAAGAGTTGTTTTGCATTGCTTTGACATTTCTGATAGTGAATAACAAGGCTATTCTCCTCCAGCATTTAAAAAAAAAAGACTTGTGCAGAAATTCCTGTGCAAGGCAGTGCAGTGTAGAATTGCAGGCGTTCCAATTCATCCACATGTTTTCAATCAAGATCGATTATGCAGCTTTTTTTGCCCAGCGCTCTCGGCAATCGTTGGGTCTTGTCTTGCAGGCCCAGCCCACAATGCTATAAGCCCCCCTCTCTGTTTTGTTGGTAAAACAGGATGTTATAAAATGGCAGCTCCTTTGTTATGCGTTCATATTCCTGGGGTAATTACCCAACACAGGGACATGCCTCTCGTTGCCGTGACATCGGGGACGTGTTTATTGCAGAGAGGACAGGAAGCAGGAAGTCAAACAGGACATTCAGGGCCTTGGCAACATCAACTAGGCATTTTTTGAAGGGGATAGGCCCTGATAATCTGGATGCTCTGAATGATTTCATATGTTTTCATTATCTAGGGTTATTATGAAGACTGTAGAACATTTCTAGCGTTATCAATGTAACATTTGATAAACAAAATGCCTCTGAACATATGCATAGTGTATTTTATCTTTTTTTGCGTTTTTAACCTTTACAGCTACTGTAAATATAAATCATTTGCATCATAAAAACATATTCATTTGCATCATAAAATACATAGCTGTCAGATCACAAGTTTCAGTGACATTGAATTGAACTGAATAGCAAACACATAGGAAAGCTCACATGCTCACTCAAGTTCAGAAGTTCATCATTGCACCATTCATGCAAGTGCAGAATTGCTCTCTCTCTCTCTCTCTCTCTCTCTCTCTCTCTCTCTCTCTCTCTCTCTCTCTCTCTCTCTCTCTCTCTCTCCCCTTCTCTCTTTCTCTCTTTCTCTTACACACACAGACACACACATAAAATCACACCTGCCTCAATAACCACCCACTTGCACATACACACACACACACACACAACAATCACACACTCACACACTGACCTATCACAGCACACACACACACGACACACACACACACACACACACACACACACACACACACACACACACACACAACACACACACACACACACACACATATACACACACACACACACACACACACACACACACACACACACACACACACACACAGACACATGCACACAGACACACAAATGCACACTGTATACTGAATACTGTATTCACACCTCTTGAGTGTGTGAGAGCAGCTGCAGGGTATCAGGCCTGCTCCACATCCGCACTTCACTAACATCCCTGTGTGAAGCTGCAGAGGTCTGCAGACCCCCCGCCCCAAGCCCACACACTCCTACTACTCCTAGTCCCTCTCTCTCTCTCTCTCTCTCTCTCTCTCTCTCTCTCTCTCTCTCTCTCTCTCTCTCTCTCTCTCTCTCTGTCCCTCTCTCTCCAGTCCGTCACTTCCTCCTCTGCTGCCTGTCTACCCACCAAGAAATAAATGCCTTCCTGCAATACTAGTACTAGAGTGGACACTTGCTCTGTGTTACTGTAAGCAGACAGAGTGAGTGAGTGAGTGAAAACACACATAAAGACAGAGAGAGAGAGAGAGAGAGAGAGAGAGAGAGAGAGAGAGAGAGAGAGAGAAATGCACAGCTGTAATCACATACTCACACACACGCACACACACACACACACAAAGACACACATACTTATGGACACACACACACCTCCTGGTCCCTGTGGCAGCTGGCTCCTAGCCAATCTCCATGGCTAAATTGGGTAATTAAGTGAAAGGCAACACCTTTGGCACCCCTGGCTGGCACACATGAGCTCCGTCGCTCCCCGTTCGGCTCCCCCTTGCCCGCGTCACTGCCGCTCACTGTGGTCACTCATGCTGATGAATCATCAACCGACCAGCATTACAGTACACTCTGGAAATCAGGCACCAGTGTGGACGGACACACACACACACACACACACACACACACACACACACACACACACACACACACACACACACACACACACACACACACGCACACTGTACAGGCACCAGTGTGAACATTTTCAACATGAGCGGACAGTGACGAGGTGGCAGATTAGGTGGCTAATTGAGCCCAGCTGAAAGAAGCATGTGTATGTGAGGGAGGGGTGGAGAGATAGAGGAGTGAGAGAAAAGAGAGAGAGAGAGAGAGAGACTTGTAAAAGAAGCAACACAACCAGATTTAAGGACTGTTTTTTTTTTTATCCTTGTGAAACTGACATCTTTATTTATTGATGAGTATTGTAGAGACAGCGGTCTCTCGACATCAAGGGCAGAAGATGACCATCCTTTTTTTCTAAAGTGAATGAGTGAAGAGGGAGGTGGAGGAACGGGAGCCGAGGGAGAAGGAGAGAAAGAGGCAGAAAGAAAGAAAGAAAGATGGAGAGCTGTCTGCACATGGGGGGGAGGGGGGGGGAGTTCTGAGGGCTCCAGATCCCCTTTTGGTTGTGGCTTCAGACACAGTCCATCTGAGGGCCCTTTAAAGCTCAACCTCAAAGAGACTCACAAGTACACACACACACACACACACACACACACACTCACACACACTCACACACACACACACGCACGCACACACACACGCGCAAACACACACACACACACACACACACACACACACACACACACACACACACACACACACCCTGACCTGTTCCTTCCATTAAGCCTCTGCCTCCACACTTTGTACAGCAGCCTTACTGTGAGAGTGTACCCCTGATCCCCTTTCTTCCCCCCCTCCTCTCTCTCTCTCTCTCTCTCTCTCTCTCTCTCTCTCTCTCTCTCTCTCTCTCCCTCTCCCTCTCCCTCTGTCCTCGTAGCCCGCGTCCTGTCCTGCTGTTCTTGACACGCCGGCTCGTTTGCACACGCTAATCCTTTTGTTCCAGGTTAATGCTCTCGCTCCCCACTTTTTTTTTTTTTTTTTTTTTTTTATGAACTGAACAGCGCTGACCTCATCTGTGAAACGGGGGTGAGAGCGGGAGAGCATGATCAAAGTGCCAGACCCTCGACACCCATCACGAACCCTCCCCGAAAAAACCCCAGCCCCTTACTCTCCTACTCTCACCATCTCCGGCGGCCCGGCCGCCCCCGTGTTGGGGATTAAGGTAGAAGAGACTGGAGAAGCCGATGCCAGAGCAGAGAGACAAAGCAGCCATTCACCCTCAATAGAGCTTTGATAAGGGCTTTAAGAGAGAGAGAGAGAGAGAGAGAGAGAGAGAGAGAGAAGAAGAGGGATAGAGGAAAAGAGAGAAAGAAAGAAGAAGAGAAGTAAGGAAAGAGAGAATGAAGAGAGAGAGAAAGAAAGACAGATATAGGGAGAGAAGGGGTGAGAGAGTGAGAGAGCAAGCGATAAAAAGGGAGTGAGGGGGTGAGAGTGAGAGAGAGAGAGAGTGAGAGAGAGAGAGAGAGAGAGAGAGAGAGAGAGAGAGAGAGAGAGAGAGGGGGGGATATAAGAGTAACTGCTGGGAGATAAGGGCAGTGTTACTGTAGTGGTGCACTGGCACAAGATTAAGGGCACCTCTCACAACTTCTAATATAACCCCTGTGAAGAGGTGTGAGGGGGTGGGAGAGACAGACTTAGGGACCGGGGAAAGAGAGCGAAGGATAAGGTGAGCGCGACCAGAAAAGAGTGGAGGGGTAGTGACACAGAGAGAAAAAAGGGAAAGAGTGAGAGAGAGAGAGAGCTGTAATAACAAACGGACCTTTAGACTCAGATTACATAGAAAGACCAATATGCTTCAGTGACTGAGTGGCCCACTCAATTACACACACACACACACACACACACACACACACACACACACACACACACACACACACACACACACCCTCCCTGACTCTTGACTTTAAGGTGTTAGTGTTGTGGTTTTTTTATACACCTCCCTAAAGTGATGACCTCACTTCAGGAATCCTTCTCAGTCCACTTTTACACTTTTCCCACCTGTCTTTCCTTGCCTCTACATTTGAACTATTGCATTATGGGAAATTCTTTTTTTTTTTCTTTCCTCTTCCCATCTTGACCGAAGCTTTCCCTACAGTATGTTGCCATCTGCCAGTGTCACAAAAATAAACACGGGGATATATTTTCTTCTCAAGTGAAAAAACACGTCACTTTGTTGTTTTCTCGCTCCCCGTGCTCTTAGCAACGGCAAGCCGTGGGGAACAAACTTGAGCAGGCCGCGCTTATCCCCGGGACTCTTGCCGCACGATTGCACGATACGGCCGAAAATAAACAAGCTGGGAGAGGGAGCAATCTCTCCTCTCACACACCGGCCATCTCTGTCTAATCAATTTAGCCGGGGCAAACATCAAAGGCACGAGAGCCTGGCACCGGCCCAGCGTGAGGCTGAGCAGATGATTGTTTTATCAAGTGGAATTCTTAGATAGCCAGGGCCCAAGAAAGATGGATCCTTTCCCCTTCTCAGAACACACACACACTACACACAGAGACACATACACACACACACACACACACACACACACACACACACACACACACACACACACACACACACACACACACACACAGACACACACACACAGACTTAGACATAGACACCCACACATACACACACACACACACACACACACACACACACACACACACACACACACACACACACACACACACACACACACACATACACACACACGCACACACACACACACACACACACACACACACACATATGCTGTACTGTACACATAGTTGCCCACAGACCATAACCACAAAGGGCAAAGCTTCGACCCTATGGATTCTGTAAATGGAGTGAATAGCACTGACACATTGACACCAGCTTACACACATTACTAAACTCATACCAACAGTAGCACATGCTGTATGCATTATCACCACGCACACATACACACACACACACACACACAGATACACACAGTCATGCACTCGCTTACACAAGTACACAAACGTGTGTTTACCTTTACACACACACACACACACACACACACACACACACACACACACACACACACACACACACACACACACACACACAATCTCTCTGATTTACTTGTGTGCTTGATGTATTTTAGGTAGGGGAAGTAATTTTTTCTGGGAGGTAACGGATGGGATGACTGTTCCGTAAACCTCCTACCATCTGTTACCCATTAACCAAATAGATAGAGAGAGAGAGAGAGAGAGAGAGAGAGAGAGAGAGAGAGAGAGAGAGAGAGAGAGAGAGAGAGAGAGACTCGAGACGCCACGCCATGTAAATGGCAGAAAGCAAAGGATACAGGCTTGATTTGGTGACTGTAAGTGTTATTATATGTATGATACAGTGGAGTATGTAGGCGTCCATGTAGGTGTGTGAGTAACACTGGAAAAAGTCAACTTTTCTGTCAACAGGCAGTCAGTGGTGCCAACCTCTGCTGATAAGCAAACAGCCATTGCCTCCTCAGCGAACCTGGGGAAAAAAACTCAGACTGTTTTATCAGTGCAATCTCTGCATCCACTAATGAGGTCATGGCACACACATACACACACACACACACACACACACACACACACACACACACACACACACACACACACACACACACACACACAAACTCCCAAAAATTATGCTGTCAAGAGCTCTGTCTCCACTCACCATTATCTTGCTCAACAATCTGTGATTGTCATCAGTGTGCATGTGTGTGTGTGTGTGTGTGTGTGTGTGTGTGTGTGTGTGTGTGTGTGTGTGTGCTTGCACAAATGTGTGCATCTGTGTGTTTGTGTTTGTAGGTGTGTGTGATGTACTGGGTGTTCCCTTCACCTTCACCTCCACACCACTCCATGCTCTGGATCCTTATCGATGCTTGGTGTGTGTGTGTGTGTGTGTGTGTGTGTGTGTGTGTGTGTGTGTGTGTGTGTGTGTGTGTGTTGGAGGGGGGGTCTCTATCTTGCCCCATCTCCCCCAGCCCCCCCTCTCCCCCTGGGGCAGACTGATAACCGTCTGTGGGTCTGGAGGAGAGGCTCCAGGTAGAGGGGGCCTCATCACTGCCGATCAGTCAGGCACAGCGATAAGAGCAGACGACAAGCTCTCCTGCACTTCTCTGGCCCTCCTTTCCACCACTTTTTCATCTCTCCATCTTCCCTGCTCCCTCTCTCTCTTTCTCTTATTCTCTCGTTCTCCCACCCGGCCCTTGATCCCTCGCTCCATTCTCCCGCTGTAGTGAACCGGAAAGAACCAAGATAGAGAGGAATACACACTCACGGAGAACACACATGCACAAGAAGAACACACACACACACACACACACACACACACACACACACACACACCACACACACATACACACACAAAATGATGGGCAGAGAATTGTGCACACACACACATACACACTGTATACTGGCACACGATTTTTCCTCACTGATAAAGGGCTTTCTGCAACAACAATGTTTGGTTTGTTCCTAAAAAAAATACACAGTGAAGTACACACACATGGGTGCATGCTCAATCACACACACACACACACACACACACACACACACACACACACACACACACACACACACACACACACACACACACACACACACTTAATCTGCGGATTCTTGGAAAACTCTGTCCCCATCTGACCAGAGCAAAGCTTTCTGGGCATGACACCACCCCACCATTCTCTCCTTCACCTCCCCTCCCTCCCTCCTTTTCTCCCTCCCTTCCTCCCTCTTCCCTTCTTTCTTCCGAGACTCTTGGCACAGAATCAAGAAAGACCTCCAGCTGAACTTTTCCCTTTCTTCCTCAAAAACACACCGTCAGTCCCATTAATGCGCCACGCCACTTCGCCTTTCACTGCCACTTTACTTTTGCGCTCCAGTCCTGCGCATTAACTCATGTTCAAATTGCATTAAGGAGACATTCCGTCAAAACCACTCTGACTGGCCATATATTTCCTTTTGTGTGTGTAATGTGTGTGAGTCTCGTCTTTATTTATTTATATATATATATATTTTTTTTTTTAAAAAAAGGCATGGGAAAGCGACAGGTCGAGGCTGCCAACTATTTCCTTTTAGGGCCGACTTCAGAGAGCCTTTGAAGGGGTCTGAGGTTTACCTTTCAGCTCGCTGCCCTTCCTCTCCTCACTAGCTCAACTCCACCACTGCTCTTTTCCACAGCTCTCTGCCATCCCAGTGCCTCTGCCTCTGCTCCCCCCCTGGCCTTTCCTGCATGCCAGGGCCTATTCCATTCCATTACTCACAGTGAAATATTGTGTGTGCCATCACTTCCCAACATCCTCCCGATGACATGAATTGGCTGACCAGTAGTGTTTGTCTGGATTATGTGTTTTTGTGTGTGGGAATTATTATTAATGTGTGTGTGTGTGTGTGTGTGTGTGTGTGTGTGTGTGTGTGTGTGTGTGTGTGTATGTATATGTATATGTGTATGCATATGTGTGTGTGTGTGTGTGTGTGTGTGTGTGTGTGTGTGTGAATATGAATGTGCATGCATATATGTGTGTGTGTGTGTGTGTGTGTGTGTGTGTGTGTATTTGTGTGTATTTTAGTGATTATCATTTCTCCCAGGCTAATTGGAGGATGTTTTGCGTGTTCCTGTGAGTCAGCGTGGGGGCCTGTCGGGGACACTAATGAATTCTGTCAATAAAAGGGAAACAGCGGCGCTTCTGTAACGGGTGCACCCCTACCTGAGGCACGGGTGTCGGCCTCCAATGTCTGACAGACACAAAGAAAGGCTTATTTATTGCCCTCGTCTCTCTCTCTCTCTCTCTCTCTCTCTCTCTCTCTCTCTCTCTCTCTCTCTCTCTCTCTCTCTCTCTCACTCTCTCTCTCTCCTCTCCTCTCTCACGATACAGCCATGAATCATTCTTCTTAGTACCAATTACACTTTGTTCTTCTGGCTCTGTTGGCAGCATTGAGGCTCTGGTGGTGGGGCAATGGGGAGACATGACGGGCCCAATTGGGGGAATAAAATGCTGAGCTTTGGCAGTTCTTTGGCACTGCTGCCATACCACTGCCACTGCCTCTGCTTCTGAAGGGTTGATTGGGAATGGTCATGGCCAACAGGCATGGAAGGGTGCAGAGGTGTGTGTTGGTGTGAGGTGTATTGGTGTGTTGTTGGTGTGTATGTGGGTACAGTTGGTGTACACACACACACACACACACACACACACACACACACACACACACACACACACACACACACACACACACACACATATACAGGTGAACTAGCAGTTGCCAGTATGTGTAGATTCACTTTTAATTGCAGTCAAATTGTGTTGTGATAAATCATACAAAGTGTTTACTTTATAATTTAGAGGAATTTGTCAGCACCATTGGTATGCCATTAGTTCTGTTTGACATAGGGGTTTTGCTATGTAGAGTTACTGGCTGGGTTGTTGATAACAGGCATTTCAATGGACGGCTCCTGACTTGATTGTGTTTAGGTATTTGTTTATATGGCTGCAGGCTTTAGCTTGATCCTACTGATTGTGTGTGATTAAGGTTGGTTTGGCTGGTTTTACAGTGTTGATTTGGCTGGTTTTACACTGTTGATTTGGCTGGTTTCTGTACGCTGATTTGATTTGGCCGATGGATACGCAGCACGATGGCGGCTGATTGCGATCGCTGATGTTTTTATATTGGCTTGTTGACATCTTCAGCCAACCGTGTCCTGCCCTGCCACGCTCACTTAGTGTCCTCCTGCCCACCTCGAAGCCAATGCTACCCGTGCCAAAGAGGCCCCCCTATCTGGGCTGTCTGGGGTGTCCGTCTGTCCGTCTGACTGTCTGTCTTTCTGTCCCTGGGTCTGCTTAGGCTCCAGGCCTCTGCTGAACTCCCTCTGTTTTGACGGCTGCAGCTGTCCTCCATGTGTTAGTGTGTGTGTCTGTCCTGCTGCAACCTGATCGCCGGCTATAGAGCCAGACTAACTAACTTCCCCACCCCATCTCACACCATACCAGACCACTGCCTCCCCCTACTCTACTCACCCCATCCCCATCACACACACACACACACACACCTGCTAATGCCTCTTGCAGTCCCATCACTACTGCACGCAACAAGACACACACACACACACACACACACACACACACACACACACACACACACACACACACACACATTCTCACACAGATACAAGACTCACAATGTTCCCAGGGTCAGACTCTCACTCAGCCAGCCGTTGTTATGCGGCCCACGATCCTGCTCTCCTCCGTCTCATAACGTCTCTTCCTGTTTGGGCTCCCGCACAAAGCTGTGCTGGCGTTGGGAATGTCATGCGGTACCCTGTCTGCCCCAGCTAGCCAGCGACACGACACCCCTTGAGGGCAATCTGATCTGCTTATCCCTGTCTAGCCGTCGCCAGGGGCCTGGACCTTTGCATTCATCACCAGCATCTCTGGCATCTAGTTTAAGCTCAAGCTTTCCTCCCCCACCATCTTCTATGTGTATTTATTTATTTATTTATTTATTTATTTATGTATTTATTTCAGGACAATGCAAACTGATGAACATATACAAAGTACATGTAAATGTGCCAGATTATAGCCCAGGGGTTATTTTCCATCTGTAGTCCAAATAGGCAGGTTTGATGTCTCAATGTT
>JAODXP020000022.1:13279908-13282408 GCA_027497455.2 Sardinella longiceps | reverse complement strand
CTACCCCTCCCCTGTCCCCCACATCCAAACACAGCCTCTTTCAAGATGTTCTTCTTCGGAATAATTATTTTCCTGAGGAATATAGTCAGTACCCAAGAAAAAACAATCCTCAGTCATGACCCACCCTACTGTTTTACTGTGTGTGTGTGTGTGTGTGTGTGTGTGTGTGTGTGTGTGTGTGTGTGTGTGTGTGTGTGCCTTGTCCCATCTTCCCCTCTGTTCTTGCACATACTATAAGTGCTTTATAATTCTGCACAGAGTGGTAGTTGCACTAGAATAACCACATGTGTAGAAGCATGGGTCAAGCCTGACCTGAAATCTAAACAAAGCTCAGTGTTAAGAGTGTGTTCATCTTCTGGATTTAGTCTGTTTACTTAAAAGGCCTTTTATTAACCCAAAACTCCCATATGAAAATAGGACCATAGAGAAAGTTTGCATAATAAACACATTCAGAAGTTGACTTCCTGGGAGGATGCTGCTAAGTATACTGAACATACTAATTATACTACTGGAACATGCTAATACTTAGCATCTCTGCCCTATAAACAGCCTTGGGGGGTAATCAAGCCTAAAACATTCCTGTTGTTTAATTGCAAATTAAACTAAACATGACCAGCTACAAATTAGCTTAAAATAATGCTTCACAGTGCCAGTGGTGATTAAAGCAGTGTTTACAAAGCTAACGCATACTGTGTTGCTTAGTGCTATGGTCATTTGTATGAATTTCAGTACATCACCACAGAGAAACGTTTTTACGTGTAATTTGTGAACTCACTTGAGGTGGCCTAATGCTACTACTGATTGTCAAATCACTATTTTAATACTGGAGATGTATAGATATAAAACAAACATCAAAACACTGAAATCCAGTCAGGAAGGAAAGCTGGCTAATTATTACACAACAGCTTGACCTTTAGTCCTAGGGGTCAGTCGTCTCATAAATAAAGGATGTCAGTGTGTACTCAGCCTAAATGCCATGTTCATCTCTCTCCCACTTGTCCAGGTGTCCCTCTTCCTGAAGCCTATCCATTCCATCAAGGTCCACAGGAAGGCCCTGGTGTTTGTGCTCAACTCCCCCAAGCACATCACCTGGAAGCTCAAGACGGAGAACCTGGCCCCTGGTGTCAAACGCATCTTTCATGTAAGTCTCCTGCAACTTCACTGATATCCCCACACACTCACTAGGAGTTCTGGGAAAAGTTGGGTATTACACACACACACACACACACACACACACACACACACACACACACACACACACACAACCACAACCACTCTCTGTATCTCCCCTTTTCTCCTGGTTTTGTTTCTCATATATCCATATCCAATACATACAGTAATCGGTAATGGGGAAAAGAATTGTGTCTTTATTGGCTTTGTGGTGTGGGCATGTGTATGTGAGCGTTTGTGTATGTGCATGTTTGTATGTTTGTGTGTATGTGTGTGTCTTTGTGTGTCTGTGAATGTTTGTGCATTTGTATGTGTGTGTGTGTGTGTGTGTGTGTGTGTGTGTGTGTGTGTGTGTGTGTGTGTGTGTGTGTGTGTGCTGCGCGGGAGGCAGGTTAAACACAGGCTTGAACACTGAGTGCAGGCTGTGTGTGGATGCTAGACCACAGGTTGGAGGCGGATACACTGTGGTCCAGACTGGGCTCTTTAAACAGCTGCCATCAACACACACAGCAGAGGTTTGGCAAGCAGCTCCGTCTGCTCCAGTACCTACAACTTTCCACATCCTCACAGACACCACACACACACACACACACGCGCGCACACACACACACACACAAACACACACATACGCACACAAACAAACACACACACACGCACACGAACACTCACACACACAAATACAGAGATGAACAAATACACAAATAAATTTACAAACAAATTAACACACACACATTCATCTCTTTCTTTCTCTACCTTTCCTTTTTTCTCTCTGTCTCTTTTGCTCCTCTTTCTCAATGGCTCATTCACTCTCTCACGCACAGTCCCACAAAAGCCCTCCGCATATAAAGCTCCACACATCAGCTGGAAGTCATTGCTGCATTTAAGTTATTTACCCCAAATCCCAGCTCCGTTTTTGAGCATTGGCGTGTGTATGTGTACGTGCGTGTGTGTGTGTGTGTGTGTGTGTGTGTGTGTGTGTGTGTGTGTGTGTGTGTGTGTGTGTGTGTTTGGATGGGATATTTACAAGTGAGTTGTTTACAGCCCCATGGAACACACACACCATACACGAGTCCAGCTCCTCAGTCCTCCACGACACAGCCTAAGTATTTGACAGCCCCAGTAGAGACCTACTGACCCAGCTGTCAGGCGCGCACGTGACGCTGACTGTTGTCGTTACGCCAGGCCGTCCGAATTGGGGGGGTGGGTAGTGGGTGGTTTGTCGCCTTGGAAACGCCTCTCTGCCGCAGAATAACGGACGAGCCTGGTGTTTACCCCCCGGCTGATAAAGCCAAAGAGTGAGATCAGCGCTGTTGGCACGGCGTCCCCATGA
>JAODXP020000022.1:13244908-13272408 GCA_027497455.2 Sardinella longiceps | reverse complement strand
GTGTTGGCATAGAGGCCTGAATCCTCATCAAGAAATGTCCAGCAGCCCATAGGAGCTTCCTTTTTGCACTGGGACTCGGAGAAATTTGGGGTTACTTGGGCGTAGTGTGATTTTTTTTTCCCCCTCCTCATCGTCACTAAGTTACTCCTTAGCGGTTGCCAGCTGCTGCAGAAGAGGAATGGGAGCCGGGTGTCAGAGAAGCCCCAGCCGTTTGCTTTCTCAGCACTCGGAATCGTAAAGCCGTCCTGCTCGTAGCGGCTGGGCCGCATCTGGTGGGCTTCCCTCAGACAGCGCATTGGCCTCCCCCGCATCCTCATCCCCATTTCCCTTTCCGGCCTCCATGTGCATTTCCCGGTAAGTTGGGTGAAAAAAAAGTAGCCTGCGAGAATGCGCAATGTTTCCATGAGTCGCACCTCGCCGCGGCTGCTGCTGCTGCTGCTTGTGGATCAGACGGAAGGCCCCAGTGAGCGCGAGCCTCGGCTGGTCGGACATGAGCTCATCGCAAGCGAGCGCGCCCAGGACTAATCTCTCGTCTGGAGCTGTTTGTTTCCAGCACGGAGATAAACAGGGGAGATTTATGTGTCCGGGTGGGAGAAGGGGAATGTACGAGAGAGCAATCATGTCTCTTTCACTTTCTCACTCTCACTCTCTCCTTCTCAACTCACACTCCTTTCTCCTTCTCTCCAGAGGCTGAGCCAATGACGACACGTTACTGTACACACACACAAACACACACACACACACACACACACACACACACACACACACACACACACACACACACACAAGCACTCATCAATCACATGATTTGGTTTATCTTTCACACACCGGTGCAGATAGAGTGTCATACACCACATATGTATAAGTAAACACACACACACACACACACACACACACACACACACACACACACACACACACACACACACATACATACCCGAGCACACACACACACACACACACACACAAAGCCATTCTGTACTCCCTATACTGTGTTTCTGAGGTTTGACCTTTGGATTACTTCCACTTGTGTGTGTTTAATAAAAACAACTCCATCCATTTGATATCTTACAAAAGAATACGCCTTAAATGTTTCTTATTAGCAGAAAAAAAAAATCTTTTACATACGTTCCCAGTGCAATGAAGCAATGATGCATTACAGGCCTAAGAGTTTAGATTTTCTACCAATGAAGTTACCTCATCAATAACTATTTAAGGATACATTATGGCTATTCCTCCTCTCCTGTGGCACATGTGCTTCCAATGAGGTCATCTGGTTGTGCTGATGCAACGCACCACTCAGCGGTATCTGCGACCTTGCTTCATAAATCACATGGAGGTGTACTTCATAAAACTGGAATTGCGCACAGGAAAATAGCACACTTGATTAACACTCTGAGCTCAGGTCCAAAACAGATTTGTTCCTTTTTTATTTATTTATTTATTTATTTTTTCCATTTAACGAGTCGACAAGCAAGCTGAGGTCTGAAGCGTTTGCTATTATAGAGTCTCTGGGACCTGGCATCTGCCTCCCAGGGTCTTTTCAAGTCAGGCAGCGGCAGACGTTACTCACCTCAGGCACAGCGGCTGGCCCGTAGTAGTAGTAGTGTACGCATGTGGGAGGCCCTGGGCATGGGCACCCGGTGTTCGGGAAACGGGCCCACAGCGAGCGAGCGAACGAACGAGCGAGCGAGCTCTGCGGGTTTGGCTCGCAGCGCTCGACTGTGGCCTCCCTAATGCTTTCATACTCCCATTCGGAATTCTTGTGGGTTCGAGACGCACTCGCTGGGCCTGGAGCTAATTTTGTGTTTCTCAGAGCTCGCCTTTCTAATTCCCTGCGACTAATTACGGCCCCTATTCCCCCGCAATTAAATCGATAAACTCTGTCGACTCTTGGCACGGCCGCCAAAAGAAACCCTCCAGCCAGCATCCCTCCCTTCCCCCGGCCTCCGCCCCTCCTCTTTTTCTTATCCACTACTCTCTCTCTCTCTCTCTTTCTTATTCTTTCCCTTCTTTCCTCTCCTTTTTCTGTCTCTCGATCATCTTGAACATGCCAGGCCTTTCAGCCAGCTTGAGCAACACTAACAGTCAGGAACTCCATCTTCCCGTGGTCTGCTCTTCCTGTCAAAGTGGGAAGGTGGGTGCTAAAAATAAAAGCTCTCCATATGTGTGCTTGGATTCTTAGACAGTCTCTCTCTCTCTCTCTCTATCTCTCTCTCTCTCTCTCTTTCTCTTCTTCGTCCCTGTATGTTTTATTATTTGTGGAACGCGTGCCAGGAACGTTGGGAGAAGCATCCAGGGGTCAGGCAGATGTTCCTAGCGGCGGGGGCTAGGGGCATTGCAAGCGTGTCTTAAAACTGAAAGAGAGAGAGAAGTGAAAAGAGAGAAAAAAAATAACGGGTGTTTTATCACGCCCCAGCCCTTGCTTAGAACTTTGTGATTCCCCCTGCCCTGTCCGAAACACATGGCCCTACACACACACACACACACACACACAATTATACAAACAAGCAGTTAGGTCCAAGCAGCCTCTCTATGAGGTTGGCCCAGCTGCTCTATCAGCTAGCCGGTGTGATGTAATGTTTTAATTGGGTCTGCCAGTGGGTGGTGGGCAACTGTACACCCCCCCCCCTCCCCACAGACACACACACTCACACACACACACCACCCCTCCCCCCCACGTGCCACCCACACGTGTCGATAGGACACCTTTGGGAGATGGTTGGTGGAGTTGGGAGGAGGGGTGGGTTTTTAGAAAAAACAGCTCAGATGGAAATCTAATGAGGTAGGCTGTCTAGACCGTGTGCTTGGCCACGGAGCTGGAGTTGTACGGTGGAGGAGTGTCTTTTTTTTCTTTCTCTCCGTCTTACTTTTTCTTCTTCTTCTTCTTTTGCCTTGCGTAGCACATGTGAATGTTTATCGCTCTGAAATGGAGCATATGGGTCGAGCTCCATTAAGAGCCAAAGGGGGTGGTCCCTGCAGAAGGAATGGACGAGCGGCCGAGCGAACGAATGAGCACACTGCCTGGCTCGGCCTAGCTGCCAAAAAACAAATCAGCACCTCATCAGACGCCACCTCTCCTCCCCACCCCCCCCACCCCCAGCCACACGCCCACCCCACCCCACCTTCCCTTCCTCCTCTTTCTCCCTACTTTCTCTCCCTCTTCTATCCTTCCATTTTTCCCCCCGTCCCTCTCTCTCTCTCTTCTGCAGTACGCATATCACAGCTGGCTTTGCACTCACTGTTTTCCTCGCAGCCATATGTGTCCAATTTAATCACACTTTGGAGGTGAAATCTCTCCATTTCAATTTTGGCACTGGATTTCTTTAAGATGGACATTTATGTTCGACCATGTGACAGTTGTTTTTTTTTTTCATTCGTGAATGTATGCGAATCCATACAAACTCACATACACGAGTGTTCTAGCATATAATGAATAAATAGTAGGAATAAAGAGCTGTACATTTTCAGTATAGAATGCATTATTAAGGATAAAGATTGCACCTTCTTTTCTCTCTCTGTGTGTGCATATGTGCATGCACGCACACACACACACACACACACACACACACACACACACACACACACACACACACACACACACACACACACACAATGCTCTCAACTTGAACCCTAACAGCACACAAGCTTAACTTAGATGATTGTTTACACTGTGCACCAGACAACCATAACAATGTCGCATCTCTTTAGAGAAAGCAGATTGTTTTCGTGTGGTTCCAAGCCTGATGTGTTGTTTTGTTGTGTATCCGCTGATATAACTGGCCTGGTCAGGCTTCGAACCGTGGAGCTGATGCATCATAGGATCCAGATGGAGGGAGACGATCTCCTGCACCATACATGTGTGTCTCTATGTGTGTGTGTGTGTGTGTGTGTGTGTGTGTGTGTGTGTGTGTGTGTGTGTGTGTGTGTGTGTGAGAGAGAGAGTGAGAGTCTTATTTTCTACACCCTTCTTTAACCAGGGTCTGGTTAAAGCCTCTTCAGTGTACTTTGTGTGTGTGTGTGCACGGTGTGTTGAGATACTCTCCAGTCCAGCAGTGGCCATTTTGAAAACAGTTGCCCCCCTCCCTCCCCTCTCTTTGCTGACGCACTGTTACCCGTTACATAAACACTGGAAACCAGACACCTTATTGTGTAAGGAGACCATGTGTGAGAATACAGACAGCCCATTTGGAGGGGCTTTGAAATAGCGATCGTGAAGGATGTGTTTTGGCAAGACAGCGGGTTTAATTTTGGAAAGGTCTGTTAATGCTGTTCCCTTCTTCTTCTTCTTCTTCTTCTTCTTCTTCTTCTTCTTCTTCTTCTTCTACTACTTCTACCTCTTCCTCGTTCCTCTCTGAGTTGCGCCTCAAGCCGTTTGGTTTTTATTGCTTTCAGTCTTTCTCTGCAGTCTGAATGGGATGAACACAGGAAAAGCAGTTTTATAGGCATATCTAGAGAGATCATTGTTATGGCAAGTCTCACAGTCAGCCACATAAATCTGAAATGAATCTCCCTCTGATGAATCTATTTAAGCCTAAAACTTACCAAGGAATTAAATACAATATATGTATTTTTAGATTCATCCTTTGTGCAATGTATAGTTAGTCAGTTACATTAACATTTTATTTTATAATGTATAATTTATATGTTTTCTTTTGCAAGGCTATTTTTTTAAGACAAACTACCCACCATCCCACTCTCTGTTTTGCTGAGGATGTCAGTTGACCACTCTGCTGTCAATCAATGTTACAAAACATCAAACTCTCAGCAAGCAAACACAGTTAAATACACTTCTTTTGGTGCAAATAGCTTGGTGTAACTAGTTGCTACTAGCATAGATATGAATTAGCAAGATATTAGTGTGTGTGTGTGTGTGAGTGTGAGTGTTTGTGTGTGTGTGTGTGTGTGTGTGTGTGTGTGTGTGTGTGTGTGTGTGTGTGTGTGTGTGTGTGTGTCTGTGTGTGTGTGTGGGGGTGGGGTGTTGAATGGGGGGAGTCAACTTGTGACTTACATACATCTGTGTTTTTCCATCTCCCCACAGGTGTCGGAAGGCTCTGAGTTGCAGTTTGAGGAGGGGAACTTTTCTCTAACCTGCGAGGTGAAAAAGGAAGACCTTCCCCATGGCAATGAACACCTTCTGGCCTGGGCGCAGAAGAAATACCAGGGCGTCACTTCGTTCTCCGAGCTGCTGCTTGCGCCTGAGGTCTACATCAAAGTAGGCGAAGGTATGTGATAGAGAAGCAGAAATAATGTTTGGTTTCACCTCAATCTATAATACATGCAGAATTTCAACTTCTCTCCCACTCTCACTACTAGTCTCACTGTGTATATCTCCCAGTCTGGTCCATTCTCTCTCTCTCTCTCTCACACACACAGACACACACACACACACACACACACACACACACACACACACACACACACACACACACACAGATGCAGCCAGCTACTCACATAAACATTCAGGGGAGAAAACACATCCTCTTGCCTCAAAAGTCTGTCAGCCACAATCCCTCACTTATACCTGAGGGAGAGATTTACACCTTTTCCCCAAATAGTGTATTTCACAACGCATGACGAGCCTCTCCTTGCCCTCCCTGGCTGGGCCTTAGTCAAGGCAATGCCCCCTCAGTAACTCACTCTCAATGGCGGCCATTGACAGCCAGTGCTCAGACGGGGCTCTTGGGTAATAAAGACGTCCCAGAGCTGCTCTGGTGTGCTGGCTCTGATCTCCACTGACTCACAGTACAGCCCTAGCTGGAGGGTAAAAACACCTCAGCTCGCTTGTCTCCTTTTTTTCACGTCATCTCCCTCACTCTCTTAACATATCGATTTTCTCTTTCCCTCTTTCTCTTTATGCCTTGCTTTCCCCTTGCTGTCTGTCTTTCTGTATATTTTTTCCATCTCTCTCTCCTTCCTTCCCGCCTTCTCTCTCTCTTCCTTCTCTCTTTCTCTCTCTTGCCACACACTCTCTCTCTCTCACCCTCTCACCCAACCCGTCTTGTCTAATCAGTACCCTGGTCCCCATGACTCACCTCTCCCCTTTGATGACTTGCTCAGAGCTGACTGAGCTTGTGACCCAAGAGAGAGAGAGGAGAGAGAGAGAGAGAGAGTGTGTGTGTGTGTGTGTGTGTGTGTGTGTGTGTGAGAGAGAGTGTGAGAGAGAGAGAGAGAGAGAGAGAGAGAGAGAGAGAGCAGTATTTCATCGCTTTGAGTGGGCCTCTGACCTGACCCCCTGAAGTACAGAGTGAAGGGTGCGTAGGCACTGGAAAGGTAAAGAAAGAACCTGGAATCCAGGTGCAAGATGTGATTTAGAGTGGTGAGTGGTGAATGCTAGATGGGTAAGGGTATTGCTCTCCAATATACAAAAAAAAAAAAAGATTTATTAAATTTATTCATATTTATATAACACCAAATACAGTACAATTGCCTTGAGGCACTTTGCAGACCATACAAGGAGCTAGGAAAGGCAAGGAAAAATCGTCTGGCTGCAATATAATTTAGAAAGAAATTAGGAAGACAATTGAGTTAATAAAAAAATAAATTTGCTTGCTGCTATTTTTTGTCTAGAAATGTATACTGAATAATGCCCAAAATAAGTAAGGCCTTTTGCTTTATATCTGATTGGTGGGGGGCCCTTTTTTCCACTCCCACTTAATTGCTCTGCCTTCAAAAGCTCTTTTCAAGCTGTTAAACAGAGCCTCCAAAAGCCAGAGGTCTATGCCTAGTTTGGGCCGAGGCCTGCATTCTGAGACACAATGCTCATGATTACATCATCTGCATTGTAATTCACACTTAGCTCCATTTCAACAGAAACTATGAGCCCTATGTTAGCATATGATCCTTCCCTGGCCTCCTCAGTGACTTACTGGTCCTGCAGCACACTTCATGCTTGCAAAAAGACCTCAGGTTCTTGGTCCTCAAAGCCAGTCCAGGGAGTGTTTTTTTCTCCCCTCATTTCTCTTTTTTTTCCACTGTAAACTGGAAGGTATTAATGGTTTTAGCAAACGTGGGCTGCTGTTAGATAAGCACCGGTGGAAAGTAACTGTCACGGGCATGGGAGGTGTGTGTGTGTGTGTGTGTGTGTGTGTGTGTGTGTGGGGGTGGGGGGTGAGGAGTGGGGTGCAGGGGGCCAAGAGCTAAACCAGAGCTGGTGGCCTCCTGCAGAAGTTCCAGTGGGCCGTGTAAGCGCTGACGCCGTTTGATGTGACCGATGGGGTCCAATGAGAGGGTTGGGGGTGAGGGATGGGGAATTTGAGGTTGGGTGTGGGGGCAGGGTCTGTCCTCTGGGGGCAGGTTTGATTTATCTGCCCCTGCACCCTGCTGAAGGCTTACCCATGTTTCACTCGCTCCGACCAGTGGCGGGGAGAGAGCTAGCCCGGCCTCTCCTCATCAGTCCCCAAAAACTAGAGGCAGGAGTGTGTGTGTGTGTGTGTGTGTGTGTGTGTGTGTGTGTGTGTTTTAGAAGCTTTTCCCTCCGCCCCCCCACCCCCTCCCCTATCCACTCTCTCCCGTCTCTGCTCTTTGCCTGTTTGGTCCAGTCTGGGGAAAACATTGGAATGGAGCTGTGCTGAAAAGCATGGGATGTAATGAGTGCATTATTTCAGGTATGCTGCGGTGGGACGTTGCCAGAGGCCAGAGTGGAGAGCAGAGTGGCGCGTGTGCTCGCCTCGGCTTCCCGTTAAAGCGTTTGCCTGCTGTAGTTACGGGGCTCTGTGGTTTTGGCAGGGCTGTGCGTATGCCATGTTTATGTCCGTCAGGCCACAGCTCTGCTTCTCCCTGCTGGTGTATTGTACCTTCAGATGAGACTGGACAGAATTACGTTTAGGCTCGCCCTCTCTCTCTCTCTCTCTCTCTCTCTCTCTCTCTCGCTCTCTCTATCTCTCTCTCTCCCCCTTCCATGTTTCAAAGCGCCAGGAAGGGTATAAAGAAAGGTGCCAGGCGTTTCAGCATGCCGTGTCCAAATCCATGTCCAAACCAAATAAGGAAGCATCTGTCTTCTGTTTTCTTCAGGCGAGGAGAGGAGAGGAGAGGAGAGGAGAGGAGAGGAGGCTTTGCTTGAAGAACAAAGATTGGCCTCGTCTATTTGTTTAGGGAGGCAGAGAAGGGGGTTGGGAAGGGCAAAGATTTTATTTTATTTTTCATAAATACTGGAGGAGCCCATAATGTAAAAAAGAAAACAGACCCTGAGTCAGACAATGGTGGTGATTTGTTGTGTTTATGCATGTTGTGAAATTCTCTTCCAGGATTTCAAAAAGATTTGCTTGACTGTGTACTCCCCAGGGTAGGGGGGTGCAGCAAGCAAGGCCATGCTATATTTTTGCACATGTTTTTCCCCCCACTATTTTGATCCCTGTCAAAACACAGTTGTCCTCAAACTTCTAGACAGATTAATGTGAAATGGTTCCTCTCCCAATCTCTTCTCAGATCCTGTCTTCTCAGACGATTGTAAGATTGACAACAAGTTCCTCTCCTTGAACTACCTGGCAAGTTACCTGGAACCTCAGCCCTCGAAAGGCTGCGTCCTAACAGGTCCAGACCATGAACAGGAAGTTCACATCATTGAGCTACAGACACCCAGTTCCAGCAGGTAAACCAGGACTTATGGACTAGTTACAACTGATTCTGCTGTTAGATTTGATTTAATGTTGCCCGCCAGGCAACATTTTCTCCCTGACTTTGCATGCTTCTGAGATGTGTCATACAAGTATTCGTTGCTGCCGAATGTTTTATCAGCTGCTAATAGTTACAAATAGTAACGTAATAGTAATGAATATTAAAGTGTTTGGGCCTTGGGGAGTATGTATAATTCTCTGTGGATTGTTTTTCACTGCTTGATTAAAAAAGTGGCTATATTTTGAAATAAAACATCTGCCTCAAGGGTTATAACATGTCAGGTAACTATAGTTGAAAATAATGTGATGGCATCACATGTCAAACAGTATTGAATTCATTGTTTAATTATGACAGCAGACATGTCTGATTAACTGGGAATCACATACATTGTAGTCTTTTGGACTGTCAGTACATCCATCAACTCCTGCTAATAACAGAATGGTCTCTGCTTTCTAAGCCCACAAGTGTGTGGTATGTGAATGCAAATTCCAGTACCTTCCGTCTCCCTATGTTACTATCTTTCCCTCTCCCCCACTGTCTCGATCCCAACCCCTTTTGCAAAGTTTATTTTGGGTTACGCAGGACTTTGGGGGTTAGTGCTGACTGAATGACGTGTTTTGGAAAGCTCTAGTGTCTGTATCTGAGTTTTGCCAGGTAATTGCCTCACCCCCCCACCACCACCCCCTCGGCCTTGCATTGATTACGGTACGTTGCCTAACAGCAGCTGCCGATGGAGAAAGAGAGAGAGAGAGAGAGAGATAGAGAGAGAGAGAGAGAGAGAGAGAGAGAGAGAGAGAGAGAGAGAGAGAGAGAGAGAGAAATAACGAAAGTCTGGGAGTGGGGCAGAATCATGATGGATTTAGCCGTTGCGTGATGCGGTCTGCAGCGCACATGTCCTCCTTTTCTCCGGGACGCCATCCAGTTTTTTTAATCAGTTGGCCAGACACTAGAGGCATGTTAATACTGCAGGGCCCTGGCTTTTCCAAATTCTCATTGCACTCTCTGTTTATCTTCCCTTCTTTCAATCTGCCTTCTCTTCTCTTTCTGTCTTCCCTCTATCTCACAGTGCATTCCAGGTAGACGTTATTGTGGATCTTCAGCCGATGGATGCGTACGAGCCACTGCACCGAGATGTGGTGCTGCTTCTCAAATGTGCAAAGCCTGTCAATTGGGTTATCAACTCTCACCACATCATTGGAAAGCTGGAGGTGGTGGTACGTAGACAACAGAGTCCCAACACTAACAAACAGTTAATATTCATATACCCATCTGCCATCTCCCATGCCTATATACCATCTTCTCACCTGAGAAAGGTGGTGAGATCATAAAATAAAATTAAAAACCTGACAAAAACAATAGCTCATCAGCATAGAGTAAAATGAAACATCTCTTCTCTGCGCACAGACAAGTTGGAAGTCACCCCCATCTTACTGTATTCAGAAGTTACGTTCATTTTAATTGGCGTGCCGGTGTCTGAAAAAGTGCCACAAGGTGCTTGAGTCACTGGGCCAATACATTTGTCCCCACTGCGTGAGTCCTGCCAGAGCGGGGTCTCTGACCTCCACAGCAACAACACCAGACTTGGCTGGCAGAGTGGAGCCAGGAGGGGATCAACTGTGAAATGGTTGCCTGACAGCTTGTACGGGGTTGTCACCGGATCGAATGAAAGGCGAGCTTGGATAGCGCACGCCATTTCTTTATTGTGTATACTTGGCCTGCGAAACCCCAGTTGACATCTATCAGAGGATGAGTTATGGCGAAGGGCTTGCTCCTCGCTCCGTTTACCGTTGGGTTTCAGATGGCAGAGCTAAAGGGTTTTGGGATACGGGTGCACGGCCAAGGACCTCTTGTCTCTCAGTGTCGTAAAAAACAGGGAGAAATGTCATAAAAGAACAAGTGCATTTCTCTCCGTGTAAGCCACACTTCATATCTGTGGTATGTTAAATGCACCGTTGATAATACAATGCATTTGTTTAAAACCCCATTTCATCGTCCTCATATTGTACTGGTTATCTACAGTAGCTAAGTAGATTTGAGAAACCAAAGAACTCTCAGTGTGAACACCAACACCGTGCAGTGCTTTAGGAGAGAGTGTGGACTAGACAGCTACAGTGTAGTCATGCAATGCATGTGTCCAGTTTTTATCTCCGCAGTTGTAGCTGTCATGTCTACATAAGTGTATCTTAATGTTTATCGATGTATTGTTACAGAGTTTTAGCACTGCTTCATAGCTGTCAGCTCTTGGCGTTCCGTCAAGTCCCATGAGCTTGGTATGAGCTTGGCTCCATATTGGTGATCTTTATGGGGCCTTTCCCAGAGCATTTGCTCATATTAAAGATGATCATGAACGAAGTCTTCAGTAATCATCACCAGCACCCTATTCATGTCTGTCAGTGGCGAAGGATTTTAGCTCATAAATTAGCCTTAACTTAACTTTACCTCATTGCTTTAGCTTGTAGCGTTAGCCTTTACGTCATAAAACAATCCAGCAGGTCCACACGTCTGAATGCTCTTGTGGTCTGGAGCCTCTCTTGACCTCAGTGAGGGTTGAGATGGGTGTGGGTGAGTTGGGGGGGGGGCAGTTGAGGAAAGGGGCCTCCTGGTTCCCACACTCTGTAATGGAGAGGGCCGAGGAAGGCAGGCAAGGAGAGAGTGCCAGGCATGACAGTGCACTTCTTGCCAGGCATCGTGGCGTCTGTTTGCACAGCTGCCCCCCTCTGTTAGTGTATGGAATCAATCAGCAGTACCATGGAGGATGGAGGGGCACAGCAGTGCTATAGAGAGAGAGTGGGAGAGAGAGAGAGAGAGAGAGAGAGAGAGAGAGAGAGAGAGAGAGAGAGAGAGAGGGCAGGAGCATATGACTCAGAAACTTTGAGGGCAGAGTTGTGCTACCAGTGTTTACCTGCCGGAGGTTATTATGGGATATTTGACCAGAGCACACAAGCAAAACAGCTATACGATTTGGCAGGAAAAAAAATTAGTTGTACGATTCACAAACCACAGCTACCACAGTAAATGCATGGTCTTTTGCTGCATGACGGCGTACTTGTTGACCTGTAGCATACCCTTTTGTGTGTGTGTGTGTGTGTGTGTGTGTGTGTGTGTGTGTGGGTGTGTAAATCAGGCACTGTACTTGGGAGCCCTAAGCTTGAGAATGTGAGCTATGCATGTGATATGATATCCTCATAAAATCAAAGCCCTAGCTACTGAGGCTGGTTCCAGGGCTCAGTCAGCACCGCTCTCCAGGCTAGTTCTGGGTAGTCAAGGACGGGATGAGTTGGGCTGGGCTGGGTTGGGCTGGGCTGGGCTGAACTGAACTTGGCCAACTTAGGCTGGGCACTGCAGGGCAGGATGGGATAAGAGGGGTGGGGTGGGGAGTGTGTGGGAAATGACTGTGGGAAGGGATTAGCATGGTTTCTCAGTGCCCACCGCCAACCACAGGGAACTAATGAGGAATCCGCTGGAAATCTGACACATTTCCTGACGCACTATTGATGACGCTCTATCAAGGAGCTTTCCTCGCTCCTTCTGACAAAGGGAGTTTGAAAAGACAGATAGAAAGAACGAAGAAAAAAAACAGCTTCAGTAAAAAACGGAATGAGAGAATACACGAAAGGAATGCACACTGCACTTATTTTGATTCAAGGTTTTTAGTGTTCTTGATTTATCTGCATTGCAACCTCCGAGGGGAATGCTGGAGATTCTATTTTTTTTTTGTCTGCAGACCCAACTGACATGTCATAAAATACCAAGACAGGTGGCATTATATGATTAAGTAGCATGTAACATGGTCGCCTGGGTGTGGGATATCATAAAATACTGTTATATTGACAGAAACCTGGACTCACAGTATGGCAGTGAGGGGAGGAAAAAAGTCCAGGAAAGTCCCGTATGAAGTCATCCATATCCTTCAGTGTAAACCTGTGTGAAGTGTTTACTGAGCGAAATAAGCATTTCAGTGTGATTTGTTCACTCAGCTAAACCTTTTATTGTTCATATCCACACACCGTGTACCGTCTGCCATCTGTTAGTGATTTTATTTGATGGATGAAGAGCTTTGGAGCCAGTTGTGTCTCGGCCTAGTTCATCGTTTCTGAGGCTAAAAAAATATACATATGGCAGACACTGGCAGATCCACACCGTCAAAAAATACAAATTCAATTTTCATTGAGTTAACATCTGTCCTAATCAAGGTTGATATCCACTTACTCACAGTTTGGATTTCGCCACACTCTGTATATTTGGCTTTTTATAATGTGCCAATCTCTCCTCTTTTGCCCCACTCCAGACGTCAGACACCATCAACATCGGCTCCGGCACAGAGAGAAGGATGCAGGTGATCAAGTCCCCTAAGGTGACCCTGCCGTCAGGCTCCCAGGACCTCATCCAGTGGGCTGAGTCGCACAACTACGACCCGGTCACCTCCTACACCAGCACCCAGAAGGCCAACCACTTCAACGTGCGCCTTAGAGAGCAAGGTACAGTAAATACAAAACAATACTAAAGCAAAAAGCCACAATTAATGCTACGGCTAAGAGTAAACTGAAGATGTTAACAGCAATTTTAAAAACTAAATGCAGTCTCTCTTTAATCTTCTTGTAAGACTGAGCATAGTATTAGTATTTTAGCATCTTACTCAATGACTGTCTAAAATTCTAAAAACTAAAAATTAGCTAAAGCTACAGCTAAGAGTAAACTGAAGAGATGTTAACAGCAATAGTAAAAGCTAACTAAAAGCAGTGTCTCTTTGCTTTTCTGGTAAGACTGAGCATAAGATTCATTGCATGTTACTTCATGACTGTCTAAAGTTCTAAAAACGAAAAACTAAGCTAAAATTCTAAAGTAATGCCTAGAGTATAGTTGGTTGGTGGGAGATTTTAAGGCAGTGTCCTGTATTCTCAGTAGCAGAACCAGACACATCTGTCCCTCTATAAACAGACTTGCGTGAAGAAGCACCTGCCAGCAGATTCTGGAGTCTTTTATGGCTGCTGTTTTATGTGATCTCCATGCCTCTAAATCCATCGTTTGACCACTATTAAACTGTGGCCTTTGCCACTCCCCTACCCATCCTGCATCTCTCTCTCTCTCTCTCTCTCTCTCTCTCTCTCTCTCTCTCTCTCTCTCTCTCTCTGCCCTCTTTCTCTCTATTTTTTCTGTCATTTGCTCACTAACTGTTACACTCTCTCTCTCTCTCTCTCTCTCTCTCTCTCTCTCTCTCTCTCTCTCTCTCTCTCTCTCTCTCTCCGTAGATTTGGTTGATCCTCTGGAGACAATGTTCCCACCGGAACTTTCTATCCTGCGTAACCCTGACCCAGCTGGCAGCGATTCTCCCCCACCACGGGTCAGCTTGCCCTTCCCTTTTGCCCCCAGGCCTCCACGGGAGCCAAGCCTGGGGAGAGGCTGGGCTGAGAGGCAGGAGGAGCGGCTGGGGAGAGAGGTAGAGGAGCACCACCCTCACCCCAATATTGGCCTGAGTGTCCAGTGTGAGGAGCACAAGATGGTGGTCAGCATTGAGAAAGAGAGTTTGCAGGTAGGCACAGTGGACAGGCTCTGAGGGTTCTGTTTGCGTCCATGTAAAAGTCCCCCCCCTCCTTTTAGAAAAAAAGGAAAAGTAATTAAATCCATGATCTGTTTCGTGGCCAGTTTTTAAAACGGTGATTATTTTAAGTCCAATTGTGCTGGTTTGGGGGAAAGGAAACTTTTGGAAAGTGTTTTAAAAAGTCTTTGTGATCCAGTAATTCCCTTGTGCGGTTCATTTAACACATTTATTTCATTTCAGGTAATCCTAGCAGATTTGTCAGCGTGGTCTCTGTAGTTCCTGATGAAATAAATGTCATAAATTTGTTGAATTATCAAACAGATCTTAATGCTGAACACTCAAAAAAAAAAAAAGAATGGAGAAATGTAATTTTGTCCTCGACACTCTGGAGTGGAGACTGACAGCGGTTGCTGCTCTACGTCTGTTAACATCTGTTGGAGTGGTTCTGGAGGTCGAGCGCTGTGGTTAGCGTCAGCTCTGGACCGATGAGTCTACATGCGACACTTCAGCGCCGACCCAGATGAAAGCGTTTGGCACTCAGTAGGTTGAGGGTGGAGGTGGGGGGGTTGGCGGGGGGCGTCTCTGGCTTCTGTCCGCAGACTGTCACCCCCTCCGCCTTTGAACGTCTCAAACACCTACCTTCTGAAGCACTGGAAGCCGAGGCATGTTGAATTGAATGTTGATATTTATCGGCAGCGAGCTTACATTGAAGCTTTAAAGGGTCGTGGAGGAGATGGAAGGTATGCATGTGCATGTGTGTACGTGTGTACGTGTACGTGTGTGTGTGTGTGTGTGTGTGTGTGTGTGTGTGTGTGTGTGTGTGTGTGTGTGTGTGTGTGTATGCGTTTATCTCCATGCACATGTACTGCGTGTGTGTGTGAGTGCCAAGTGTTTTCGTATCTGCACCCCAGTGTAATGTGGATTTTCCCAAGCTCTGTGAGTGTGTATTTGTGTGTGTGCATGTGTGTGTGGGCCCCTTGTGTCAGACACCATGAAACAGAGAGGACGTAATTGACCACATCTTAGGGAGGCACAAACCCTTGCATCGCAATGAAAATAGCTGTTGGTCTGGCATTGAGGGGACCCTGCTGTGAGATTTTTTTTTATTTGTTTCAGGGGAACCATGTCACAAATGAATACACACACACAATGTGTGCACACTCACATACACAATCACTCACACATGCACATGCACATACACATATACATACACATACACATACACATACACATGCACACACACACACACACACACACACACACACACACACACACACACACACACACACACACACACACACAGTAACATGCAACAGAGAGCCTCGTAGCCCCATTTATGTTTTTCCATGACTCCAAGTTTGGGTGGCACAGAGTTTCGTTGGCCTGTATATCTGTTGCTTTTTAATCTTACTAGCGTGTGGATCGGACCCAAGAGTTCAAGTAGTGCCAGCACTCCATGGTGAGGGTACCACATGTCAGACGTTTGAGCTCAATACAGCTCCACCCCACCCATCCAGCAGTTTCCTCTTTTCCTAGCTTTTAGCCGTGCAATGGACTGTTGTATGCAATGGACTGCACTGGATATTGTCTTCCTTGTAAAAACAAGGACACTTTTTTTTTTTTTAAGTTGAGGTTGGGGTTGCGTAACATCTGTCTCTCTCTCTCACTCTCTCTCTCTCTCTCTCTCTCTCTCTCTCTCTCTCTCTCTCTGCAGGCCAGCGGCTATGGGAAAGTCAACATCACTCTGCAGGACCCAAAGTGTCGGGCGACCTCCAACTCCACCCATTATACGCTGGAGACCCCTCTGACCGGCTGCCAGACCACCAAACACTCCATCCTTTATCCTCCATCCAGCTCCATCTACTTCAACTCAGTAAGCTGCACTCCACCTCCACCCCCGAATCAGAAATTTTGCTGCTGAAAGTCCTTGTCCTCATACTGGAAATGAAATAGCCATTGGCATGGTCTTTGACAGATGGTCTATGAGATCCAAGTGGGTTTGAGTGATTGATAGTGTGTGTCTTGTTGATTGCTAGAAGTGAAGGGCCATTAGGTCTGGAGCTGAAAAGGACTAATCAGTTAAGTGACAGAGAACTAGAAGCAGGTGTGATTTCTTTTATAGATGTTTTTTTTGGGATCTAGAGAGAGTCACCTGGCTCCATTAATTATGTTCCTGGTTCAGTCACCAAGGAATTCACAGTGACACAGACAGAGACTCTCTCTCTCTCTCTCTCTCTCTCTCTCTCTCTCTCTCTGTCTCTCTCTCTCCCTCTCTCTCTCTCTCTCACTCTCTCCCTCCCTCTCTCTTGCTCTCTCACGCTCACGCACAATGGCTTGCCGTGCTCAGCTCATGAGCACACAGCTTAAGATCAAACGATTAGTTGCATCACAAAAATAAGAATACAATTACTCCCCAATTATCCCTGATCACTTCAGCTCTGTGGTGACTGTTGTCACTTTCAAGTCCCTGTAGACCTCTCTCACTTCCAGAATCCCCAAAGGTCACCTCAGGTCTCTGTCACACACACATGCACTCTGTCACCCCCCACACACACACACACACACACACACACACACACACACACACACACACACACACACACACACACACACACACACACACACACACACACACACACACACACACACACACGCACACACACACACACCACTGCTCCTTTCACTCCCTGACCTCTGACAAGCAAGGAGATGAGTCACTTCCTCGCTGATCTCCTGTGATAATTTGCAGAGGAAATGGAATCCGACGCGATGCGTTCCGTCGGGTCCCGACCAGATTAAAAAGGCCCGGGCGACGCTCCCGGCCCTTTCTGCTAGCTGCGCCTGCGACGCTTTTGTTCTGCCTGGTCAGGGGGCCCCGGGGATAATTGCAAGATGTGACCCTCCGGTCAAAGCAACAGAGTGTTGATTAAGCTGAGAAAGAATTGCTGGGAATCGGACAAGTGCCGATAGAAAGACGGAGAGAATGCAGGACAAGAGACAGAGAAAGTGAGAGAGAGGGAGAGAGAGGGGCGGGGGGGGGGGGGGGGGGTGAGATGAAGGGAGATGGGAGGGAGAATTAGTATGTGTTTGTGCATTTGGCAACAGCAGCCGAATCCAAATGTTTTGCTTGTATTCTCAAGGCTCTTTGGCTCTTTGACATCTCACCTCAGTAATTTGTGCAATGCATTCACACAAACACACACACACACACACACACACACACACACACACACACACACACACACACACACACACACACAGACATATACACATGCATGCAATTCAATTCAATGTGTGTGTGTGTGTGTGTGTGTGTGTGTGTGTGTGTGAGAGAGAGAGAGAGAGAGAGAGAGAGAGAGAGAGAGAGAGAGAGAGAGAGAGAAAGAGAGAGAGACAGAGAGAGAGAGAAGGAGAGAGAGAGAAGGAGAGTGTGCACAAGAGAGAGAGTGTGTGTATATGTGTGTATCCATGTGTCTGTGTGTTTTGTGCAACAATGAGAAGTATGTTTTGTGGCTCTGTCTTGGAAGCCAGGATATAGAGATTGCCTGATGGTTCCCACGTCTTAATTCCAGCTCATCTGTTGTTTGGGGAGGGGAGACATCTCTGGCAAGGCAGTTGACCGATATCAGATCTGAGCACGCTCCCAAAGAACTCTGATTGGATCATAGTGTTAAGGCTGGGTGCAGCTTACTCACACAAACACACACCCACAGCCACACACACACACACACACACACACACACACACACACACACACACACACACACTGTTGCTGGGAGTCATCACATGTCCAAGTCCAACCCTGTAAAATAAACATGTGATTGCAGTAAGACTTCTGTATCTCATGATTGATGAAGTTGTTGTCTCTCTAATGCCCTAATGCTTTTTGTGATTGACAGGTGGTGATCAGCTCGTCTGATGCCAGAGACGGAAGTGGCTGGCCGCCAGAATTCGAGGACTTGGAGTCGGGCGACGTGGGGGAATCAGAACTGCTGGAGAGACTAAAGACACCACGGAACCACCGTGCACCCATCCTAGTACGATATGTCCCACCAAACACACAGAAGTTACACTCTTGGCTCATGATGAACCTGTTCCTCGAACTGGGAATAATGCCAATTACTAGTGCTAGTTAGGTAATAAAGAAGCATAGAGTCTGCATACCAGATTAATTTTATTGTTGTACAGTTTTTGGGACATTTTGGGACAAGGTCTTTCTCAGACACTTATGGCTTTTACTCAACTAAGTCAGTACCCTTAGTAGAGTATGCTTAATCATTTAGAGAAGTCGCAAACTTGTTTTTCACCAATAAAAACTTTTGCATTCTGTTGCTGCTTATATGTCCTAAATTCTAGGACTTTCCATTCATTACATATTAGAGTGGTCATATGTGTCATATTTAAACACAGGAGATAGATAAATCAAAGTGAGTGCTGAATGTGTTTTGGACGTGGAGTAAGAGGTTTATGAAGGCTCTATGTTTAGCTGATGACCAGTCTGTATGGTGCAATGTCTGGTCAGAAGCTGTAGAACTGTAGGTTTGATAGGGCTTCCAGAAGATCTGGGGCTTCTCTGGGAGACTACAACTCCCAGACTCCCTCAGTGCCAGTAAAGTGCTTGGTTGGCTCATGAGTGGGTTGGATGATTCAGCCTCTGACCGCGTCACCACATGATGTCTGTTTCTTGAACTCTCGACCTGACATTCTGGAACGTTGCCATTCCTTTTCCTTTGCATACTTCAAAGCCATTCTCTCTCTCTTTCTCTCTCTCTCTCTCTCTCTCTCTCTCTCTCTCTCTCTCTCTCTCTCTCTCTCTGTCTCTCAGAGCCCCCTTTGAAACACCAGCCCCTCCAAATATCTCTACCTCTGTTTACTGCCATTCACCATGTTTCTTTTCCCTACTCATATTTTATTGCTCTTTTCATATCCCTCTCTCCTTTTCAACGTGTCTTTGCCGTTTAGCCATCATTTGCCATTGTCTCCTGTGTTTCCTGTGTGTGTTTTTTGTTCTTGTTTTCTGCTATCTCTTCTATCACTCTGTCTCCTGCTGTGACTAAGCAGACTGACCCACAGCAATAATAGGTCAACACTACATGCATTAAACCGATGTCAAAATCCAAGTCCATATTTTTATTGGATCTCCTCTGTCTTTTTCTTTCCCATCTCTCTCTCTCTCTCTCTCTCTCTCTCTCTCTCTCTCTCTCTCTCTCTCAATGGCTCTGTCCTCTTTCACCCCAGTTTAACTGTACATACCGCAAGAACCAGCAGAGCCAAGGGCAAAGCTTCCCATTCCCCATCTTCCCTGGACCCAGCTTCCCTAGGCCTGGCTTCCCTGGAGGGGCGAAAGATGCAGTGGACAATGTCACCTTCAGTATGGGGTTATACAACACCAGCTCCTTCGTCCTGGACCCTGAACAAAACTTCTTCACCATCTCTGAGAACAAACCCATCTACGTGGAGGTAAAATAAGCAAACACTAACACCAAGAGAAATGGCATAAAATATACCCCAGACAATATAGCTAATTTCTTTGAAATATATATGTATTTGAACCGAACTTGTGCAATCTTTGCTTTTATTCTTCAATAAGTCACTGTAATAAGTCATCGTATGCAACAATAATATTCCATTTTGATTCCATTCTCTGTGAGAGTCAACTGTTTTTTATGTCGTGCTGCTAATAGGGTCTGTTTTCCAAAAGCATAGTTGCTAACTAAATTAGCAACTTTCTTGGTTGCAATAAAATTTCCCATTGCCAACCAGCCATGTTGCTAGCTGGTTAGCAACTATGCTTTTGAGAAACTGACTGTACCAGCACTGGGAAGTTTGGTGCAGAAGATGCATAAAAGGGTGGCAACTGGAGAGGAGGGGACTTATTCTGTGAGAGAGACCTCTGCCTTCCGTTTGGCTCTACTATTGGTTTCATACACTAGTAAGAGAGAGTTTTTTAGTTCTGCCTTTGCACTTTGTGAGAAAGTGCAGCTCGTGTCTTGTTTTACTGCTCTGTTGATACAGTGTCCCAGAGATTTCAAACTTTTTTCACAGCCCCCACTTGTATTTTCAAAGCCATAAAGTGGGTGTAAACGAATGATATCACAATATATTACATTTTACAGTGTGTGTTACGTATATAACATATATTACTTTAATGTTGCATTTTGAAGTATTTAAAGCGGTATGTGCACAGTAAAGAGAGATGGCGTTTTCTTTTGTGTTGGACATGTGTAGGGTCTGTCATGCCAAGTCAGGAACGTTAACAAGGTCTGTCTATGGCTCCAATGAAAACATTGTTCCAAAAGATGATGCTGTAAAAAGCAGCCCCAAAGGAGGGGCTCTGCTTCGGCACGGCCTCTTTGAAGTAGCAAATTTATGGCCCCGACCGGAGCGAGGGAAGATGGCAGAGTGGACAGAGAGCCAGGGACGCCACAAAGGGTTCTTCTGTCCGCTGGCGTCGGACCCTATCCCCCTCTCCCCTACTCATCCCTCTTTCTCTAGTCTCTCTCTCTCTCTCTCTCTCTCTCTCTCTCTCTTTTCTCCCGTTCGGCCAAGGGGTTCGCACGGCTGTGAGAATTCTGACACGCGGCGCTTGGGTTTCGACATGCGTTCCCAGGCTTTGGGAGGATGACCTCTGCGTTCAGCACGGTCACTGCAGTGCTGGAGAAGCAAATGTGGCCTCCGTATGTTAGTCTGCTCATTCCTCTCTGTCTTTATACATATGTCTGTGTGTGTGTGTGTGTGTGTGTGTGTGTGTGTGTGTGTGTGTGCACACCGATTATGTTGGTGGCACCGCCAGTTCGTGTACTATACTTAAGTGCCTGGCACAAGCAAAGGCAGGAAATGGGATGTGATAGTTTTACGGCTCTTAAGTAAGTGCTTGTATCTGCTTGTGGGCTATGTGAATTGGTGTGTGTGTATGTGTGTGTGTGTGTGTGTGTGTGTGTGTGTGTGTGTGTGTGTGTGTGTGTGTGTGTATGAGAGAGAGGGAGAGTGAGAGGGAGGGAGAGAAAAAGGGAGTAAGAAGGCAGAAAGAAAGAATGGGGAAAATGTGTGTTCCTGAGCCGAGCATAACTCAAGGCAGGCAAACGTATTTGTCAAGCCTGAAGCGGCAGTGCCACAGACAGAACCAGATGTGTTACACACTTTATTTTTCAACAGAGAAAGGAAGAGGGGGCGAAAGAGAGAGTGATAGCGGTAGAGAGAAAGAGAGAGAGAGAGTGAAAGTGATAGTGTTAGAGAGAGAGAGAGAGAGAGAGAGAGAGGGAAAGGGACAGCATAAGTCAGGAGGAAATGCCTCGTGGTCTGAAAGACGGAAAGATCCTCTTAAAACTGTTGAAGGCAAAGAAATCTCACTTTGAGAAAGCTGTGATTCTTGGACACGCTCGCCAGCAAGCTTCTGACACAGTTCCTCTTTGCCCTTCTCCCCTCCTGTCTTACGCACTCTTATCCTTACCGCCTTTTCTTTCTTCCTCTCTCTCTCTCTCTCTCTCTCTCTCTCTCTCTCTCTCTCTCTCTCTCTCTCTCTGACTCTATCTTTCAAAAAAAAAATAATAATGAATGACCAGTTTCTGGTCCGGAACATGTTTGCTTTGATTTGAGCGAACGCCCAGGAGAGAGTTACTCTTGATGAAAAAAAAAGAAAGAAAATGCAGCCCTTCGGCCCCTCCAGCAACTGACACAAAAGGAGCCGGAATGAACAGGAGTGCTTGTCAGAGCGCACTCATAAAGGCATGATTTAGCACTCGCTGAGTGGAGGACTGATAAGAGAGTGGCCGCCATGCTGCCTCTGACTGGTGCTGGTGGTGCAGTCGGCTGAGTCACGGCAGCAGGCCTGTTGGGTCTTGGCTGTCCTTTGTGGTGCAGAGAAGAGAATGATGATGAGGTGTAAATCAGGGCTAACTGTTAACTGCTTACTGTTCTCCAACTTCAGAGAGAAATTGTTGTTGTAATAAGATTAGATTAGATTCTGGGGCTTTATAACTCAATTTGTAGCATTGGAATCATTTTGTTCTGGAGGTTGGTGCCAAGAATCAAGACAAAGGCTTCTTTCCCTTTCTCTCTCTCTCTCTCTCTCTCTCTCTCTCTCTCTCTCTCTCTCTCTGCATCTCACTTCAAGTTTCTGTGTCTCTCCTCCCTTCCTTCACAGGTTTCTGCTACCAAAACGGATCCTGATCTTAGCTTCGTGATCCAAACCTGTTTCCTCTCTTCGAACTCCAACCCCAACGAGTCATCAGATTACACGCTGATCGAGAACTTCTGCCCCAGGGACGAGTCGGTGGAATACGTCCCCCCAGAAGACACGCCCATGCCCGATGCCCAGACTGAGAGCAAGCGCTTCAGTTTCACCTTCAGGCCCAAGCTCAACTTCTCCCTGCTGTTCCTCCACTGCGACATGTCCCTGTGTTCCAACAAAGATGGCCACCCCAAACTGCCAAAGGTATGTTTTTTTTTCAGCTATTCTCCACCTACTGCTGTCTTCTGTCCGTCGCCTCGGGGTGAGGGATCTATGCTTCAGATTGGATCCTCTGACGGTTATGAGTTTGACCTTTGGAGCCGCCACCATTTTGAAAGCTGGAAAGTTCTTTGATTTTAGTTCCCATGGGAATGAAGCATTCTTTGGAAATAAACTTTGTGGTCCCAAGTACAAGATAAGCTAAATTGCTGAATGATAATGCTGCATCTCCTACTTTCTTTCACTTTTCTATTTTCTTGTCTTTTTTATTTTGCCCTTCAGTTTTCTCTGCTGTTCTTTCTGCTGTCCTAATCAGCACTTTTTTTTCAATCAATTGTTTTCCCTTCACCACTCACTCTTGGCCTCTCTCCTCGTCTCTCCTCTTCTCTCCTTGGTTGTTTTCTGATCGCCTCTCTGCTCTTCGTCTGCCCTCGGTAAATCAACATAGATTCCAGACTCTTCTGGTCTCCTGAGGAGCTCCAGAGAAACTCAGAACTCGTACAGGCTCACTGCCATCGTATAAATCAGAGCCTGCCTGCATACATAAAGCATCTCCGAGTGTAAGATCTGTGATGTTTACTGACTCAGGATCAGTGCTTTCGGCTGTCTCTAACCCAGTCGCATGGATAAAGTTTAGCCTAGACACGGCAGTCCTGGTTGCAGATCAGAGTTTGGAGGGGCTCTAATGAATACAGGCCCAGAGCCCGGGCATGGGCACAAATCAAATAAAAAGATGGAAGTTGGGTTTAAATGACAGAGAGATTTGAATCCTTTGATTTTTTGAAATGAAAGAGCCTTCAGTATTTTCAGCAGCCTGCTCCGATCGCCATCTCTCTTGCACTTCCGCGAAGCTCAGATGAAGATAAAGTGCTGGTGTGTGTCTCAGCAGTGATGGCCTGAGTGTGTCGTGGCTGGGCGCTCAGTGTCGGAGGGCTGGCGTTGGCACGTACTGCGTCTGCTCACCATCTGCCAGGCCTCATCCATCCTGGGCCCTGCGAGCCTGGAAACATAAATCTTCTCCAGTTCTGCCTAACAACGGTGCACAGCTACGGAAAGCAAAGCCTCCGAATCAAAGAGTCATCCGTTTTCCTCACCCCCCCCCCCCCCACCACCCCCCTTCCTCGCCTGGTCCTCCTCTCTCTCTCTCGCTCTATCTCTCTCTCTCTCTACACCTCCTTCCTCCCCATTGAACTTTTCCACTATTACCTCCATCTCTCTTCACACACCTTTCCTGTTATCATCAGCTGTTATCTATTGCATACCCATACTCTTTTCACTCTGTCTTTCTCTTCTTTTCTTTCATACTCTCCCTACCTTTCTCATATTCCCTCTCTTTTTCTCTCTCTGTTCATCCCCACCCCCCCCCCTTGTCTCTCTTTTTCGGCTGTTATAAGTTGAGCCGTAGAGTGAATCTGCTGAGTCGGAGTTGTGTAGCTGTGGTGTTTACTCTGTGGCAGTAATCTGGAAGGGGATGAGAGATGAGCAGCTTTTAAATAGGTACCCTCCTTCGCCAAATTACATGTGTGGCTTTGCAGGAGATCAAAGCCCATGGGAGGGTCACTCCCTCATGTTACAGACAGCCAGAGAGAGAGAGAGAGAGAGAGTGGGAGCGAGTGAAAGAGAGAGGGAATTATGGAGAGGGTTAGAGAGAGAGAGAGAGAGAGAGGAGAGAGGCATGATGCCGTTGCACAATGCTGCGTTTCTACCCTGAACTGCCTTCAAACCAGACTCCAAAAACACCAATCCTCCCAATCTGTCATGGCTTTATCAATCAGATTCCTAAGCCCTCTCTGACAGTGTGGATGAAGACACACAGACCAGAGATGATTACTGCATTGAGATCTCATGCTGTGTTCCGTGTAATTGCGGTTGTCTTGATGGTCTGTCTCAGCATTAGTTTTACTGTGGGAATATACTGCGTAAATTTAGGTCCTTCACATTTTTTATGGATGACATTATTAAAATGGTTGCTGTTTGGAGTAAACTAAGTGGAGTGAGATGCTTGTATTGTAACAACATGCTGTCATTTTCCTTCATTTATTTGTATTGTGCTAGAGACACAGAATATTATGTTTTATGCTTTATGTGTTATAATTTATAACAGAGGTGTTACCCAACCTTCTACCAAGTTTCACAGAGTAGTTTGTAAATAAATAAAGTTGCGAAAGTTATGTAACGAGTCTAGAGTCAAGTTGAGTCCCGGATTTGAGTACTACAAGTCTAGTTTTTTACTTGCAGGTCAATCAATGGATACTCTTTACAGCAGTTAACTAATGCACATGTTAATGTGTTAACATTGTTCAGTGTGTGCAACATGGCTCATCTCGTAGTGGCTGTCTGTCTAACGCTGTTGATGTTGTTGTGGACTCTTTGCAGTGTATGAAGCCAACTGACGCCTGCACCTCCATAGACCTGACCACTATTCTGGCCCTGACGAGGAACACCAAGACCTCCACCAAGCCCCTAGTGGTCATCGACGGGAAAGACCCAGACTCACCCCCAGACCCCGATCCAGGTACGACCAGTGCATGTGGACATAGGAACCCCCCCCCCTTTCCCCTTCCCCCCGGTTGTTCTCACACTACATGGATCAAGTTGTCATGCTGTCACTGTAATCGACTTAAATCGCTGGCTGAGGATGAAGCCGAGCTTGGGACCCAAACGCTGTTGTGTTGTAATGGAAGCCGACAGGCATGAGTCCGTTTTCCAAGAAGAGGCTTGTTTGTCGACACACACCCACAAAGCCAAGGCCCCGTGTGGGCTGCGTTAATAAGGAGATCTATGAGTGCATGATCTCACTGTCAGTTGCAAATGAAGAGGGAGAAAAAGGGAATGTGTTTTGGGAAAAACACAGTCATATCTCAGGGGGAGAGAGAGAGTGATATAGACAAACGAAAGAGAGAGAGAGCGAGGGAGAGGGAGAGGGGGAGGGAGATAGAGAGAGAGAGTGAGAGTGAATGACCTAATCTCTATGCAGTGTCTGTCCAGGCCTTATCCCCATAGGATCAATGACCTCAGATCTAGAGTCTAGTGAAGGTCTACTGAGCTGTCGTGGTATTTTAGTCACAGTCCTCTTTGGAGGCACCCCTTTTGGTTACACCATTAATGAAGAGTGTGTTTGTGTGTGTCTGCTTGTGTCTGCTTGTGTGTGTGTGTGTGTGTGTGTGTGTGTGTGTGTGTGTGTGTGTGTGTGTGTGTGTGTGTGTGTGTGTGTGTGTGTGTGTGTGTGTGTGTGTGTGAAGGGAGGGGGGCGTAGGAAGTGTGTCAGGCATCCCTTAAGGGACACGGAGGGGACAGACTGCACCGAATATTTCACCAAATGCAGTGTGGCAGACTCCTGCATCTGGAATGTGTTAGCGTGTGATAGTGAGTGTATGACTGTGTGTGCGTGTGTGAGTGTGTGTGTGCGCACAAGAGACAGCTCTCACGGACGCCTTGTGTCAGTTCTGGAACTTGGGTCCCATATTAAATTTTAGCTGATTAGTAAACAAAGAATGTTCCAGAACCAAACCACAGTTGTTTCTACTTAGAGTCTGTCTCAAAAGCCCTGAACACATGTACACACACACACACGCACGCACACGCACACACACACACACACACACACACACACACACACACACACACACACACACTGTAGGGACACAGAGAGTGTATAAGGGGAGGGAATGTGTAAGGGGAGGCCTACAGAATCATTCCAGAGCCGCCCATGAAGTGTCCCTCTCCCATTCTCTCCCTAACCTTTTCCCTACTTCTTTCTTTTCCTTGTCATTCCCTCTCTTCCTCTTCCAATCTCTTTTTCTCCCCTCGCTGTGTAGAGTGAATGTTGTAACTGTGTGGTCAGCTCAAGAGGGAGGGGTATATCAAGCCGGGGGCTTAACCCAACATCGCACTTCACTAATAATGATCTAATCTCAGATGAGGGTGATATCATGGGATCTTGAGTTTCTCTCCACACACACACACACACACACACACACACACACACACACACACACACACTCGCTCACTCACTCACACACACACACACACACACACACACACACACCACACACACACACACACACACACACACACACACACACACACACACACACACACACACACACACACACACACACACACACACATACACACACACACACGTAAAGCTAGGATCCCTTAACAGCAGCCGGAGATCTTCACCCCATGTGGAATGAGCCAAGCCTAGCCTGACTCATTGCACTAATGGAAATCATTCGGCAGTGAATCAGCAATACTGCGAATGCCATTATATGCGAAGCCCATGTGTTATTGGGTTGCCATGGCCACAAGGTTGTAATGGAGACCGGCAGCGCTTGATTACAGACTTCCCAACCCCAAAGCTGCCGCCGTGATGCGCAGACTACTGTCCGGCGAAATGACACGGGCTGGCAGACACTTTTGATTACGGTTGGCTTTTTTTTCTTTGCTTGTCTGCAGCAAAATTAGCACCAGCCTTGTTTTCATGATTTTTATGCAACATCATGAGCATTCACACACACACACACACACACACACACACACACACACACACACACACACACACACGCAGACACGCAGACAAGCACACATGCAAATACACACACACAAGACACACAAGCACATACACACACTTGCAGACACACACAAACAAGACATGAGCACACACACACACGCACACACATAAAAAAGGCATGATGAACTTTATGAGCAAATCCAGAATGACATTCAGCATGTGAATCCAGTGTGAACCGAAAACTAAAGCAGTGAAGAGCGGGCACACAAGTCAAACTTGCAGATGCTTTTTTTTTCTTTTTGCCTCGGCTGACGGAGCCGATTGATAATCCTTTTGCTATGATTAAGTCAAGTCAAGCTGCGCCATAATCATAATGAAGG
>JAODXP020000022.1:13224908-13232408 GCA_027497455.2 Sardinella longiceps | reverse complement strand
GTTAGCACACACATGACCCGAAGTGGCACCAAGGTCTCAAAAATCCAGTGCTGAACTTAAATGCTAAACGAAGAAGCCAAAAACAGAAGTGGGTGATAAATACCGCTGTGTATTTTGATTGTGAAGTGCTGCTTTGTATTCCTTAAACCACAAAGGGGGACGCCAGCCCTCTTTTTTTAAGTGTATTTTTCTACCATATATGGTGTAGTTTAGACTGCACGTACAGATGTCTGTTTGCACCAGTCACTCTTGAGACAGCACCACAAATCGAACCACAAAATTTCCACAAAACAGCCCCTTTAAAATTGCATGTATTTAAACCACTTTTATAAGGTATGACTATGTATATAAACATCAATTTAAGATTCCTGATAGCAATGCATCTGATTTCTAAAAAAGAAATCTCCACATATGAAACAGATATTAAGCATAATAGACATACCGGTTATCATATTTGTGAAGTTAATTTGATTAATAATAAGTTGTTATATTTATAATGGACATCTCCTATGTCTCCCACTCAAGACTGACTGGTGTAGGCTGGCATCAGAAGAGGCATTGAGTTCTTATCAGACATAATGGCCTGTGTTGTAAAGTGATGTATATTTTTGTGAATAGTGTACATAGGAGAAAGTTACTCACTAACTAAAACTAGCTATAAGATGTGAGTGCTATAGTGTTGTGATAGGGTGAACAGCTAGTATTCCCCAAAGAGCTGATGCTTCATGCGCAAGAGGATTGACAGTGATTTTAAAGCTAGCTTTGAGACAGAGAGGAGAGAGTGCAGGAAGCTAAACCAGTTACATGCGTGGATTTGGTGTCCATCTTTAGAGCTGATCAATATTTAAAAATGTCCATGGCATGTAATAAAAATGTAATTCCCCTACATATTAACATAAGATTAGATAACAAAATAATACTTTATTCATTCCGTACTTGGGAATTCAAGATTATTAGTTTATCTATTAGATGGTTCAGATCAACAAACTAAGGACAGTAATCAGAGACATAGCTTTGTTCTCAAATCAGCCAATCAATATTGAGGTCAAGTCAATTAAAGGTGGTCATACATACAGTACATAATGTATGCCATTCATTTTTTTTTTTTTTTTTTCTGGATATATCCCAGGCAGTCCCACATTAAACCAGATAAATGTCATGACATATGGATATCCATGTATATCCATCAAGTTTATCATAGCAACACTAATTAAATTCCATCTTAAATGGTCCACAGTCCGTGAAATCTTCACATGTAAAGCCAGACAACCTTTAGTGTAACATGAGGGTCTGTGAGTTCCAGACTGTCTCTCTACAGAACTCCTAGCACTGACAAACATAAGGGCATTCAGTTTCACTGCAAGAAACTCTCCTATCTCTTCACAAAGTCTGGGGGCATGCAATAGGCCTATTGGACAGTTAATGGGCACTTAGATTTGTTGGGGCAAGTGTGTTTAAACAGACGTTTTTGTTATTTCTTCAATGTGTTACTTTATTTCGCTTTTTAATGTGTTGATGTGATGAAAAGCCAAGAAAAAAAAATCCCACCGTCGTGAAACCACATGAATGTGCCTTCATTTTTCTTTCATTCTGTATCGTTATGGAGATGGAAAACGGCTTCTGTTTTAAAAGTGGTATTATTTTCTAAAGCAAGAAGGCCAAGCGGGGGGGAATCAAATCGATTCAGTATGCCGTATACTGTGTATATTTTTGAGAAGTGAAAATGTCCTTTCCCCACTAAGATCCTATTTACACAAACTGTCTTTGTATCAGATCCTATGCGTGTGTGCTATCGCTTGCTATGTACTAATCTATAGAATGTATTCTCGAAGCTGACAAGCTGTTGTTATATCCTTCGAGAGAGTGTGTAAAACAGAGTATAAATATAAATCTATATATTTGTGTAAAGTTTATATTTTTTAAAAGTATATTCCTAGAGCCAACTTTTTAAACAAAATCTCTCTAAGCATACTGTGAATTTGTTGTGCGCGTGTTGCTCTGATTTCGTACTTGTCCGCTTAAATACAGTATATCTCTATGTAAAGAAAGCTGACTGAAACCTGTTAGAATTGTAACATTTGTGTTTCCATGCACGTTCATTTCTCAAGGACGTGTCAGATTGTTTTTTTTTTAACTAAATAGACAAATGTTGCCATTTGCATTAAGACAGAGCGGCAAAAAGTGAAATAATACAGTCGACTGGCTTACAGGTGACATTTAAGCTTAGCCAGTCTGGACTTTCATGCTATGGTTTCTCAGCCTGGCAGCACTATTTGCAATGAGTAGTGATTTTTATGTCTCAGGCTCAATTTGATACAATTCTTTTGCATGAGTTCATCCATCAATTTGGAATGTTGGGATGAATTAAATCTAATGTTGACAATTACAATGTTTATTGTAATTGAAAGAAGTACACTCAGATTGCCGTTAACTCTGAAACAGATCTAAATAAACCAATGCGAGTCATCTGGTACTGATGGTTTCAGTCAGCTTTCTCTAATCATCCCTATTTGTTTTTTGAGTCTTTGTTGCCTTTTGAAGGCTTTCAATGCTGTCTTTCTGAAAGTGTGTGTGTGTGTGTGTGTGTGTGTGTGTGTGTTTTTACTTTTATGTTTTATTTTCTTTTTCTGAGACTTAAATGTAAATGTAATCACACCTAAGCTGTTGAAACCTGCCTTTGAAACCTAAGTAAAGGTCAGTAGTGACTGCTAAGGGCTAAAAGGCTGGAATGAGTTTGTCTGTAAGATATATAGTCGGCATTGGCCATACCACCCCTGAACTATTCCCACATCTGTGGCCCTGCTCCCTGCTTACCCACAGTAACACACCCTAAAACTAGAGCCAGTTCTGCATGTTCAGTGCATTATCCCTTCTCCTCAGTTTATTAGAGGAGCGCCAGTTTCCATCTGTGTAGTCCAGTTAGCAAATCCTATTCTTCACCCACCATCCCTGCGGGTTATTAGCTGATCAACACACTCAACATGTGGGTCAGGGGACATGGAACATCCAAATCAAACCCATAACCTTCTCATCAGAGGGCATTAGATTTGAAATGCTACACCAGTGCCTGTGGTTCTTTCTGAGGTTATCCCCTTGGAGATCCCACCCCCCAGGCCCCCTTTGACACTGGTACTGGTTTGCAGATGTTCTGGGCTGAGCATGCTGGAGAGGAGGGAGGGGGGAGATATAAGGGAAAAGGGGGGGGGGGGTCTACCCATTACCCATGAATTTTGTGGGGTTTGGGTGGTGGGGCTGGTGGGGATCTAGGGTCTGGCAGGCAGCCTGCCCTTGGACCCTAGAGCCCAGCAAAGCAAAGGTCCTCTCAAATGCTGATTGTACTTTCTAATGTTGTTTGCGTTTGAATGTTTTTTTTTGTGTGTGTGTTTAATCTACCTCAGTATTTGTTGCCATTTGTGTGGGCTTTGGGTGGTAAAGTGTGTGTGTGTGTGTGTGTGTGTGTGTGTGTGTGTGTGTGTGTGTGTGCGCGTGTGTGCGCACGCGTGTGTGTGCGCGTGTGTGTAAAACAGTTAACTTTGTGGTTTTGTGGAAGGGATGCAAAGGCCGGGACTGTTGGATCACATGATTGTTGTGTTCATGTTTTTTTTCCCCTCTCTCTTGCGCTTTCTGTTTGCGTGTTTATTCGAGTTTCAGCAGTTTGATATATCCCAGAATTGTTTTCATCTTCCTAACCAAGAGCCTGGATCGTTTTATGAGATAATCCAATGAAAGCAGAAAAGACCCATTATTTCACAACAGGCTAAGCATTGGGCCGCCAGCTTTTGTGTGAAATGTGAAATAAAAGTCCTAGCAACCCTAGCAGGCCTTCCATCACATGCCAGTCCCAGTCTCCCTTGGGCTCAAAGCTATTTCGTTGATGAGGGCTTGCTTATTTTTTTGTCAGTCTACTAAAAGCCTTTGTTTTGTTTAAGTTTTTTTTTTTTTTTGTAAATAATTTACGCTGTAAATATGCATGTTGTTTGTATGTTCTGTATATACCTAATAATAAATTTGTGTAATCTTTGAAAATTGTTGGTTGTTTGTCCTTGAATTTCATAAAACAATCACTTTCTTTCCTCTCTCACTTCATATCTCTGAGTCTCTCAGTCATATTCTTTCTTTCCCAATCTCTCCTCCTTTCCTTTTCTCTCTCCCTTTCTTTCTTTCCTTCTCTCTCTCTCTCTCTCTCTCTCTCTCTCTCTCTCTCTCTCTCTCTCTCTGTTCATGACCTTATTTGGTTTGAGCGAAGGAAGGCTATAAGATGCCCTAGATGAGCTCTATGTTTCCTTAGCTTAGCTCCTATCTCTCGTCTCAATAAATCAGCTTATCTCAGTTTGTCTCCAGGCTTGTTCCTCGGTGTCCCGCGAAAAAATCGATTGTTCTAATCATCCGTGTGTTAGACTTGGCCGCGTCCCCGTGGAGTAAGAGCTCTCTTGTCCCAGGCACAGGCTCTGCTGAGGTCATAGCATGATGCCGACCATGTGGGGGCCTGGTGAAAGCGCTGGATGAGGATGCAATCAACCAACACACACACACACACACTACACACACAGTCATACATGCATGCACACACACACACATACATGCATGGACACACACACAAAAGTGCAAACAGCCCTCCCTGAAGTTCATTATCCATGCACGCATAATTCACACAAAAGCCATCCCTGAGGCACAGCTAACCTTTGCACAGTGTTAGGAGGGGAAAACATGAAGGATAGAGGAAAGGAGGAAGAGAGGAGGAAGGAAAAAGAGAGAGAGAGAGAGAGAGAGAGACACATGGGCCCCAAACAAATCTGGACGACGGCTCTATGACATCATGCAGCTGTGGGTCGGACCATGTCTCTCCCTCACCACTGCAGGGCAGAGGTTCTGGAAACGAGGCCCTTGTGGCGCATGATGTCACCCCTACGATCCTCCCTCCCGGTCCAAGCGGTCAGTACTCCCAGGGGTTCCCACGATGCTTTGCGACTCTCCCTGCTCCGATTGACCCACCGCACCCCTGCCCCGCCCTCGCCCCGCTCGCTTAAGAGACGGGACAGGTCCCCGTTTGATGACCTCATCAGCGCGCCTATTTGCCCAATGCGCTTCAATCCCCTGCTGCTTATTTGTTCACCTTTGGAGTCCAAACCAGATGTACAGATCACAGGCGCTTATAATGAGATCTCCTCTCCAAGCCTGGAGGGGGTGAAGAAAGGGCAAGAAGAAAGAATTGAGAGAGAGAGAGAAGGGAGGAGAAGAAGGGAGGGGGGAAAACACTGCTTTCAACTCTAAGCCCTTTCTCACTCTCACTCTCTCTCTCTCCCTCTCTCTCTCTCTCTCTCTCTGTGAGCATGTTTAATCTTCTCTGCGGAGCTTTAGATTCACCCGATTCGCGTTGTTTTATCAACAATGCGGTCTTTAGGGGTGTCTGATTTAATGTGGACCAGGCCTGAGATCCCAAACAGGCCTCAGCCGTAAGTAGGTCAGGCCTGTTTGTTTAGAGCTTCACTTACTCTCATCCTTGTGTGTCTGTGTGTGTGTGTGTGTGTTTGTGTTTCTGTGTGTGTGTGTGTGTGTGTGTGTGTGTGTGTGCGTGTGTGAGTGTGTGTGTGTGTGTGTGTGTGTGCGTGTGTGTGTGTGTGTGTGTGTGTGTGTGTGTGTGTGTGTGTGTGTGTGTGTGTGTGTGTGTGTGTGTGTGCGTGCGTGCGTGCGTGCGTGCGTGCGTGCGTGTGTGTGTGAGGGCTGGTCCTGACCTGAACACCTCTCGGCACAGTGCCACATCCTTTAGCAAGGCCACAGAAACACACAGGGGAAACGCTCCCTAAACATGTATTTATCTCACATAACAAACTCCCCTAAGTACAGTATGCATCCATCTCACTGAATACTGTTTTTCCTATAAGTGCTCCACAATCCTGTAGTGGGATAGTGTTACAGCATTGAAAGCTGGAGCAACAAGCCTGTGTTGTTAAAGGACTACTTTGTTAGAGGCCCAGAAATTGAAGATGGAAAGTTGAAGTCACACAGCCATAGAGTATGATGATCTGTATGATGAAGATTCTTAGTGACTTACAAATCAGCTTTTCATGCCTATGAAAATGAACTGAAAGCAACTGTCTAGCTTAAAATGAAGTTCATATATGTTTTCATCTGGGTCAAATGTGTACAGACCTCTATATTCAGTACTTGTTTATACATTTATATATCCATAAAGTCATTTGGTCTCCAGACACCAGTTTATATTTATGCAACAGCAGTTTATGCCTGAGCCATGTTGAAAGATACCTTCCTTAAATAGTCCTTATAGCCTTCTGCTGAGGCAGTTGTACCTACAAGTTGTCAAGCATGTCTTGCTAGCTTCATTATTATGAGAGAAAACCAGAGGAACTATGGAGCATTCATCCATGTCACACCTTTCCTTTCACCAGCCTCAATCATGTCCAATCACAGAGGCCGCATTCATGACACCAACCAATCAGCACGCAAGCTCTCCCCTCTTCCTGTTTCACACAGATGGGAACCTGGTTCCAAACCTCCTCCATAACTTAAACAGCCGTGTACTTTTCACGGGTGACTGACATGGAGGAGAAGGAGGCTGGGTGGGGGAGAAAGGGAGGCTGTTTTTGAAGAGGCCCCGGCTACATTCCAGCAGCAGCCCACCCACGGCTCCAGAAAGGTGCCATCCTGGAGAAGGCCACTGGGCTCAGTGCCTGGAGAGACCAGAGGGATGTTTGGCAGGTTTGAGATCACCCATGGCCTTCCCTTCTCACCCCAACCCTCACATACTGTACACACACACACACACACACATTGGCGTGACCACCTGTCCCATGTGATACTCTACAGCGATCTGACCCATTGTCCAACATACTGTAGTATTACCACAAATGCCCCACTTTGTCATTGGTTATTTGGGCAATATGAAAACACTGATATGAACCATATAATTTTATAATATAAATTAGTGCTGGCAAAATTAACTGATTAATCACGTGATTAATCCAAAAAAAATTAACTCAGATTAAAAAGTTAATGGATATGGTTCCACTTTCATGGCATGTATTACTGTATGTTCAATTTCAGATAGAAAATGGCTCGGCTATAAGTAAAATTAATCACGATTAACTCATTGATGCACAACATTTTGGTGATTAAGTCAGGATTAATTTGAGATGACATTAATCGTTTGACAGCACTAATATAAATATAATATTTTGGTTTATGTTATGAAGACTACGTTGACTATGTTGTATAACATTTGGAACAAACATAGGCCTACTGTCAAAGATGCACACACACACACACACACAACACAACACACACACCACACACACACACACACACACACACACACACACACACACAAACACAAATCCAACTGTAGTCCAGCTCAAGGTGGATCCTGGCACTAGTTACAGCACTGTAGTCCTTGGAGGGGATCAGGTCACCACAGCACCACAGCAATGCAGGTGGGTACTGGAGCAGAGAAAAAGAAGCAGAAGAAGAAGGGAGGCAGGGAAT
>JAODXP020000022.1:13097408-13217408 GCA_027497455.2 Sardinella longiceps | reverse complement strand
ATTGGCATCTTCTAGCCATGCCGGTAAGAAGTGTTAGTCTGGGAGGTGTTAGAAAGGGTTAGTGTGCTTTTTTGGTAGCTAGTCCTCTGGTTTTACACCAACCACAGTGTTGATAAAAATAGGTTATCCACCTCTTTATGAAAATTGGTTATTCACCCCCTTACCTGGAGTTACATAAGTGGGTAAGAGCATTTTGGTCTCAGTGCATGTGTTGTCCTAGTCTGGCAACCCCAATTTTACCTTTAGCTTAGCATAGGAACTGGAAAGTAAAGTTGCCAAAAGAGTTGCTATCTGGCAACTTTATATTCCAGCACCTATGCTAAGCTAAAGCTAAAAATTGGGAGAAATTGGGGATGCCAGACTAGGAAAACAAAAGCACTGAGACCAAAATGCTTTTACCCACATATGTAACTCTGGGTAAGGAGGTGAATAACCAATTTTCATAAAGAGGTGGACTATTCCTTTAAAGAAATAAGAGTTCTTTGGCAAGCCTGGTCTTACTGTTGTGCTAGTCCATAGGTTCTCAAAGTGCGACCCAGGGGCCGATGGTGGCCCTCAGAAACATATCTGGCGGCAGCCCGCGATAACATCTCATAATATCTCTGAACATTGCTTCGAAACAATTAATCTTAGTGCTGTTTAGCGGCATCTATAGGCATTTATTTATTGCAATTAATGTAAATTGTTGAGATACAACCTGGTTATTAAAATGATTACAAAAGTAATTTTGTAATTTTTTTTTTCTTGTTGCCCCCAGTTCAATGCTGGGTCCCTAATTTGGCCCTCACCTATCAAAACTTTGAGAAACCCTGTGTTAAGAGGAAACATGGGAAGAAGTGATATTATGTATAGTACGTGAGTGATAATGGCTAAAGAGGTGTGCTGTAATACGGAAATAATCAACAAGGCGGAGACGAAGAACAGCTGAGGTCGAGATTGGTGTGGTTGTGTGTCTACAGAGGTTTTGGTCAAATGCAGTTATGATTCATAAGCACTGGTATGTGCACTCAGACAAATGGACACTCGTATGGACAAGTCCTGCAAATGTAGAGCTGTCATAAACTGACTGAATTCTGAGACATATATATCATCTCATGCTGTGGGATATGAGAAACAAGTACAGCACTGACTTTCTACTCTGATAGAATAGTTTTATCTGAACCAGTCATTTCTCTCTCTCTCTCTCTCTCTCTCTCTCTCTCTCTCTCTCTCTCTCTCTCTCTCTCCTTACATAAATCTGCTTCTGAGCCTCTTCTTGTTGGATTCTCATTTGGATCTATCAAGTGTAAATACATCAGCATTCCATCCCTTGTATTTATATGTTTATGTCTACAAAATTATGAGCACAAGCCGACCTAATAAAGAGGAGTGAGCTGGCTGACCTTACTTTTTTCCATTTTTATGTGTGTGTGTGTGTGTGTGTGTGTGTGTGTGTGTGTGTGTGTGTGTGTGTGTGTGTGTGTGTGTGTGTGTGTGTGTGTGTGTGTGTCACAGATGGTATTTTGTGTGCTGGGCGTTAAATGGGATGTTCAGCTCAGGTGATGAAGTGGCTCTGGTTGGCAAGAGCAGGCTGATTCATAGGGCCATTTCCACAAACTTTTAGAATGTCACTGCTCTCCACAAGCTTGGATGTCAATAACAGACCCCCCCTCCCCCCCTCTCTCTCTCTCTCTCTCTCTCTCTGTCTGTGTGCATATTTGTGTATGACTATGGCAGTTTGAAAGTGCTGTATATTTGTGTGCATGTGTGTGCGTGTGTGCATATATGCCCGGCGTTAGGTCACTTCTGGCCATTGCCTTAGTCTGGTCTCTTCTGTCCTCTTGGCACAAGCTGTGATTTGCGAGGGTGTCCTTTGTCCAGCGCAGTAAAACTGATGCAGCATCCAGATGGAATATGTGTGTGTGTGTGTGTGTGTGTGTGTGTGTGTGTGTGTGTGTGTCTCTGTGTGTGCATTGTGTCTATCTGTGATAAAGCTGCTGGTGCTACTAATAAGACATTGGAGCACTGAATGTATTAAAAATGTTACAATATTAGAAGTGATGTTTATAAGAACAGTAAAAATAATCTAATATACTGTATCCAATATACACATATAGGTCAACATTATGCTGAGATGCTACTGAAGAGGCATTCAGTGGAATGTTCTAAATTTACGACTCTTTAGGCCTTTAAACGTGCGTTTACAAGGTTTGCTGTCTCGGAACTCATCATGCGACATCTAACTGCGTCTAACTGCTGATCCCAAAGACGCGAGACGGACCTCCACTTTTATCATGCTGTCATGACAATGTCATCTTGCCACCATGTGTGATTTTACCCAATATCAGATGCAGTTTTTATGCCTCCCCTGCCTCTTCGGTTCTTCAGTTCATGATGAAATAGCTCTCTGCGTCCAGCAAATGTAAACGAGTCTGAAGAATGCTGTGGCACTGGATCTAGCATTTTAAAAGGAGTGTGTGTTTAACCAATCAACAAGCATTCAGTGCCAGAGAGGCGTACGTCAACGGGCCTTCTGGAAAACCAATGAGTGGCCCACTCGAGTGTGTCCACTCGCTCGTGTTGATGCAGAACAGTGACTCACTCACACACACGCACGCACGCACGCACGCACACACACACACACACACACACACACACACACACACACACACACACACACACACACACACACACACACACACACACACACACACACACACACACAAGCATCAAGCTTTTTGTCCTTTGTAGTGATGTGTGCTAAACTGATTAAAGCGTAGGGAAAGAATCAAGAAAGAACGTGATGAAATAATAGCCCCCCCACTCCTCCCTCCTGTCCTCTTCCTCCTCTGTCCTTTTTCTCTTCCTTCTCTTTGTCCACTTGTGTCATCACCTCTCTCTCCCCTTCTCTCTTTCTTCATGTCTCATCATGTCTCAGAAGTTCTTTAAATCTCTCTTTTTTTGCCATCATTTTCCAGAGAAAAGCACATGCAAAGTTCATTTCGCTATTCAAAATGTGAGGCAGTGTTGTTTGGTCTGGTTTGGTCAGGTCTGTTTAAGACATAGTGTATACAGTACAGCACTTTCTGTAGATCTCACTGTTTTTGTAGGAGAAAATAAATAGGAGATAAATAAATAAATAAATAAAGTCAATCTAAATAAAATGTGCCAATGAAGGTTAAAAAGGTCAAAAAGTCAAAAGTCTGTGCTTCAGTGGGCTGCTCCAGGCCTCCACAGGGCCCATCAGCGGCACCTCCGCACCTCCTTCTCCAGGTCTCTCACCTCGGGAGCCTGGCGTCGGAGGAGGCTGAGCTGAGGAGGCCGAGGTGGTTGTGCTCCTGCCAAGGCTCTGCTAACCTCATCTCTGGCTGGGGGGGTCCCCAGGGGGACGCTTCAGAGCAGGAATCTGTGGATCAGTTCATGCTGCTCGACAGCACCACTCACTTTGGCCTCCTCCGTGTTCCCGCCGATCAATAGCATTCTCGGAATTGACTCTCTATGTGTGCGCACGTGTGTGTTTCGAAGTGTGTGTCTGTGTGTGTGTGTGTATGTGCGTGGGGGGTGGTGGGGTAGAGTCTTTCTGTAGTTTTTGAAGCTTGTGTATGTTTGGGCGGGAAGGTTATGACTGAATGTGCGTGTATATGTGTATGGGCGGGAGAATCATAACTCTGTGTGCGTATGTGTGTGTATGTCTGAGCCTGTGTGTGTGTGTGAGTGTGTGTGTGTGTGTGTGTGTGTGTGTGTGTGTGTGTGTGTGTGTGTGTGTGTGTGTGTGTGTGTGTGTGTGTGTGTGTCTGTACATCACATAAACATCTCAAACAGCCGGCCTCTGGAGTACCTCTTGCGTCTGCAGACAGACACAGCTGTTGGCGAGGACAATTCAACCTGCCAAAGCGTCCGCAAGCGACCTGAGGTATGAGCCTCCCCCCTCCATCGACCCCCAGCCCCACCCCCCACCCCCAACTCCTTCTTCTCTCCCCCATTTTCTCCTCTGGAAGACCAAAAAAAAAAAATTACCACCAGCTTGATTACTCCTCAAGTAAACAGTCCTGCGAAAAACTCCCTGCTGGGCCCCTTTCTTAGGGGTGCGGGTCAGCGGGACCAATTCCTCATCCTTATATGGCCTTCGGGGAAAAAAGCATAACGCCACAGATAACGACTTCGACGGGCCATCCGTTTTTTGACGGTGACGGTGTTTACGTGACCGTCTCCGACTCGCCGAAATTACAGGGGGATTGGGGATCCGGTGGAGGGGAGCAGCTGTGTGGCCATATTTACGACTCAGGAAGGTGTTGGGGTGACGTGTGTGTGTGTGTGTGTGTTGGGACGAGGGGGTGTGGAGAGAGGGAGAGCGTGTGTGTGTGTGTGTGTGTGTGTGTGTGGTGGGGGTAACCTCTGTAGCAATGTGCCCTAAAAGTGTGACAGAGTGAAGGTTTGCATAGGGTTTACGACCAGTGGGAATTAGTCTTACGGATTGGGTATTACTTAACAGGGGACAAAGAAAAGGGATTGGGAACGGTATGGCTGAGTTGTCAGAAGCTTTCGATTTACGTTATGAGGATTGTGTGTGTGTGTGTGTGTGTGTGTGTGTGTGTGTGTGTGTGTGTGTGTGTGTGTGTGTGTGTGTTTGAGAGGATGCTGAGCATTCCTGCTCGCTCAAGAGTGCCTGGCTGCAGCTGGGGCTTGGCCGACGAACCAGGAGATGTCACTCCCTTGGTTACACAAACACACACACACACACACACACACACACACACACACACACACACACACACACACACACACACAGTCGCATAGCAGACACACACAGAGTGATGCTAGATGAGATTGTGAGGTGGGGAATTACAGGCCACTAATATAATGTAAATCAGAGGCATGGTGTGTGAGTATGTGTGTGTGTGTGTGTGTGTGTGTGTGTGTGTGTGTGTGTTTGAGAGATGAGAGAGTGTGTGTGTGTGTGTGTGTGTGTGTGTGTGTGTGTGAGAGAATGAGAGAGAGAGAGAGTGTGTGTGTGTGTGTGTGTGTGTGTGTGTGTGTGTGTGTTTGTTTGAGATTGTGTGTGGGGGTTTATATTTGTATATTTGTGAGTCCTTCTGTGACTGTGAGTCCTTCTCTGCACTTGTGGTTCAGGATGTGTGTGGCTTTAGGGGAGGCGAAGCGACAACGGCCTTGGCAACGTTTCTTTCCTGGAGCATAAAAGCTTTGTGCATGTGAAAAATAAGGATCAAATGAAGGATATGTTTAATAGGAACGAGTGGCCCCATTATGTGATTGGTAGGTATTACAGTAATTGGATTGTGAAGACAACATCACATAAAAGGGTTTTCTTACATTGCCTGGCTTTGCCAGCTCACATTCGCTGTGTGTTCTGTGTGGTCTGGAAGCATTCTACAGGATTCCTGGACCGGGCTTAGACTGTTTCTAATGAGCATTGAGTCCAATTATACTGAAAAAGGGTTGGATGGGCCCATAGCTCATGCCACAAGAGTTGAGCTCATGATCAGAGTAAATAGAGGCTGTTTGTGGGAGTTAAAATCCTTCACTTATGTATAATTCCTCTTGGTAGGAGAACATGGAGACTTTTCATGCCTTTTCCATGTCGTACTTAAACACCAAACATGTAGAGTACTAACATCAACCAGGAGGGTTATAAGTCCAACTCAAACACCTTATTGCAAAGTGTTTTTAAGATGAATGTGTCTCTGCTTTCACTTGGTCTCATTTTCAGTCAGGCACACAGTATTGTAATAGTTTACCCAGATGGACATTATTTTCTAATTAGACATTTTGGCATCCCTTATTGGACGTATCCGATAGCGCTGCAAGTTTGCAATATAGTAAATTAGTCTACACTTTGAATACTCCCTATCATAAATCTGCCGCATATAAATCACTCACAACAAAACTGCGCTAACGAAACATTGCTTTTATACTGGAAGGGGTTCACACTGTTTGAGTGAACTTGATATAGGGCTTGTGTGCCAACATTGCACTATTTCAATGCTGGATCAGCAGATTAATGAAGAAAAAAAATCATGGTTGTGCACAGTCCAAACACACACACGTGCACACACACACACACACACACACACACACACACACACACACACACACACACACTCATGCACACCCTTTGTGAACACAAGTTTATAGAGCTGAAGGGCAGTGCAATTCTTATGGGCCTCTTTTGGAAACCTCAGAAGATAAATATGTTGTGCTTAATTCTGCTCAGGCCCTTGGTTTTCGTTTTTTTTTTTTTTTTGCATGCTCCCCTGGCAGCGGTTTTTGGAGAGGTCAATTAAATATCATTTGAAAATTCCTTTAAGTGCAGCATCATGAGAAAAAAGTGGGAAGAAATAAACACCCATATTAGGCATATGTGAGAAAACATAAGAATATGAGGTACTATACAACTGTGTGGAGTGATTTCATGCTAGTTTAAATGGTTGGCATATGGCTAATGTTTGATTGCACCCAAATGAATGTATCACAGTAAGCTAGCTGGCATAGCCCTGTGCTAATTAACCATGGCGTGCATATACATCATGCCTACATGATGCATCACAGCTCACTGGCAGCACAATTAGCCTGCCTAGCCGTTATCATTTTCATGGCGTGGTGCTCTCTCTACAGCTTATTAAATGCACTGCAGGCCCATCCATTGAACACGCTGTGCTTTCTGAGCCCAGTGCTATAAATAAGAATACTTTGACCAGCGTTTTTGTGCATATCCTGGCACGAATGGAAAACTTCCATTTGTGTTCATTGCCAACGCCTAGGAAATGGCTCTGTGTGTGTGTGTGTGTGTGTGTGCATGCATACATGTTGTGTGAGTGTGTATGGGTGTGTATGTGTGCGTGTGTGTATGAATGCACTTGTGTGTTTGTGTGTGCGTGTGTGTACGTGTGTACAGTATAAGTGTGTATGCATATACTCGTGTGTGTGTGTGTGTGTGTGTGTACAGCACATACATGCTCTCAGTACATCATATGAGCAAAGGTGCAGTATGAGGTATTTTGTGTGTTCCAAATGCACACAATAATGCACAGAAACAATATATTAGCCCCTCCCTCAGAGCAGCATTCCCTCCCTCCCTCAGGGGAAGCTGTGGTTTATTGTAATTTGCAGCCCCCTTGCATGCCTTTATTCACCCCTGTAAATAATGATTTCACTGGAGCAGACTTTTAATGTCACTGCACCGCCGCATTGACATGCATGTCGGCCTCGCCGGCCAAGAAATTGAGGGAGAAAATAGAAGGGTCTGATGAATAAAATTATAGCCGCAATAGCCAAGTCCAAACCAGGGAGAAGAAAGAGACCTTTTGTTTGTGTTGTTTTTTTTTTTTTGTGCAGATGGGCCTCTCCCCGAAGTTGCAACGCAACTATTTACACTAAAACGTACGATCAGCCATTCCCTCAGGGTACTGGCCATTTCATGGGGAGAAGAAGTACGAAGAAGGAAGAGAAAGAGTGAGAGAGAGAGAGAGAGAGAGAGAGAGAGAGAGAGAGAGAGAGAGAGAGAGAGAGAGAGAGAGAACCCTCAATCAAGATGTGAAGTATATATGTGGTCAGAGAGCTTTAGAATACTGATTACAGTGTGTCGAATATGCTTAGCAGTGTTTGAGCTTCGCTTGTGTAAAAAGACCCCTCGCTTGCATTAATGGTTTTGCATACTTCCATGAAGCCCTCACCAATAGTGAACAGTGGTGTTTAAACAAGACATTGTCCATCTATGAGGACATTTTTCATTCACTGCTCTCCATTTTTGGACTTGGCAAGAGCAATCTTTCACCCTCTACCAATGCAAAGCTATGCACACAAGAAAGGGTTTGTCAGAAGAACAAACTATGGAACCATTCATTGTAGCTGTCTTCTTTCTACGGTATTTGTGCCAGCTTTTAGGCCTGTAATGGATGGCTGGGTGGACAGCCCACAGAAAAAGTATAAATGGGGTGACATGCATGGACTGGCAACTGTGCTTACCCACCATTCTTTTCCTTTAACTGTACAGGACGTTGGGACTAGTTTAGGAGCCCCTGCATATCCAACCCATCTAAGAGGGTTATTTGTATCTGCTTTTGTGTGTGTGTGTGTGTGTGTGTGTGTGTGTGTGTGTGTGTGTACTGTATGTGCACGCTTGTGTGTGTCCATCCACATGTGTGAGCATGTGTGCATGCGTGTGACCAGAAAGTCGCTTATATTTTTTTAAAACCCCAAAACGAACAGAGGCTATTAAACTTTACCACAAGAAGGCCAAATTACTCCATTCTCTCCCCGATTCGTTCTATTCCAATATGGTTTACATTTTACACACATATTAAAAAAACTGCACTTGAGGGCCGTATGACTGCTGCAGACATGCCTCATGTGTCTGTGTTTATGTGCTGGGAGTGATATGGTCCTCGACAGTGATGGAGCTCGGGATTTGTTTTTCCTTCTTTTCTTTCGATGTTATGGGTGAAAAATTAATGCACCGCGCATTCAACTGTGTCAGTACCGCTCCACTTGAGTTTTGGCAGTTATAAAGGCTTAAAGATTTGTTTTCTTCTTCTCTTAATGTCACATCATAATTTGTCAGATAAAAATACACTTGTGAATGTGGGGCAGGCGATATGTGACAACAGGGTTCTTTGACTTGTAATGACGTGCTTGTTTTCTTGAGAAATCTCCTCTGTGGGCTTGTGAAGGGAATGCAGACAGCTGTGTGCAGGCTTGAGATGAGAGTCAGACAGAGATGGACAGAGAGGGATAGAGAGATAGATAGATAGATAGATAGAGAGAGAGAGAGAGAGAGAGAGAGAGAGAGAGAGAGAGAGAGAGAGAGAGAGAGATGTCACATGCATCTCAGCATCCATTTAGATAAACAGGAAATAACCTAATGGTGTCATGATCTATTTCACAAATCCATTCCTCAAGCAGCTAAGCTTTAGTCGGACAAGGACAAGTAGTCCCCCCCCCATTCCAACCCCTATCCTTTCCAAAATCAAATTGGTGACGTCTTCCTCTGCTTTCACAACTCACTTACCATCCTCTCCACACGTGGCCATTCAAATCCGTAGGGAGTAGACAAATGCAATTAAATAGGTCTGTGTCCGGTCTGTGTGTGTGTTTGTGTTTATTTGTGTTTGTGTGTTCCATGTTAAAACCCCCGATGAATGGGTTGTTTATGCGGCCTGTGGTGTCATTAAGTTCCTGGAATCAACTTGGCTGCAAATGCACTGGCAGATATGTAACATCTACTAACACATTACAGCAAATGACCTCCATTTGGGAAATGGTAAGAGCCTATTTAAAATAGCTTTGGAAGTAGAGCATTTTCTAAATAGTGTCCATGTATTGTATTAATTTGGAGTTGTCCCCCAAAGTACACACACACACACACACACACACACACACACACACACACACACACACACATGCACGCACACATGCGCGCACACACACACACACACACACACACACACACACACACACACACACTTTTGTATCCTTGAAAAGGCTTCAGCTTTTCTCGAGGCAGCATCAGGTGTCCTTGAATGTCATTTGGAAGCAACTAGCCTCATTTTTATTTCATCACAGACTGAATCACAGATTTCTTTTCCATCACAAGCACTCATCTCCCTCCTCTCCTCTCCTCTCCGCCATGTCCTACCTGCCATGTGTGTTATGACTGAGCTCCTTCCAGAGACCGAAAAAAGGGGACATAGTCGAGCCATTCAGCCTCATGAATAAGCCCTAGACTTGGAGAGGAGAAGAGAGGAGAGAAGCCGGGCGGGCGCCCCCTAATCTGTACCCCTCTCAGCCCTCTTTCTCTTCTTTCTGTCTGCCTGCCTGTCTTTCTCTCTCTTTCTCTCGCTCTCTCTGCCTCTCTTTCTGGGGGCCGTGAAAAGGCAGCCTAGTGCTGGAACCTTCTGTGTGCACGTGGCGAGAGCAGGGGAGCCTGACTACCTGCTGCTCCCAGCCACCTGTTCCTCCCTGCTGAGAGGGGAAGGAGGGAGTGAGGGAGGTGGAGAGAGAGAGAGAGAGGGACAGCAACCCCCCTGATCCTTATCCCTGACTGCAGTCTCCTCGAGAGAAGAGCTGGAGAGCTGCCCTGGCTGGCGTAAGCCCAGTGAGCGTCTGTCTGGTCTATAGAGACAAATATACAGAAAGGAGGAAGGTAGAGACAGACAGACAGAGTGAGAGAGAGAGAGAGAGAGAGAGAGAGAGAGAGAGAGAGAGAGAGAGAGAGGGAGGGATAGAGCGAGAGAAGGAGAGAGGGATGGATGGAGAGAGAGAGATGGGGAGCACAGCCATACACATGCTCTTCTCAGCTGCATGGAAACGCAAGGGAAACGTTAATAACCCCCCCCCCCCCCACACACACACACACACAGTCACAAAGATACAGATGGACACACACACACACACACACACACACACACACACACACACACACACACACACACACATGTCTGTGTGTGCAGATCCAGTCCAGACGGTGGCTGTCGTGTCCACACTGGAACGTTGCGTGAGGAGAAGATGGGGCTCCTGTGGGACTCCTGGCAGGGAGCCTCTGTCCCCACTGGTCCTGTACTGTCCCTCTCCCCAAGGAGAGGAAGAGGAGGAAGATGATGAAGAAGAAGAAGACCATGGAAGCAAAGGAAGAGAGGAGAGAAAGAGCAGATAGCATCATCCCTCCTGTGGCGAGTGTCCACTGACCCCCCCACCCCCATCCACAGAGCAGACTCTGTCTGACCTTGTGTGTGTGTGTGTGTGTGTGTGTGTGTGTGTGTGTGTGTGTGTGTGTAGAGGTCCAGCTGTCCTGTGCATGCCAGATGACTCTCCACTCTCTGCTGTCCACTCCAGCAGACCAAGCCACTGCTGTGCTGACTGCATAGTCACCCAAGCTCCAGACCATACAAATCAACTTCAGAGACAGCTAATGACTCTGATAGCCATCCAGCTATCAGTCTCAGCGATGACCTCATTGGAGGCTGATGAGTTAGAGGTTCTCTGGCCTGCTAAGATGTCAGATGGGGGTGTATAATATTTCATTTGGTTTGTCAGCCTTTTTGCATTTTGTCCACACCTGGGGATGGATGTGAACCTCTTGTGTTTGGACAGAGCAAAGGCTTTGATTCCAACAAACTGTGAGGATTTCTCAGAAAGGTCTCTCTCTCTCTCTCTCTCTCTCTCTCTCTCTCTCTCTCTCTCTCTCTCTCTCTCTGTGTGTGTGTGTGTGTGTGTGTGTGTGTGTGTGTGTGTGTGTGTGTGTGTGTGTGCAAACAGTCCTTCCTGGAAGAGCAGCTTTAAACACCAGATCAAAGCGACAAGAGGCCACTGGCTGCAGAGAAAGGAGAAGAAAAAGAAAGCCCCATGACCTGTGCTTGGCCAAAGCTTTATTGACACTAATAATGAATGCTATCAGTACCTCAGCAGACACTATTGGATTTCCTCACAGTCCCAAACAGATTCGGTCCACATTTAGTGGGTATTGTAGGTGCCATCTTCAACCTAATGTACATGGATGTACATCACATAAATGCTTTAGACAAGTTTGTGGAACATTTATGCACTCAAATTAAAAATATGAAAGTAATCAAATCATACAATCAGTATATGGATTTATTTTGATTCATTGTGAACCACTTTTCCAAGTCATCAAACATTTCGCATCCTGACTGAAAATGTCACATAGTGAGTCAACTTACAGAAAAAAATATATTTTTGAAAAGAATATATATTTAAGAGTCACCGAATATAGACAAAAACTGTAAAAACATTTAAACTTGCTCCATCTCTCTCTCTCTCTCTCTCTGCCTCTTCCCCTCCTCCCCTACCCCATTATATCATACTCCCAACTGTCAATGTGACGTTGAGTTTCTCCGCCTGCAGTAACTCAGCTGTGGCTGGGAGACGGGCGCTGCCAGTCGAGGTGAGCGGCCCGCACCTCAGGGGGGCAGTGGCCCGCTCTCGCATGGCACCGCTTGGCTTCCATTGCCATAGGAACTGTGTTGATTGGCACGGCTAAAGGGGCCCACTGGTTCCGCACTGCCAGAGGAGGAGTTTGGAGTGGCGCGCTTCCAGATGTGGGGCTGTAGCCTGAGCCCAGCTGAGATCACTGTTTGTGTGTTTGAGGGACCTGATTGCATTTTAAGGAGCTGGCCCAGTCTGACACACACACACACACACACAAAATACCGTATTCCAGGCCCTATCTCTCTCTCATACACACACACACACACACACACACACACACACACACACACACACACACACACACACACACACACACACACCCCTCTGTATATACAAAGCACATAAATACTGTATTCCACATAACGGAATCTCTCTCACACACACACACGCTGGTAACACATACATTGGTCATATTTAGACAGGCACACAGACAAATATATACACCACATACACACAAATTGGCTGTCCAAATGCATACTGAACAGTGTTATATGTCCAACTTCCAATCTACTACAATGTAGTTTGGTTTCACCCTCCTCCTACTCCTCACCCCACCATTTCTTTTTTTTTTTGGCACTGCAACTATGTTGGAAGGAATCCAGTTTCTGAAGCCACAAACAGAACTATAAGCTCACACTCAAACTGACCACTCACTCGACCCCTATCTCTGTCTTCGGAGAATTGGAGATAAACAAAACAATAAAGCTAACTTTAACTCAGTGGTTCGGACTCCCTAAATCACTGACGACAGGCCTCGTATTCCATATCAGTGCGGGGAAGGGAGCACAGTTACGTTCCAGCATCTCCCTGAACATGTTGCTGTTGTTGTTTTCGTAGTTGCTGTTATGGCTGGCGTTGTCGTGGAGACAGGCACAGGAGTCATCTCTAGTGTGATTTGCTGAGGCAGTGAGGTGTTCTCCCCACACTGGGGTTGGCAGGGGCAGGGGTAGGGGGGTTGGGGTTGGGTCTGACCTCAGCTAACACTAAGAGGCTCTCAAGCTGATAAGACTGCTTTTCCTGATACAATAACACTAACAACCTCATCTGCCAACTCACGTACAGACACATGCACACACGCATACACACCTACGTGGGCAGAGGCGCACGGACACAAACACAAACACATGCACGCACGCACGCACGCACACACACACACACACACACACACACACACACACACACACACACACACACACACACACACACACGTTGAATATATAAACACTTATGCTGACCTGGGTGTCCCTATACTCCTTTCAGATACAGACATACACAAAGGAGTTCCCAACAAAATGTGTCCAGAACTTTACTCCCCTCTTTCTGTCTATCTAGCTCTGTCCGTCTCCCTATCTTTGAGTGGGGGTCGGTCCTAGTGTTCTGAGGCACTAATGATGGTTTATGGTGTCCGATTGCTCTTACAGTCCCCAGTGAGTTCCTGTGTACTCCCCTTTCAGCTGGCAAGGATCCAAGCCACAAGGTTATGTGTGTGTGTGTGTGTGTGTGTGTGTGTGTGTGTGTGTGTATACTGTACTGCATATGTGTGTGTGTGTGTGTGTGTGTGTGTGTATGTGTGTATACTGTACTGCATGTGTGTGTGTGTGTGTGTGTGTGTGTGTGTGTGTATGTGTATGTGTGTGTATATGCATGTGTGTGTGTGTGTGTGTGTGTACTGTATGTGTGTGTACAGTATATGTGTGTGCTTGCAGGGAGCACTGAGCTCATTCACAGAGCTGTCAAGGCCAATTGTGATAGAAGATAATGTAACACAGGCTCGCCTGGATCCCTGGAGCCGAAGGGGTGTTGAGACCAATATAACACTCCCAATCACAATGTTAACGGCTGGCACCTGGCCATAATGTTTACACACACGCTTACACACACACCTTCACACATACGCTCTGTGTGTGTGTAAGCATGTGTGTGTGTGTGTGTGCGTGAGTGTTTGCATTTGTTTGTCACATATGCACAATGACCAAAATATTCACACAAGAATACACATGCACTATACACACAAACTCACTCGCAAAGAAAAGTCACATCACTCATAAATTCTCCTGCAAGCAACCGCACTGTCTTGAGTACACCAAACGCACCTCAAAAACGATTGGTTAATCTTTCATCCCTCTGTCTTGCTCACGTTCTGGCCTGCGTGATAAACTCTTCGTAAAGTCTCCAAATCTGTTCTTTTTCATGTGGATAATTGTTGCAGCCCCGACGCCTCAGCCTCTGGTGGCGGTGCGGCACATTCGGAGTCAATGAGCTGTGATGCTGACACACAGCAGAGGGGGGGACCCTGTCACATAATTATTATTGTAGCCATTCCTCACGCTGCCGTTAACTATAGTAATTAACCCTCCCAATCGCGTGCTCTCCGGGTTAACTAGTCATTACTCAAGTGAGAGCTCACAAAATTGACCACATGCCAGACACACACACACACACACATGTGCATACTTTCTCCCTTTATCTCATTTTCATACAAATGCAAACACACACACACACACACACACACACACACACACACACACACACACACACACAGAGAGAGAGAGAGAATGAGGCCAGCTGGGTGCTTTTTTGAAAGCACGTTCTTGTGAAAATCTGCTCCTTCTCATATTAATATCTAGCTGCTATCAACACTTAAAATTGCTGGGGTCTATTTTCCTCCCTAATCTCTCCCCGTCTCGCTTCAAGAGGACAGGTTTAGCCTTGTGATACACACAGAGGATTCTTCAGTATTGGCTCCCCCTTGTGGGGCTAAATGGAATTGACATCTAGGAGGGACCTCTCTCCATCTCATTGTCAGCCTCTGTCAGGCCAACCTGCTGTGCATCAGTGAGACTTTCTGTCATTTGTCACCATACCAACAGTGCCTTGGCTGCTAGTGTTTGATGGGAGATCAATGGAGTGTGTCACTGCTCTGGCATCCTTGTGGAATTTTCTATGACAAAAGGACACAGACAACATTACCTAGCAGCAGTTCATGGCACTCTTATTCTTTGTCTGTTTCTTTCCCTCTCTCACTCACTCTATTACTGGTTTCTCTACAGATTTGTATTTGAATTTGATCAGTGTCAATTTAGTAGTACTCTGTTTTGTCTGCTAATGCTAATTTGTTTACACATCTACAGTATCAGCCTGAATGGAATGGTGAAAATTTAAACTGTCATGACAGAGGAGATTGCTGCTTGTTTAAAATGGGTAACATAGACTTATATCTACCAAAGGCTATAAAGGCCTTTTTTGTGGGGTTTTTTTTGGTTTTGTTTTGTCTGTTTTTGTTTTGTTTGTTTTACATTTAAAGTGATTGCCGGGAAATGGCTACTTCCAACTGTTGTCCTCCTGTTGTTCAAAATCACTCAGTGCTGTGGGAAGGGAAAGACAAGAAAATTTCGGTAAGCTGCAGCTTACTGTACTCCAATTGAATGCGGCTATGAGAAACAAAATTGAAAGTAAGCTTATGGCCCCAATCAGTTAGTGTTAGCTCTGCTGTTCGGTTTATGACAGGGGAGGGCAATTATTTTGGCTAAAGGGCCACATTGGGTTTTACATATCAACTGACGGGCTGGGTGTTTACAGTCAACCTGTCGATGGAGGTTGATTCCGGTAAATTAGCAAATCTCAAACCAGCAGCCCCACTTTCTTGAGAGGACATGTTAACATGAAGGGGTTAAAAGGGGGTGATTTGTATTTAAATACAACTAATTTGACAAATCAGGTCTATAACATAATTCACTTTGGCTAAATGAGAAATTATTCTATTCTTCTTCCAAAATGGCAATTTTAGATGGTGACACTTGGTTCAAAGTATTATCAGGGTCTCTACATATGGACTAAGGGTGTCAAACTCAAATACACAGTGGGTCGAAACAAATGAACAGGGTCCAAGTCGTGCACCAGACACATTCACTATTCATGAACTTTTATACATAGGCCTATTGAATCTGGAAATGGCCTAGAGCTTTGGCCTATTAGCTATTGCAATAAGATTCAGGCTGCAACTCAAAAATTTATATTCAGTAAATTGCTAATCGATTAATCAAGTAACTGGATGAAACATAGGCCTAATTATGTGTTTTTAAACAGCAACACAAGCAATTGGCTATAATTGCTGATAAAAAAGGTTTTACGCAATTGTTGGGATCAGCACTCAAAACCTCTGATTTCCTGGCTCCTAATTATGGATGCAAAATACTGGCGGGCCAGTTCTGATAGATATTAGACATAATCTGGGGATTTGGCCCCCGGGCCTTGAGTTTGTGTTAACTAGAGCATAGAAAACATTGTTTACGTATACAGATTTAATTAAACTGAATGTTTAGGAAGACTACAGATTTCCTACCTTCAAATAACTCCCCTCACTGCTATCTTAAATTGTCAGAAAGAGTCCTGACAGAACAAAATGTAATGGTGCGTTCAGTAGAGTGTGCTCTGTGATTGCATGTCTACTTTTAGTGTTCTACACATGGCGTCACAACAGGAAATTAGCTCCTTAAAAGTTAGTCAGTGATTAGTTGTTCATTGGAATAAATAATTCCACAGGTGACCACAGTCTTTTGTACAACAATACAAATTGAAAGTGTGGCTCTAGACTGGGGTATAGGAGGAGATAGGCAAGTGGATTGCCTTAGTCTGACATATTCCTTTGATACTAGTATTACATTATATCTATTAATATGCAGCTCTTAAGGAGTCCTGTTCCAGATGAGGGGCTGATTTGACCGGTTCAAACCGGTGAGATGTGCAGACTACACCCTGAAGGGTGTACGCGTGTATACAAGTAAGACAGACCATTGTCAGAAGCCAAAGTCTGCATTCCTGTGCAGTGCTGTCCAGTTCAGACACACACACACACACACACACACACACACACACACACACACACACACACACACACACACACACACACACACACACACACACACACACACACACACACACACACACACAGCATTTCTACAGCTGGTTGTACAGGAAGTTGCCTGGATTTGTGTTACTGCAAGCCAAGCAAGAGTCTGTGTGCGTGTGTGTGTTGGAAGACAGGACTCAGGCCGAAAGGTAGGGTTGAGGGTAAAGTGTATGGAGACTGCAACAGGAAAGAAGTGCCCGAGTGCTATTCTGACAGCGATCCATCCTGCAGATCAGGCATCTGAAGAGCAAGACTCTGTACTTGCAAACACATTCAAAAGAATGGACATCTACATAAACTCTCTTACAAGACACACACACACACAAGCACGAATACACACACACAGACACACACACACACACACACACACATACTGTACACACACACTGACTCTCACACACAGAAACTTTGTCTCGCACACACACACACACACACACACACACACACACACACACACACACACACACACACACACAGGACTGCCGCCTGGGCAGTAAATATTCTCCCGCTGTGCAGAACCTTGTGCTCCCTTTCTGCCTAAAAAGGCCTGAGGATGGCCTGAAACAGGCCTCTCTCGCACACAAGTGCACTCCGGAATCCCAGCTGGATCGGCTCCAGCCAAGGCATTCCGAACCTCCTCTAAACAACTCCCGCGTAAATATGTTTTCCAGCGAACCATGTAAGGCCTCTGTTTGTTGGTTAGGGAATTAAAAAAGGGGGAGGGTGGTCTCAAAAAATAACACAGCCAGTTTGATATCTATCACATACCCAATTATAGCCAGTTGACAGCTTGCTTGTGTGTTGCAGGTCTACACTGTGGCAAAACCAGGGACCCTCCCAAGGATTTGAAAAATATAACGATGCTGAAATGACTGAAATTACGTGCTAAGGCTCACATGTCTGGTCCTACAGAATGGTCTATGCCAAAAGCCCGCTAAATTTCGTCAGTTCGGGAGAATCGTTAGAACGGTTGAAGAGAGACGAATGCGACATCACTAATTTCCCAGCGGAGCGATCCAATAAAAAAACAACAAACGCCCCTCGCCCTACACCCCCAAACAAACAGATGAAGCCCAAATTAGACCATGGAATGTGACATCACAAAAGGGCTCAGATGTTGCCGTTCTAATTATCTGTCTCTTTGCGTGCAATTTGGCAAGATTTCTTTGTGTGGTCTTTTTTGTGAGAGTGTGTGTCGTACAGCAATCTTTTATCCGACCTGTCAAGGCAACTACATCAAAAACCCGAAAACCCAAATGACTGCACCCCTCCACCAGCCTCACCCCCCAAGCCCGCCCCTCTAGCGCCTAAAATCTAGCATCTACCAAAGGACTCAATTTGTTTCACGGCCTTGGCCACTAAATTTCCGCCAGCGGTCTTGTTTCGGACTAGAGCTGGTTGGAACAGCAGCCCAGAAGCCCTGATGCACCCCACCAGCATCTATTATTCTTTTGTAATAATACATTAAGTAGAAAACAGCAGAGGGTCATACTCAATTCTCTTTATAGCATCTGCCAGAGAGGCACAAATAGGTTTATTGAAATAATGAGTGTGTATATTGGGCAAACACACACATGTATGCACGCACGCACACACACACACACACACACACACACACACACACACACACACACACACACACACACACACACACACACACACACACACACACACACACACACACACTTTACAGACTCTCAAAAAAAACAAAAAAGAGACAAATCACAAGATATTTCTCTTCCTTTTGAAAGAGAACAAAGAGATTAGTGATATTTGAAAGCATTTGGCTTACTGTTTTACCATAGTTGGGGTTGTTCTTCCTCAGAAATACTCTTGAAAAGGATAGAAATAGAAAAAAAAGAAGTCTTTAACAAGCTTCCCTTATCTCAAGCGAGCTAAACTAATCAGACTGAGAAAGTCGCTCAAGGTCTCTCATTTGTGATGAGTATCACTCAGCTCTGGGAAAGCCATGAGAGGCCAACATGAAAGCGAGCGAGTCAAACGAGAGGACGGTTCGCTCTCTCGCTCTAATCTAGCTCAACCAAGTGAGCACTAACTTGTTTACTCGAAGATCAATTCACCCTCTTTAAAGAAACAAAACAAAAACAAAACAAAGCAAATGGCAATAAGGCAACAATAAATGACACAGCAATGAATTATTTACTTGGAGCAATAACTTTAAACTTGCTGCGAATTGGCCACAAAAAGCTTCACTTAATTTCCCCGCTCTGAACTGGGTGTCGCAGGAAATTAGCCGCGGAGTTGCTGTGGGACCAAGCTATAGACAAGCAAAGCCAGTCCTCCATCATTGCAGCAAAGTTGTGAGTGCCTCTGGCCCCCTTGCAAAAGTTTAAACAAGTTTTTAGACATGGCTGCTCTATTGTCCTTCCCCACTTCCAAATAGCCAGCACCAAATAAGGGGATAAACTCAGCCCCATGTTGGGATCAATACCAGTGGATAAAACAAAGGATTTCATCATGGCGTGTGCAAATTGTTTCAAGCCCGGCTGGAGTCCGCGTGCATAGACGTCTGATCGATCACTCGCTCACATCTGAAACGATCCGAGACAAAATGGAGGCTTCAGACATATAAACTGTTGATTTTTCTTTCATGGGAGAAAAATGATCGTTTGAGGAGTGGCTGAAACTCAAGGAACTGAAAAAGCCTCTGGCCTTGACACAGTGGATTGAGCTTCCACAACTAAGAGACAGAGAGAGTAAGAGAGAGAGAGAGAGGAAGCTCTGATGCAATCCAAACCAATAAAAAACTATGACTTTTGATGGCTAAAAGAAATAAAGCATCAAACGTTCACTCAACCATCAGATGCTTACAATGAGCATTCTTAATTTTGATAACAGGAAACAGGTAAACAAACATACAGTACATTTAAACAAACAATAAGATGCCTAAAAGTTAAAAAGTTGACAATGTAGTAATAATAAGAAATCCTAGAACAGTCTACATGTTTTTGGCACATTCCACAACAGGTAAGGCTTTCAGGAAAGTGTAAGAAAGAAAAAATAAGCTTTATAAGTATTTGGGTGTATGACCTTCCATCCCTCAGAGGACATTGCATGAGAAACTGTTTTAAAGAAACATTCTTGATTCTTGCTTTCTTATATTAGGTAAGATACATCCATCAATTTCCGATCTGAATTTTAGAGACTTATACAAATGATACAAGGAATTATTGTTCTCATGTCTTTTTCAAGACTTTTTGCAAAAAATCGAATTAAAAAATTTAAAAAATAAAAAATGAAAGGGAAGGATCGTGTGTTACAGTTTGTTACCGTTCAGTTCTCGCTGGCATGATCAGGTGCATTTCTTCCTGTCTGAAGTCTCTGCAGCCACTGAGACAAGCTTCTCCAGTCCACACCCACTGAAACAGAAATGGAGCCAAGATGTGAGATCAAGACGGTGAGTCATCCTTCATCTAAATCTGATTTGCCTTAGAATTACCCCCCTGATCCACAACAAAGCCAAAACCAACTCCTTAGATGGACTGCAAAACATGACCTGGGTCGACGTTCAGCCTCCTTCCCCTGCTCACTTTATTTGCATTAATATTTTAGCACTCTCACAGGAATGGCTTCGGATGCACACGGTGAAGCTTTTCAATGTCATCTGATTCAAGTGTGTGTTGACCGCCCAAGGGTGATAAACATACTGTTCTAATAACATGGTTCACACAGCAAATCCACATTGTGTTCTCTCAGGTCTCCAAACCCAAGGCCTCACTTTTAGGCAGTATCACCTGCAAGTCGAATGCATCTGGAGATACCATACAACTCAAACTCCAGCCTTTAGAGGGGAAAGCCTGCGATCATTGACAAAAGCATAAAGGCTAACCCCTGAAAGGGGGGAAATGTGAGCAACAGAAAGTTGAATAGAAACTAGTCGATAAAAGTGAGCTCACCATTGATAGAGATTTGCTCTATCTATCTAGTCATGAATTTAGCCTGGGTTTGCCTAGCCTGACATAGCCTGCTGTTCATCCGTATTAATGGTCTGGGGACGGTCTTCTGGTGCGGGTTTACATTGGTAGAGAGACAACCGACCAATAAGCGAAGCTGATTAGACGAGCTGTCCGATCGTTTCAAACCAGAACTGAATGCCCTCCCCCACGCCCTATAATCGCGTCAGGTTAAAGAACCTCTATACCATGAATACGGATGAAAGTATTATGGCAGGCTATGTCAGGCCCATAGTAAACTTAAAAGATAAAGTTTTTTTTAAAAAAAAATCATGTTTAGCCCATTTCAGGAGTGTCTAGGATGAAACAGAACAAATGGATATTTGGCTTGTTTAGAATTCCCAGATCTGGCCTACAATGTCCATGTCCAATAATAATTAAAACAACCAACTTTATTTTAAAGCATGAGTGGTGTCCATTGATGTTCAAAAACAATTATCATAGGAAAATACAGAATACAGTTTCTTTCACGTTTTATGTGGGATTTTGAAGTATATTTTGGAACAATTCTTTTGGCATAGTAGTATCAACTAACATAACAAAACAAGCAAATAAAACTTCATAGGATCTGTATTTCACTATGATAATTGTTTTGGAACATCAATGGACACCACTAACCACTTGTGAGCTGCACAATTTTTAAAATAAAGTTTCAAGGTTGTTTTAAGGACACTATCGGACATGCACATAGCAAGCCATTCTGAGGCATATGGGGCGATTCTAAATGAGCCAAATATCCGAGAGTCAAAATTTTGGGGTTGATGATTCTATTTCATTTTAGACACTCCAGAAAAGGGGCTACATGTGATGAAAACCAAACCTATCCTTTAACTCAATCCCTGAGCTTAGTGTGATTGGGTCAACTAGAGTGAAGCAACTAAACTCAACAACCTCAACCCTGAAAAATTTAATATCAGCAAAAAAAAAAAAAAAAGAAAAAAAAAAGAAAAAGACACCTATATTATGGGCACACCGAAGATTTGTCCTATTTTTAAAAAATCAACTGGAACAATCGAATCTCTGATAAGACAAAACATTCCATGAAACTGAGTAGACAAGTTTACCACAATGCTACAACACATTGTACAAATGCAGTGAAATAAAGAGATGATAGATTTAAAAGGCAAAATTTGAATAGCTCTTGGTCTAGATAGAAAGAGGGAATAGAGAGTGAGACCAACCTCTGAGGAATGAACCTCACATTAACCTCACATTAAAGAAGTTAGAAAGTTAAATATTTGATGAAAGAGACAAAAAATAGCAAGATGTGGCAATCCCTCTTCAAAGGAGCAAGGTTCAATATATTTTCAGGTTTAATGGATTAAAACAGTCACAGGAGTCAGTTAATATTTTAAAACACACTTAAACAGCATATATATTTTTGAAGTTGGTTTCATGGTGGAGAATGGTCAGGGCTCTTTGATCAGTTTTCATGTGCCCCCTTGTGGCTTTTCTGTCCACTGCAAAGGATGGCGCCATACACATACTTTCCAGGCAGAGATATAAAGGGGTGTTTGTCTGCAAAATTTCAAGCGTGAACAGGAACGAGAGGTGAAAATAGTCCACCACAACCTCAAAGGAGGGCAAATTTGCTACAATGCTTGCAAAGATAAGAATCTACAGCATGTCTTTTAAATGTGTAGGAAAACTAATGGACCTAAATAGATTCCAGACAGCCACAATGCCATTCTAGGATGTTTAGAATGCATACAAACACACAAATTGCAGTTTACAGTTTGCACAAAACAGGCTAATAATGTTAGTGTACAGTATGTGGGCAGAAATCCATAAAAGGTCATTTGTGGTCGTGTACTTTTCCTTAGTTTGCTATATCAAAAACTCAAGTGTGGATGTGAAATCATTGAAAAAGAAACAAAACATTGGAACACTTAAAACGTCCCTATTCTTTGTGTAAAGCTTATTAAGAAACTGATAAACTAGTAACAGTCAATTTTTTGTTAGTTGCGTTGTTAAGGATGATATTTCTTCCAGCCCTGTCTATTATCCATGTCTGATTTTAATCAGAGCATTTAATTAAATGAGTGTGATTGGGGTTTGAAGACCTATTTATGAAATGTGTTTAAGAGGAAACAAAACCATGAACTGTGTTGTGAGCACTGAAGGATGCCAAGCAATCTATTTCAAAGTTCTTTGGACCAGAAACTCTTTCTGACAAGGTCAGACAACTCTCAGCCAAGGCTGTATTCATATATCACCAAATACAGCTCTCATAGTGGCATTGGCTGCCTTCCTCAGCTCATCCCCAGAGCACTCCGCACAGCTCTGACTGTTAAACTCACATTCACGAGGCATATGGCTGCTTGCGTCTCAAGGACCAGCTTTCAAACATCCATCATAACTGGAGTGATGAGCTGTCATCAGCCAATCCTCCCTCTTCATCGGCTCTCCCTTCATCATTTAAGTCATTCTGAAGTGTCAAAAAAAAGAATAAAAAGAAAAAAGCCAACATGTGTTCGGCCCTTGGCATCGCAGGATTTGCAGGAGCCTCAGAGTAACTGGATGATCAGAGTGTGATGAGACCTGGTGGTGCCATGGTGAACTACATCTTTTTTTTTTTTGTCTTTTAAAGGCACTTGAGGACTCCCCGAAGGACAGGTGGAATAACCACACACACACACACACACACACACACACACACACACACACACACACACACACACAGATTTGTGACCTTGAATTACCATGATACGGCCAGAGAAATGGGGCAGGCTCCAAGTCAAAGGAGATGCACAGAAAGAGTAAATCGTGCCTGAGAGAACGAGGGATGGCAGGGATGAAACGCACGTAAGCGTGCCGCTCTTCCCCAAATGCAGCATCCCAAGGAGGAACCAAAAAAAAAAGAAAGCAAGAAAAAAAATGAGATAGAGAGAATAAACCCTCCGCAGGTCAGAGCGGTGAACTCTGTAATCTTTTGTGTTCTTTCGCGTGCCCCCATGATTTAAACGGCTGCTCTGCCTCCTCTCTTTGTTAACAGGCTGCAGCATAATGATGTGGTTTTCTGTGATGTTCCAACGCCATTGCTCCAGGCTGCAGCTTAGTCGGCAGCACGCGGGATCAAGAAACACAAAAAAAGGGGGTGTGGAGGTTGAGTTTGGAGGGGGGGAGGGGGGTTGAGGGACCGGGTGAGGGTGGTGAGGGGATGAAGACAGTGAAAAATGGAGAAAAGTGGCTCACTCTACCCCAAGGTAGGAAATAAATTGCAGATGATAACTAGTAGCATGAGGTACAAACAGCATAATAAATCGTCAGAGGTTTTCTCTTCTTCTTCTTCCCCTCTCCTAGTTTTCCATCGGTTAAAAAGAAAAAAAAGAAAGAAAAAGAAAGAAAAATCAAACTTGGGGCATACACGCTTGGCAGGCAGACCATTAAAAAAATTACTCTGTGCTCAGAAAACAGAAGCCCACTGCCACTTCACATCTCTCACCCCCCACTCCCCCCAAAAACGACAACACGCTCCTCAGACGCTCAGTGCAGTGATGTGCTCTGCTGTCTTTTAGTGCGTCACACATTGTTTGATACGGACATAAAATGTGATTATGTTTAATTTTATCTGCAATTACTTGGGTGAATGTTTGTGCTGAGAGTAATGTCAAATACAAAGCAGTTTCTCCTGCTTTGGTTCAGTGTTTAAACTAACCATTGGTTTATTTCTCACTAATATTCAGTGTTTAGGATTAAATATTAACCAAAGCAAATTTATTTTTTAGAATACAAAAAATCTATGCTGTACCACTTACAGGTCATATGCCTCACATATTTGATATGTATCACATATTGATTACAACCATTCTTGTACATTTTAACTATTCATGTGTAAATTTAGATTCAGTTATACAGTATATGAAGTGTCCATGTCTGAATTGAGCTTAAGCTATCTATGAAGTGTCAGACCACTTTCTTCAAACACCAGAAAACGGTGAAATAGTGATTTTAGGAATATTCAGCGACTGAATCTCCAAGACACATGTCATGTCACAGCCCTAACATTAGGACCTGAGTGTCAAAGCATAAGGACACACTTTTGACAAAGATGTGTGAAATGAAAAACTGTGTTTGTGCTATGCAAGTATAATGTGCTGTGTGTGTGTGTGTATGTGTGTGTGTGTGTGTGTGTGTGTGTGCTTTCTGTATAATGTATGGGTTGTTTCAAATGCATGTAAGGTGACTGCAAAAGAAGAATCAGAGCTCACTTGCATATCCGCGGTAGTACCGCCAAAGCACCATACTATGAGCAAACACATATGATGTAAAATATTGAAAAACAAAAACTGTAATACCATGGATTCAAATCCCCAACTAATTTCACTACTGTCATCCATATGCTAATCTGGTGCCATATTGTGATATATATTTAAATGACTAAAGCCTTCTACAGATTAGAAATTTGAATAGGGATTTCGAGATCCATTCTGACCTGCATGAGTAGGGGGAAGATGTGGGATAAACCAGTAATTTTCTTGGTATTACCGATGTAATTGTTCATGGCAAACACTGTGATGGGGATTGTTTAACGGTAATTGAGACACAGTCAGACATATGACTATTGAAGAGAGCGAGAGAAAGAAACAGAGAAAGAGAGAGAGAGAGAGAGACAGACAGAAAAATAATAAAATAAAATGAAATACTTTTCTCGAGTAGCGATAAAATGGTACCAATTTGAGCTGCAACCTTGCCACTGTGGTTTAATGACAGAGCAGACTCGATGGCTACTGTCAAAGAAGGATTTACCTTTGGAATCCCGACTAATGAGGTTTAACGATCAGGTAAATATGACGATCAAGGATGAATGATTAAACATGAAATTCAAATGAGACATGTGAGATCCAAGAAAACATGACTAATTTATCCAGCCCATCACGTTACTGTGCTACCTGAAGACCTTGTCAATGGCTCATTTAGAGGGTTTATTGTATTTTCAATTTCTGCCTTTTCCATCCTTCGTTCATTATTCCTTTCATCCTTGCCTGAGTGACAGATCTATAAATTTGAGAGCATTGAATGTCCAAAGGCACTGTCTGTACTTATGGTCTTATGCTGAGACAATCTCCATGGCAGACAGCATTCTGCTATATAGAATGCACTAATTAAAATGAATGATTTTTTTTGTTGTCTAACAAAGTGGGTCATCTGTGTACTACCAGCTTGTACACAGGCCATGATCTGACACAAGAGGTTTTCTGAAAAATATCCAATAGCTTAAATGTGGAAACACTCAATGCACTGTTTACTTATACATAACAACGATGGGATTGGGGGCATCAGCCTAGCAAATAAATAATGTAATAACATCAATAATTAACTAACAGTGTGTTATCATTATACAATTTAAATGAGGGTTAAAGCTGACTGGGATGCCTGTGTGAGCGCCTCCTTCATGGGTGAAGCATATGTCCACCATTTCAAATTGTAATATGGAGTATCGAAGATATGTTTGAGAACTCACTAGGCAAAATAAATCTCCTCCTATCCCTAAAGATGCTATCCACGGCATGCAACATTTTCTGCCATGCTGGGTGTTCCATTGTGTATTGCAATTTGTATGCAACCTTTGGCATTTACAAACCCCACTGCGTGGGTAGTGTTGGTTGGTGGGACGTCTGTGTTTTGTCTGAGAACGGCCAACATTGTCCATCTGTTACGCCATAAGCGGCCTGCTGAAGTACCCTGCAACCAACGTGATGCCTTGCCAAGGCATATTCACTAGTGAAGCTTGACTCCCATCATGGGGCCCTGACAATTTTGACAGTCATTTCCAGACACCCAGCTCTTGACATAATTGGTGTTAAAAAGTTCTACAGTCCCACACAGATAGGGGCTGCACAGGGTCATTGACAGTGACCAGTGGCCCTGGCTCTTACTACGCTTTAAACTCTCTCTCTCTCTTTCTCTCTCTCTCTCTCAGACCTCCGGTCACCTGAACAGAGTGCATCACCTATTCACCCCCATCAATTAACAGCATCCGCTTGTGTGACGCAAGGTCTGACCAGCCATATTGCATCAGGATGATTGCCTCACACTGACCACACCGAGTGAAAAGGGGGACAGAAACACTGATGAGTCCAATTAGAGCCTAATGGTCACTGCCAGGACAGGGGCAGCTACGGAACCCCCAAAATCGCTGAAACTGGACACTGACATTTGACTTGTGTTAAAAGAAATTGTCAAGTTCATGACCATGGAGACTTGTCTTGTGTACTGATAGCCTGGGTCTCCAGACACCAACACATTACTGGTTGATTTGATAAAGGAGGCATAACTTCTTGCCATGCCATTGTGAGAGAGTTGCTCATTTACAGCATGCCTCTAAATTTAATTATAAAACAATTAGGTTATGTCCAGCCACAACATGTTGACTCTTGCCCAGTGTCAATTCAGTTATACAAAAAAACAAAAACAAAAACAGAACAAAAAAAATATTGCTATGCTTCATAGATTAGTCTAGGAGACACTCCATAGAGGCCCATAGTAGACCTGGAAATGTTGAGTACCCTAAAGTTTTATTAAAGAGATGTCATCTATAGGTTTTTTTTGGATGAAATTCTGATTGGTTGCTCAAAGTTGCACTTTGCATAATTAAATAGGCTAGTAGGAAATTAACTAATACAATCAAAAAATGCTATAATTTAGCCTCTAGTTGACGTAGAAAGATGATCTACTGTAACAGTGCAACTTCATGTGATGTGTAAATATTCATCTATGATCATGAATCATACAATATTTCCTAATAATCATAATTTGCTTATCGTATAAACATTAGGTAAGAAAATTGGCGGAATTGCTAATTTTAAGGCTTAGTGATCTATAAAAGGTGAACCTAAGAGTTTAGAATCCATATTTTTGATATTACAAAATAAACTTGCAACAGCTAACTAAAAAATGCAATCTTAGCTCATTAGCATGCATACAGAATGAAATAATTGGCTCAAAACCAGGAAATTTCGTCTAGCGAAGTTCCATAGGAGCCCATAGTAGACCAGGAAATATTGAGTTCCCAAAAGTTTTATTAAATGAATAGATACAGACGGCAAGTCTGACCACGCCCACAAATATAGCTCCGCTGTGGGGGAATTGGAGAAAAATAGTACTCTCTGGGGGAAAGAGCATGCTCACTCAGTGGGGAAGTCAATGAGATGCTAAGCTAGAAGTTACGATGAGCACCATCTACAAGGACTTTGGCACATTTTTGAGGGCAATGCCTTAAGGTAGTAATGATGTTCAGATTGTCCGATGTGAAATCTGAACTTGACACCCCTCCAAACGCAATACTGAGGACAATTTAGTTTATGCTTGTTAGCTTCATTAGCTTGCTAACTAGCCAACTTCATTCATCACCACAGTAAATGTAGCTAACTTTAGCTTGCTAAACTGAGCTAATCAGACTTGTGATTGAAAGTTGCTTCACTTTTGACAGGAGCAGAGACAGCTCATGACATTTCTGTCAGCGTTACTGGAATAATCAAATCATGGAAAATTTATTTAAGTCTAAACCCAAGCAGGCAAACAGGTCATAATGAGACAAAGCATCTAATATGGACTTTGTTAAATTTTACTATTGATAAGCAACTTTCTCTACCTTGTCCATTCACCATAATGTTAATTTGGCCTCTGTTTTCCCCCATGCTGACTCCACCCTCGCATTTTGGGGGCGTTAACCGTACTTGCCGTCTTTATCTATGCCATCTATAGGTTTAGTGGATGAAGTCCAACTTGGTTGCAAAAAGTTGCACTCTAGTTGTCAAGTTGTTTCTAGTTAACATTAAAAGGTGATCTAAGAGTCCATGTTTCTGATATCTACAAATTCATCAATGACCATAAATCAGCTACAACATTTCCTAATAATCATGTATTATATAAAAATGGAGGGAAAAAAAGAAGCTAATTTTCAGTTTTAAATGTGCTTAAAGCAGAAGTTCGCCCAAAGTGACGTTAAAGGAAAAAGCCGGCGTGAATCACACGTAGTCCTACTGTTTTGTAGTGCCAAGCGCTATTGTTAACCACCTCAATCACTGGATTTCATGCAAGGCAGACTGAGATAGCGAAACGGCAGCTAACGTTAACAGAATGGGGCATTCCCCCCCATGGTCCACCAAATAGAAACTGAAAGTAGATATAACTGAAATGGCATTTATTACCAGCTTGTCAGACAACATAACACACGAAAATGATCATCTCTGGTTCGTAGTCTTTGGTTTGCAAATAAATTTACATCGATTGTTGAGAACGTACAATGTAGTTGTATTTTTTTCTAATATTTCGGCGACTGTAGGTGGAGTTCCGGAGATAGAAAATGTAATCCTGCCTGGTGCCTCTTTAATGCCAAATGTACCTGTATGTCTCTATATGCAGATCATCAGCACAGAATAACCTATGCATAGGTAGCAAAGGGAGAAGGAGGGTGGGACTTGTCTCTACTTATGCTTACTGATATCCTGAGATTATATTCTTTCAAAAAAAGACATGGTTTAATTTGGTTAATTGCTTTCCTTTTTGCCACAAGACCAAGGGTAATGGCTGCATACCCGTAATACTATCATTCATTGTTAAACACATGTATTGAAGAGATGGGGAGGGTGGGACCTGTCTAAATTATTATTATTTTTTATGACGCTTTTATGTAGCCTATGCTTTCGGAAAAGGTGAGTCAAAAGGGGTAGATTGGCTTTGTCTTAAAGGAGAAAGCCAGTGTGATAAGGATCGCAAGTATATTGCAACATCATAAAAAGTTTGAATGTTTGCTGGGGAGAATAATTTTGATATGTAGCAGGTCAGAGAAGACCGATTGCTAGTTATGGCTTCCTGGTGCTAGGTGTGAGTGGCCAAATTGCTGTTGCAATTGATAGCATAATGACAATTCCAAAGTTTAAGCTGAGGCATTGAAAACTTATATTTTACTTCACTTGTAATGACACTTCCAAAACTGAGGCATTGAAAGCTTATTATTTAGTGCACTTTATTTCACTTGTGTGAAATAAAATATTGGACAAATTCTGAGTGTATAGGTTCTCAGAAAATGTATGGGGTCTGATATGTTTCCCCTCACTGCTACTGGCCTAAAAATCCCCCAAAACAGCCACCACCAAATTTCTTCATTATGGACTTTATTGTAATGAGAAAGGTGGAACATGCCTCACTGTCATTCCATGCCATGTTATACCACATCCTGAGAGTTCATGCTTTCAGAAAATATATGGGATATGAGGTTAAATTAGTTCTCCTTGTTTCTCCTTCAACTGGTGTCTGTAATTGCCATCGTCATGTAGTATGCCTTGTCATTGCCATTGTCATGATGTATGCCTTGTCACTTAGCCTGACTAATAAGCCGACTGTTGACTCCGTCACAGTCTGGAACAATGCAATTGAAACATGTTTCCGTTTGGATATGACGTATCCTCTCACCTGGCTGTCACTTCCGCATTCAGCAGTAACAGATCGCTAGCTAATTCCAATTTATTTTGACATCGTAGCGACAATAAGTCCTCAAGATCATGAATGTTAATGTCATGTACCAATTTTGTAAAGGTAATTTGAAAGTAGGGGGGAGAATAACTAACGTGTTCAGGCAAGTTAAGAGACATCGCTCTAAACTGTGTGCTGATTGGCTAAACCGTGAGCGAACCGAAGTAGGCGCTCTGGTCCAGACTAGTACTGAGGTAAAATTCATTTTAATGTAAGTACGTGGGATGGCGCTGCCAGGCTACTTGTCACAGCCATTGTCATATGAAATGCCATGTCTATGTATTTCACTAAAGGATAGAGTGGATCGTAATCCTGACTCATTTGCACGTCTTGTCTTGTCCACTCTATCCTTTAGTGAAATACATAGACATGGCATATGCCCAAAATTTCTAGCCGCTGAAAATCATCTGTTTCCATTTGAGAATTAACTGCAAATAAGCAGACTGTAGGCCATTTCCCCCCCACTTATCCATCAAAAAAAGTGTTTCCCATAACCAAGCAGTCTAATTTTGATACCTTTTGTAAAACCTTTGACACCTGCCACCAGACCTAGCTATTTCAAACAAACGTGGAACGGCCAAATTAAGACACAGCTTTCAGATCACACTGGTGTGAGGTTCTTTTTTTGTTGTTGTCATTATACCAATGACTTCAACCAAAGTCCTCCTATATAAGTGTCTCTGCTTCAACTCTCTTATTTGATAGATGTGGAAAAAAAAAAAAAAATCAGTAAAACAATATCCCAAAGCGGATTACGCCTTTATGTCAATTTGTGATATTTTTTTTATTATCAATTCCTAAAATTAACATATGATTTGATCCTTAGATTTACCCATTACAACAAGCCTAATAATGATAGGCCTAATAGCCTTCAAAAAGTTGCAACACTGTACATTAAGCTTAAAGTCCTCTTTGAAAACATTAGGCCTAGGTGGGCCATCTACAGTTATGGACGATTACAGTCGAGCCATTTCCAAGAAATCACACAAAAAGCATGAATGAGATTTATGACCGTTCGTTGCATTCCCCCCAAAAGTAAAGGAGCAGTTTGCGTCCCTCAAGTACATTGCCTATAAATACGCTCCATCCTTAAAATCGAGCTATTTGGAATTTACAGTGCATACAGTTCTACGATACGGTGGTCACCCAGACTATGGTTGTCTGCCACCATTGCTGTGATCTTCCAAACAGCAATTTAGGGGCAAGAATTTTTGTAGCGTCTGCCTGGAATAATCCATATTGTTAGTAGGGGGTCCCGGTTATGGTCACCACGAACACCGATAACCAAAGAAAGCGAATGGCATCACGACAATGCCGATCGATTGCAATGTTAACATAAATATAATACTGGGAAGTGAAAGACATTGCCTAAACCGTATACTTTTGACACATTTAGGTTTTCAAATACATGCTACTCCGACGACATCCCTATCTTAGTTTTAGTTCAACCTGCAGAATTTTAAGCAAAATGGCGACAGGGTAATGGATGGAGGACGAAAACGAGCAGTAATCAAATGTAATGACAAACTTACCTATTACAATCAATTTCTGCACTGGAAAGGTAGGTATCTATCTGATACATATGCTATAACCCTGGCGATGCATTATTAGCGCTTATCGAGGAACGACAGCATGAAAAGCGTGCTATTTGAGCCCCAGGTTTGAGCGTACCTAGGGGGGTTTACTCAACGTAGAAAAGAAGCCAAACATGCATACACTGTTATTGATATCTGGTTAATGTCATATAACGATTTCGTGCATGCTCAGTTAACACGAAACATTTTTGTCACCTTTTGTCGTCATACTGAGATTGCATTGCACTTTAAAAGAAAGTTAGAGCGATTGGCCAAGTCAATGCACTTGCTAGCTTTGTCGTCTTCCGCCGAGTAGGAACTTGGCGTTTTATCCTCTTTTTACAAGACTGTTGTCAGGATCGATCCAAAGCCGTGTCAATCACAAGATAAGGCAAACCGTTTCCCCGTGTCAGCACCACTCACCCCCTTTCTACTTCCCCCGTGTAGCAGCAGCTGCTCGTAGTTGGAGATTTGACACTTCAAGCATGTAAAGGGGGAAAAAGCATTGGCATTCTCTTACAATCAAGGTCGCTTTCGGTTTCTGCAGTCAGAGCATCCCGCTCAGGCATTTTGGCAACGGCAAACAAAAAAATGTGCTGTGCAGCTGGCACCGTTTCAGACTCAGAAGTTCGCCGTAACCGAATTGCAAATGTAACCCTTTTAAGTTTCAGTTAAACGTCTCCACAGTTTGTCAGTGGCATAACGTTTTCACGCGGTGCAGTGAAAAGGATATTTGATTTGAGGCCTGCATCTAGGTGTCCTTGTAGGCCCTGCTCTTTTAATTCCATCTTTGATTCTGTGTAGGCTATTCCAAGGTAGGCCCACGTGAAAGAAATCTACAATGTTTCAAGTGAATAGAAAGAGTTACAGAATGGTTACTAAATAGGCTAAATGTTTCAAATTCAGAATACGGAATGCAGCCGATGTGATTCAGTGACTGTGTGCATCTAATTGGCCTAATAGCCAAATCCTTTTAAAACAAGCATGCTTAACCATGCTGCCAACTTGGTTAATGTTGCTACAACTTATGAGAATTGTGAGGGGCATTGGGAACTTCTGTGATTCAGAATTCCACTGTTGGATGGTTATCTGGAATGTGTATGCTTGGAAATGAACCATATTCAGGCCATGTATAAATGAAGCATTACATAGTCATAATCAGCTGTTATTTTTTGGTTGTGAGTAACTTTACAGATTTAGTTAGCCACAGGGCAATCTATGTCTGTGGTAGTATTTCCATTCCTATTTGTAGTTGAACCGCTTTCCACACCTAAAGTTACATAGTAGCCTAATTGTCATACATAAGTGCAGCACTGCAGTAGCCTGATATGATCATCCGCTTATAAACAAAAGTTTTCTCAGAAATATGTGGCCCAGGTACATGTAAGGTGGTGGTGGTATTCAGGCCCTTGCCATTGAAAGACTTCACACACAAAAAAAGAAAAAGAATCTGCAAGCTACTCCAAAGTAACAAGATTTGAAATAACAAGTTTCGCTTGCAGATAAGCTTTCAACAGTTGAAGCTGCATTCTTTCTGTGTGTTTTGTTTAGATGCATCAAATGGCTAGCGTGGTCATATCCAGCCCCTTGGGCTATGCTTCTCTTCATACGAGGGTCTGGGATCTCGGCTATTGAGAAACGATTGCTTGCTGTAACTGTTTAAATTCATAACAATTGGATCAGCTTTTGACTGATAACCTATCGTATTCTCGTGCTGCATTCCTAAGTTTGCTGATTGGCTTGGGGTCGATGCGGTCGATGAGGTCGTGGCTGGAATCCCAGACCCTCATGCAAAGAGAAGCGTAGACTGAGAGGCTGGTTATGACCAGGCTATCAAATGGCCAAACCATACTGTTGCCATGAAACAGTCACAAGAGACCATGATGCGCAAAGCCAGTGCAGAGAGTAGTGCAATTTATTAGCACTAGACACTTCAGACACCAGCATTATACACTTCTTAAAGTGATACGTCACCATTTGTTGAAATATCCTTTATATTCCACGTGTCCTCGAGTTAAACAATTAAGTTTACCTTTCTTCATTTCATCCAGCCGTTCTCTGAATATGCCGGTATGGACTTTTAGCTTCAGCAGTGGCCAATGCCATTCAAAAAGCATGTTCATTTTCATAGGCTTTTTTAGCATGGAAACGTGGGTGGGGTTTCAATAACATTGTCGATTGTACGAACGCCGATGTCACTGCGGCACTGCATGTTAACTGCATTTACCATTGAGGCCATCTTTAATTAGTAGACCTCAGAAGTGATTTTTGAACAAACATTAGGTGATGGATGATATCCAGACACTCAGGCATCGGAGTTTGTTTGAAATGTACATTTTAACGGACTTCTTACATGCCTTTGCGTGTTTGGCATGTTGTTTCAAGTTTAGCAAAGTTTAAGAAATGTGTAGGCTTATAGATATGTTAACGTCTTAAATAAATTCCTTTTAATGATAAGAGAGATATGTGACACCGCAACATGACTGCACTGGGAATAATATTACAGAACAGATTATCCCGAAAACATGTTGGCATTGTTTTTAAGTTCAATCATGAACTAGGCCTAGCCTATTGATTTAAAGCAATTTTAATTGTAAGAAGAATGCCTTGGCATCTTGCTTGTTTTTTGCTTGGATTTCTGACGTTTTTGCCAAAGAGCACGTTCTAATCACCTACCCGCTTTTTTCACTATTTGAATGTTGAAGCCCTCCACCCCTTTCCCCTCTATCACTGATATTGTGCTCACCTCAGCCCCTGGTCACAGTTAGGTGGACTTGCATGCTTCTGATCTATTATTTCACAATCCACTTAAAACCCATAAATGATGTCTAGTCGATGGTCTTCTTTTTAGGCGAATTACAGTATAACGTTGGATGAAGAGTATACCCCCAACTAACATAAATATTTCTAGATTAGAAGTATGCAGTATTTCTAGATTATTGGTTGGTAGCAGCCCTATTAGGTAGTCTATAGTAAAATAATTTATATTAGACCTATCATTTAAGGAGCTTAATACACCTTAATATTCTTCCCACCATCACTCAATAAGTCGCCAGTGGAATTTGTTGTAAAAACAACATTCAGCCATGTAAAAAGATTTACACTTAACAAATGAACAAGGATAGAAACTGTACACAAGCAATGTGCAATCAGCCCTTGGATGTATGATAGATTTTTTTTTGATTGTGTATTATTAAAATAAGGCTGGATTGTCTTGTAACTTTTTCAAATATTTCAATTCCCTCCTTTAATGGATGTACTGTATCTACTGTATGATAAAGTACTGTGAATGTCAAATGACTAAAATAGCACATCTGTTCTCCTGTTAAAGAAGTCAAGCCTAATCGTGCCAAATATCAGAGTTGTACTCCAAATACTTTTTTATTAATACAATTTTGAAATATTGAAGGGAAACTCCCTGTATTAAGCTGTGCCAAGTGAAGAAACTTCACTGGGTAAAACTGTGATACACCGTGCCTTTGCCAAAATATTACCTTAAAAATGATTTGAGTTGGCTTTTTGCTTGTTTATGTACAACATGACAAATGGCTGTGAATAAAGTGATTTTTTTTATGCCCAAGCATCAAATCTTTCAACAAACTCAATATTGCAGTGAGTTTTGAATATTATGTAGCTTAATTCTGCATTTGGTCTAGGCCTACTTGGTCTTGAAGTGTTGAAAGTAGAAAAATGGTTGAATGGTTGCAGGATGCAGTAGCTCAAACATGGCCTCCAATTTTTTGCTAGCTTTGGACCTCTTTACAGCACTGTAGCTCAAAAAGAGCTAGTTGCATATTTTTCTCAGAAAAATAATCTGTCAGACGCTTATCCTATCCTTATTTTCAGATTTTGTAAAGGCATCAAACATAGCTATTGTAATCGTCATTTCTACATGTTTATGTGGGTATATATTTACACTTACAATGTGCTTTGGATGATTATGTCTTTGACTCCACCCTTTACCTGCTTTGTTCAATGTCTTGTGACTGCCTTGTTCTGGTTACTGCACACTTCTCATCTGTAAGAGATGAGGAAAAATTTGAAGAATGTGACTATTCGGGATCAACTTTTTTGATAGAAGTGCTTGATTTATATTGTTTATCAATAATAGAGGAAGTTCTTAGTGTGACAAATAACTATTGGTAGTATTCTCCCATGCGCTTAAATCCAAAAAAGTTCTTAGTGCAGGCTGAAATGCGTGGAGATAAGCACTTTTTTAAGTACAATCTTTCTGCATCTCAGTGAAACATTGCACAGCAATCTAAAGTATCTCATATCCTACATGTCTGAAACAATAGTCACTGAATAGAGACTGAGCATACAGAACAGCTAACAGTTTGTTGTGAAGACATTTCCCCAGAGTATGTGGATGTCCAGGTACAAAAGTGGAGTGAAGATGTGTGTAGTATGGTCATGGCATCTACATAAGTGTGTAACATTTCCTCAACAATTACAAGCAATCACTTTGTGTTCTCAAAAACTTCTCTAAGTCCCTACGACCTAACAAAGGCTGAAACAATTTGCCAATTTGAAAACGCAGCCTCGTTTATTCAATAATTCTCCATGTTGTAGGCCTATGTACTGTAAAACCAGATAAAAGTCAACTAATAATCATTGCTAGAGTGTAGAGTCCAAGCAGGGTCAAAAATTGCAGCTATATTGAAATTCCTTTGTTCTGGAGGGGCTTGTAGAGAAGCACTTTTACACAGAAACTGTTTAGAGTACAGTCCTGAGGTTTGACAAGATAGTGCACTCCATGGAATGGTGCTTTGGAATGGCATGGAATGGGGCTTTTTAGAAAGTATTTTTACAATGTTTTTCTCTGAAGGTCTTAAAAAGTAAATAAAGACTGCTGTTACTTATAGGAGTTAGAGTTAGATCTACACTTTTATTAATAGGATAAACCTTACCATAAGGCCGCTTCTCACTCTCAGAAACCTGGTGGTGATTGCGATCAGAAGACTTTTTCACACTTAGATATAAGGTAAACCTGGGACTTAGTTATGGCAGAGCAAAGTCAGCAACCAATGGTGTTTCACTCTTTGGCCTATAGACGTCTTTATGGTGTCGTAGATTAAAGGAAAATACCGGAGTAAGTTTAAGCGTAGCCCTGCTGCACGAGCCGTCTAACAGCAATATATTCCGCATGAAATGACAGAATTTCGAACAGCATAGACCTAATGCGAACGCAAAACACTTTACATTGAGTCAATGTAACCTCAGATCTTACTTTCGATTTCCAAGAGTCAGGTCCCATTGATTCAGTGCCTGCTTGCTTCTGCGTTCGCGTTCGGTCTGTGCTGTACCAAATTATTTTGTTCCACTCGCTAACTAGCGCATTTAGCAAGCTCTTTCAACAGGGCTATGCTTGAATTCACTCCGGTATTTTCCTTTAAGAAGCTGTTAAGTGCTGCATATGTATGAACATATCGGTCTGCTCGCCACACATCCTCCCTTTTTTTCACTAGCAACCTTGTTTTCCTTATCACAGATGATCACTGACTCATCCTGGCTTGGTCTTTATGAAATGTATAAAGCTAAGATGCACTACCTCCCTCTGTTGTTATCTGGAATTCAATTATTCTGCTTTTCTGAAATACCACTGATCAGCAGTATCTTACTCTGTAGGCTCTGAGGCTGTAGGCCTGTGTTATTTCTTTGCCTTCAGTCTGCTAGTGCTATGGGACGTTCCAGTCAGATTGAACAGCTGAAGCAGGCCTTTGTGCAAGGGTTGTTTTGGATGCTTCCCCCATGGAAACCTCTGATTTTTACTCCAAATATAGTCTACTCTGCATTTATAACTATAGTTATGAATGGCACTTTGTACTTACTTAGTTGTTGGCTTTGGTGTAGGCGCTAACATGAAGTATTAGCGTGACACATACTGTAACACATGAAGGCATTGTAACCAAGATCATCATTTTGAGCATTCTGCAAAGTCTTTCGGTTATTCCATGACCTCAAGGAATTTGGTGGCATTTCACCCCCCCCAATCCCTCCACCACCCACCCCCTTGTTGTGGTGTTACAAGTTTATACAATAGTATGTTGGCACAGAACAGTGAGTCATATTAAGACTTAGACTCTACTTCATTCTGAAATGTGATGGTTGTAGAAAAGTCATTGATTCCCAGCCAGCTGTTATTAGTGCAGTATTATGCAGTGCAATGGAGGAAGAACAAAGTTTATGTGATTATAATAGCTCACCCTTAAGGTGGTCATTGGATTTTAGAGCATCAGTTTAGATATCAGCTTGTGTCTTTAAATGAAGCAGACTTAAAGGAGGCATAGAATGGAAAACCGCTTTTACATTGGTTTTGATGAATTAAGAGAGGTTGTGGATGGTCAAAGAGATATCATGAACATGAGGCATGGTTCTGCCCTCTTTCATATGGAAATCCTACATTTAGAAATAGCCATTAAATGATGGGCGAATTAGAACAAAGCCTACAAATGATGTCAAATAGCACAAAGCCATTGCAGTTCAATTAAGGTGGCCAGAGTGAGGCGTTTTTTAGGCATAAAAAAACATTTCAATACGCATCTTAAATATGAGGTGTTAACTAGGCTTGTAAAATATCACTTGATCTTCTTTTTGACAAAATACAATTGAATATATTGTATTTTAACATCAGAGAACAAGGTACTATACTCAATTAATCCATTCTATGTCATCTTTAAAGTAAAGTTAAAAAAGCACCAAATAGCCCTTTTATGAAATGCAAGTTGAGGCCTTTTTCAAGGTTCCCTTGATACTTAATTACAATGCTACTGAACAGAGTATGTTGACCCCCTCAGCATGATCATTTCTCTTTTTAAATGGGTTGCATAAATCAGGTTCATAGGACACATGAATCTCAAGACGGTCAATTTGTTAGCCTTTACCTTGATATTATGTTGAAGTACATGGCATTGAGCTCGACACACATTGACCCTCTCACACACTTGTGCACCCGCCACTTACAAATCTGCACCTAAATCTCTAGCAGATAGACTTCCTCGCTCTTATCAGTCCACGTCGCTCTCACACAAATTGATTATGTGTCAGATGGCAAGGTCAGATATCGGAAGCAGAATCGGGGAACGGCTCATTGCTTCAGTCATACGAGTGATGGAGAAAGGTGCTACAGGCCGCAACCTCCACGCTTGCTTCCTAGCACTGCATGCAACAAATGAGGACACACGGGAACAACTTAATGGGACAATGCTGCCCTGAATTAGCAGCTACACCAGAGAACATCTGTCCTGACAACCTATTTCAGATAGCTTTTGATCTACCTGAATACAGTGAGACCCACAGAGGAGACATTGGAATAGGGATAGAAAAAATCTTCCCTTCCTGGTTTTTCCCCCACGCTTCCACACAGTAATGCTAAGAATTTATTTTAGGCAGTGGCTAACCATTAATTGTTGTTGATTTCAGCTAGCCATTCAGGGATACTCCTGTAATAATATTTCCTCAAATAAATATGTGTATCAGCACATAAGCTGTTCATTCGGGTCTGCGAAAATCAGGGAACAATGAAAAAGCTCAGAGGTGTCTCCACAAGGTCAAGTGTTCATTGTGAGTGGGTATGGTTTGCAACTTTGCTGATGCTGGAGCATCATGAAGCTTAGCTGAGGGTTAGCTTCTCTTCAGAGGAGCCTATTTAATCTCCTCTTTTGCCCTTGGGTTTTTAGAACGATCAGTTCACTACCAAGAGGGAATGCTCTGTGTGGCTGTTTTGTTTGCTCAGTTGCACAAAGGAAGCTGAATTGAATTGGGAGTATTTGCCTTGATAAAAAACATGGGAGACTTTCATGTTTCTTTTTTTTAACCACTGGGCTGTAGGTTGTTAGTGGACTGCGCGTGAAATTGTATTCATTTTTTTTTTTTGCATCCAACATGAACCCCTGAAGGTAACATGTTGTATTGCCCCCAGAAAGCATCTAAATGGTCTTTTGTGTTGCAGGAAGGATTTCAGGAGACATCCAGGCAGGCCCAATGCTGTGGGACAGAGTGGTAAGGACACTTTATTGCATTCCTGACAGGGTAAATTCTTAGCATGTCTGCCTTTTCAAATGTGAAATGGATGCCATATAGGGTCCTAACAGTCACCAACTGTGTTTTTCTGTCAACTTAGATAAGAAATATTTGAAGTCTGAAATCGACAGGGATAAACTAGTTATGTGCATCAACTCCAGTTATTTTGAGCATAATTAAATAATCTTAATGGTTTCGAGCATAACTATTCCAGTTCTTGAATCATAGTTCAGGCATTTTATGGTAAGTTATGTAAAATTATTTTACAGCTCTACAGAGTATTATAGCAGGTACTGAATGTTCCTTCCCAAGGTTTGGCGGTCAAATGAGTCTGTGCAATGACTGTTTCAAAGCAATAATGACAACTATATATGAATAGTCTATCCACCTACAGTATTTGCAATAGAGCTCCATTGTCCCAAGACTTTATCCCTTACACACAGTGTGGCATACTTGAAAAGTAGGTTTTATTCAAACTCGCAACAGTTTGTTATTTTTGATTTTTTATAGAGTGAGATATCTGAATGTATGACGACTAGCTGGTGCTATTTAAAAACTATGAAGGTAACATGTCTGTTGTAAACAGACATGGGAGACTTTAAATTAAATTAAATTAAAATAGAATTTGAGAATAGAACTCCTGCTGTGGGGTATAGTGCTACTTTAGAAAAACACTTGTACATGTTTATCCAAGAGTTGAAGCTCTCAATAAATTCACAGTACTCAGGAGTCATCATTAAGATTATAATTGTTTGATAAGTGTATGAAGCCTATGCTCAAACTTCTGGTAACATCTTGGGGCTGTCAGTGACGACAGCAGTACACACAGACCTCTGTTAGCTACATCAACAGACCTTGTCACCTTTTTTGCACCCACTTCTTTTTTCCCCCAGCAAAATGCCCCAGGATGGACAATAGAATTGTAAAGCATAATTCTTCATTAGAAGTAGATGTTTTAAAACAATTACAAACAGTTAGCTGAGCATGCATAAAGCATGTAGGCTAGCTGTGTTTGTATTTTGTTTGTATTCTTTCCATCTGCTACAAATGTACAAATTGTGCAATCCTGTTTACTGTGGGCGATGTATTCCAGTGTACTTCAATGCAACTTTTTTGCACTACATATCAAAAACACAAAAGTCAGTTTCAAAGTTAGTGCCTTGAAGTTTGTTTTGGGCAGAATAAGCACTCAAAGTCATACATTTTGAAATACTGCTGTATGGTACATGCCTTGCTACATAGTGTTCATGTTGGACATCAAATCGTTCATCCAACAGAATCAACAGAAACCAAAGGGCAACAAGATATATACAGATCCCATAGATACTCAGAGATTGTGTTGTGTTTGTTGTACATTCTCTCTCTCATGCAATTAAAATTTTTAATTCAGTTGCTATGGCTGCAGCCGACAGAAACTAGTTCTTTAATAGACTGTTTGCCACATATGAGAGCTTCAGGATCTCGGTGAAGCCTGCAGGAGAACTGTTGCACTGAAAAGAGTGTCTGCTCTGATGAATTCTTCAGAACAGAGCGTGGAGTGTGTTGACACTGCCGTTATCTCTGTCTCTCTATCTGTCTCTATCCCTTGGATGTGACAGCACTGGAGCACCCGCGTCCGCCTCGCGTTGTAGACACTCGACTGTGCTCCTCTCTCACACCTTCAGTGGTGCTCTAGGGGTGGTGCGTGAAAGAGTTCTGTTACTGTACAGACCCGGCATGAGCCTCGCTATGTCCTCTGTGTGTGTGTGTGTGTGTGTGTGTGTGTGTGTGTGTGTGTGTGTGTAGGTGGGCAGGGGACATTTGGGAGCGCACAGGCAACCTTCACGCTGTTCTAATTTCTGCAAAATGGGCCAGAATATTAAATGTGCCTGAGCCAAGGCGAGGTGCAGCGGAGTCATCAAAATAGCGCGGCAGCAGCACGCCCCCATGCCGGGTTAGTTGGGCATAGGAGAGGGAACATTCTGTGGTCAGACTGTGCCAACAGTGCTAAATAGGTAGCAAATGTCATCAGGTGCATGAAGCACTCTTATGTACCTCACCTAATGGAACTTGATGTTACTTGTTGTATTCATTGTAGCCCTACGGTATAATAAGCGTAATTTTGCAGTTCAAAACAGAAATACTGTTACCTACAGAAAGGATGTAAAGATGTATTAAGTTTGAAAGATTTATAGATAGATATTGTGGTTATGTTTTCCAGGCCAAAAACAGCTAGACACAGCTAGAAAGTACATAACATTGAACACTCCACAACACAACAGCTTTGGAATTACGCCATTATCACACCCACAAGCATTATCATGTTATGAAGAAAAGAACTGTTGACCGCACCTTCAGTGTTGCTAGTATTAGGCATAAGGGCTCCCTTAAAGTGTTGTATTTATATGGATGACGTGATGCAGTTAATCACACAGTAGTGTCCCCAATTCCCTAGAACTCATTACCACTCATTAATCTCCACTTCCATTAGGCTCCTCATTAAGTTGTTAAATCTGTAATAAGTGGCCTCACCTGCCTCTCCCAGGTGTGAAAGAGACAGTGGCTGGGTCTGTAACTTTTCGGCACCTGTGGAAGCAGGTGAGAGGTGAGAGTTTACCCTCCCCCTCTTACCCATCTTGCTGTGAGCAAGGTTGCCGATGGCAAGTATCAGCTGAAAGGTAGGAACCATCGCTTTGCCTCCCGCACCTTCCACCTTTTGTTGTAGGAACCAGAGCACCGTTGTAGAGGGCACCTGCCACTAGGGGGCACAATTTGACTGCTGATGCCTATGACCACCACAGAGAGCCCTGAACCGGGGAAATAGCAGTGCTGCTGGTAGCAAATTCTGCTGGATATTCTACATTTACTGTAAATACAAGAGACTGACAGTTGTAATCAACTTCTCTTGTAACTCCTGCATATATATATAATGAATACAACTGTAAATATATATATATATATATATATATATATATATATATATACAGTGTATATATATATGTGTGTGTGTAAGACACATCTGATAATAAGGAAGTCAGATGTGTCTTTCCAGATAAATATTATATGTATAGATATTGTGATATTAATGGACATAGTGTATTGCCAAAGTGACAAGGCTATTGAGAAGGTTAAGTGTAAGGGACGATAAACTACAATTATGTGTGACGATGAACTACATATCTTGTCCTTCTCTCATTCCTCCTCCTCCTTCCCAGCAGTCTGTGCACCGTCTGCATGTGAATGCGTGTCTTTACCAGCATTCTCTGCAGGGACAGGATTGCCAAAGCATGGCATTCTAATTAGAAGCGGACCTAAACAGGGATAGGAAAAAAACAGTAGAGTCAGAGAAGACATGTTTGTAAAGCGTGTACAAGCAGCGATTCCTCAGGAATCGATGCGACCAAGGCTGCGGGAATGTTCTATTGACGTGCCGAGCACTCGCTCGCTGAGCTCCAATTAACCAAAATTAAATCCACTCTTCCCAGGCACTGAAAAGGGTAAAGGCAAAAAGTTAGCCACAAAATTGGCTGTGAGGCTTCAGATCCATCCCCCCCTCCTTCACAGTCATCCCCTCTCCATCTCTCTCTCTGTCTTGCTATACCTTTGCGATATCCATCAAGGTAACAGTTTGGACGGCACTGTCCTCATTAAATCTCCTTTTTATTCCCTGCGCCGGATGTGATATTTGAGAGATTTGAGCCGGGGTTGCGCAGGTGATGTACAATTATGCTGATTCGGCGCAGTCGGAGGACCGCAGCGTGTGAAATTTGGCATTCTCAGATGAGTACCGGCGCTGTAGCTGGTTACACAATCATTAACCTCCGGCCCATTCTCTCTCTTCCTCTAAGTCTCTCTCCCTTCCTTTCACTGTCTTGTCTCTTTTTCTCTCTCTCTCTCTCTCTCTCTCTCTCTCTCTCTCTCTCTCTCTCTCTCTCTCTCTCTCTCTCTCATGGCTGTCTCCTGCATACAGATCCCTCTATCCCCCCAGTACTCAATGCGCGGTGCACACATTCAGATAGATGACCTTCAGAAGCATAGATTATCTGTATTTTTCAACCCTTTTTGCACTGCCTTCACAAGCATGGGCAGGGATGTGTATTGAAAAATGTGTAAAAAAAATAAATAAAAATGTAATTGATATCAGACATACAATCATATTAGATAATATTTTATTACTATATGACACTCTCAAGGAGGATAATGAGGAAATTCTTGTGTTGTGTACCATTGCTAGGCAGAAAGAATACATCAGACCTACTGACAGCCAAGCACAGAATTGCAGAGAAGGGGCCTGTATTCAGACCCTTTTCATTCATGCACGTCCCAACCCTCAATGCAGGGAGTGCAAAACTCCGGAGGATCAGTAGCCATCTGTCAGTCACAGGTTGATGGTGAGGAACAGCTCAGCTTCTGTCTGTCTGTCTGTCTTTCTGTCTTACTCTCCATTGCACCACTTTCTTTTGCTCCCACGACTCCTTCATCAATCCATCACTGTCTGAAAAACTGCCCCCGAACGGTGCTCTCCGCTCAGTGCACAGTACTGTGTCGTTCTTAGGTTCGAGCCCACGAACATTGACCACACAGAGAGCATGCCGATAATGAGCTTTGATTTGGGCCTGCTGGTTGGAAAAACCTACCGCTCTGTTACCGAAACAAGAGGTGTCGATGCCAAGGACGCCGGTTCGATTCCTGCTGGGAGCATAGATGCGTGTGAGGCTGTGGAGAGAAATTGTTGCACCGAAGGGTCCTCTGTCTGTTCAAATACAGGTGTATCACGTTTTAAGAAGGAGCCTGGGTTGTTTCAGAGGTTACAGTTCCTCTTGAACTCGTGAGCTGAATTTTTATGCCTCTTGTCAAATTCGCCTGTGCGTAGCCTGGAGCACTACAGGGGTTTGTAAAGAAGCTGTGGAAAAGTGAGTCTAACCGTCGAAACATCATGTCGTATTTAGACCTGTTAAAGAATATTCCTTGAGAGGAAGCTAACTGTGATGGTCCCAAATATAAGCACCGCAGCTACAATGCATAAAAGCCATATTGTCTCTTTAAAAGTACAAGATGAAACGTTTTTAACGTTTGTGCCATAGCTTGTACATTTTGTGTGTGTGTGTTAACAAATTTCAGTTTTCATTGTTTCTCAGTTTCTCATATTTGTGCTCAGCAAAAGCCTTTCACACAAAATAGAAAGAAAGCATCTTGTTGATATTGTCAGCGTTTACAAATTAATGATGAATAGTAATACATTTCTGCTATCCTAGAAATCCAGATGTAGCCTACCCTAATGCTAGCAAATAGTTTTGCTCTGCCAGTATATCTAGCAATGAGCCATAGTGATGTGGGACTTGACCTATTGGTGGTGGGTGACCTATCACACAGCACTATGCATGTACTGTACACAGTCATTGGCCGGGCTCAACAGTCCTCAGGATGCGGTTTGAAAGACAGCGCTGATTCTGCCCTAGGTCTCTTCTTTGTCACCAGACTATATACTATAATTATTTGTAATAGTCTGGCTTGTCAGGCTTCGTTTCTGCATCAAATAATGCACATCCCATTGCTGAGACAAGTTACATTTTGCCTTTAAGGATGGTCTAAATGTTTGACCATCTCTGCTCTCCCTGCTTAGCCTCTGCTAAATGCACAAAACTACACTTTTTGGTGAACCAATATACATAAGATACATACTGTACATATACGAAGAGAATGCTTACTTGAATGTAATTCTGTACCTTGTCGAGATACTGTAGCGGTCATTCTGCATGTTAAGTACATAGTGGAGGGCCCAAAAATAATTCTTTGTGCTATTTCATAGTAGCCTGATATAGCCCGCCCATAATACTACTGTTCATCCGTATTCATTATTTGGAGGTTCTTAAACCTGAAGTGATTATAGGGCGGGGGGAGGCCACTCAGCTCTGGTTTGAAGCGATTGGATAGTTTGCCGGTTGTTTGTTAACAGACTAAACTCTCCTCAAAAGATCGTCTCCAGACCATGGTCAGTTATTTCGGAATAAAATGAGAGAGTATAATGCCCGCTGTCAATGGCAGCAGGTTTTTTTTTTTTGCTTCAAATTTATATCTGCATATCAATTCGCGAGTAGAGATCATTCACTTATCACATTGAAACTTGATATGAAATGTGAAAGTCCAAAAAAGATCAGCTGCGTTCTAAACAATATTTCAAGTTCAAGTTGCATTATCAAATATTTCTTAATCTGTGGAAGCCACAACATGGTAACAAATAAAGCTGACACATAAATTAGTGATTTGCAACTGAATGTGGAGATTTAGAATTTCCGGGATAAGCTTAGATAATAGGAACTCTTACTATTCAGGTGTAGCAAAGCTAATGATAGAAAAGTTGAAATTGGCACAATTTTTCATTTCCTGGCTCTACCTACTGTACTATAGTCACTAATCACTGATTGTTGTTCTGTCCTAGAGCCCCAATATCCAAAATATCTAGTCTGAAGCCCCATAGCATCAACAGGATCCCTTTTTTTCATAGTTTGTAGAAGGTCACAGAGCTATCAAAACACAATTCTGACCAGATTCATATGCTGTGTCATTAATCAAATGACTGAGTGCCTTTTGAACTATTCTCCTCTTTCCATCCCTCTGTCTAAATGCTCTGAGGCCAGAAAAGAAAGAGTGGTGGTGGGGAGGGGAGAGGTTTCCAAACCCCTGCCCCCTTCTGCCCCTCACCAAAACTCTGCCATTGATGCAATTACATCAGTTTGACTGAAGAGCCAGATAACAGAGATGGATAGCTGGAGCGTGGGGCACAGACGGAGACAGACAGAAGAGACATACAGAAGACGGTGAGGGAGGAGGAGATCTCTCTCTCTCTCTCTCTCTCTCTCTCTCTCTCTCTCTCTCTCTCTCTCTCTCTCTCTCTCTCTCTCTCTCTCTCTCTCCATTTCTGTCCCCCTCTCTATCCTCTCACACCTCTCCTCCTCTCTCCCTTCCCTTTTCTTCCTCTTTTGTATACATTTACCATTACACTCATTAGCTTCCCATTGCCTCCCAGCAAGCAGCTTTTGCACATCCCCTCAGGGTCCCTGGGGAGGCAATTTGCATCTCTCCGTGGAGCCTCTGGCAGGCCGCTGAGGTAACAGTCCTCCCCCCACCCCTCATATCCCTCCCCAGCACCCGTCCCTCTCCAGTGCCCCCATCTCTGTGTCTCTTACCAGCCTGTCTTTTGGCTCTTTGATATGTTTGGGGGCCAGGGCTGATTGAGAGGCTCTTGGATGTTAATGACCGACAATGAGGCTGGGTCCACCTCTTCATTTAGGGCTGAATTGATGTCATTGACAGTGGCATTGAATACTGATTTCCACACTCCTCCTCCTCCTTCCTACCGTCCTTCCCTCTCTCTCTCTCTCTCTCCTCACTCCCTGGTCCCCCTCTCTCTTGCGCGCCTTCTCCCTCCCTTATGCCTGTGGCGTGTCTCTGAAGCTGGGCTGGACTCGAGGGTGCTCGGGGGGACACCGGTCCTCCAGGGAAGGCTGGCCTCTTGAAGAGCACCACGGCCTGGTGTCTGCTGGGGAAGGTCAGGCGTGCTGTTTGATTGGAGACTTGATCCTGTCTGATTTTGCTGCGAGACAAGGCCTCCAACCGCCTGGAACAGCGATGGGACTTATTAGGGGAGGGTTTAGGCCAAGAGCATTTCTCTTTATCTGAATACAGTGGTCTATGTGAATAGGTTTTTTATCTATAAAAATGTGGGCAGACAGTTTTGTTCCCTGTATGGCTTAATCTGTTTAGGCTAGGGCCTAAAGTTCTGGGCAGCAAGATTTTTTCCCTGTGTTTGTGGCTTTGAGGTTTTTCTGGGACAATTAGCACTTTCTAGTCCATTGCCTAAAAAAGAAAGTAACTCTCATTAAGTTTTGTGTATTGTTAATTTATTGTTTTGTTATGAGTCAGCAAGAAGCGACTCAAGAAGTTTGTTTATTACTTTGTTGTTGTCAGGCATCCCTGAGTTTTAAAGAGTTTCTCCTGTCAGTCTGTGCACAGTCTCTATATAATAGCTTTACAGGGTTGCAACTGAATATCTTGTAAATGAAATACAACAGCATGGCAACCAGGAAACCCAGACACCAGTTACTTTTTATTTCCTCTGAAGGCCTTTGTTTCTCACTCAGAAGTACATGAACTCTACTTTTTCACTGTAAGAGCAATATGTGTGGATCCATAAATCTGCAATTTTGAAACTTTTGAACATCTCTCCTGTCCTCAAGAATTGTTATAGCCATTAAGTGAGGCCACAATATCACTCCCCCCCCCCTCTCTGTGCCTCCTTTTTTCTCTTTATCTCCCTCTCTTTCTTTCTGTCTGTCTTTCTCTCGCTCTCGCGCCAAGAGCACGCTCGCCCTTCACATTATGCCTTGTAAAGAAAAGGCAATCGTTGATGTTTCATCTTGATATGTGCGGTGCCTGACACTCCTCTAAATTTAAGCGCACTGATGTCTGCAGCAGACTGGATCCCGTCCTCAATTTGGAGAGGAGGTTTGACACGGCTGCCTTTCATCTGCGGGGGGTCACGTGTCTACTGCAAAGCGGCAGCGACAAAGATAGTTTTTTTTTTTTTTTTTTTTTTTTTTTTGTGCTGTTTCTCTTCAGCCCACCCCCCTCCCCCAACCTCTCGTGACACCCTGCCTCCTTGCAACTCAACCTGAGACAGATGCATCTCCTCACGCATCCCGATCACAGAGCTTTCTTGTAGCCCATGCAGCCCCCATCGTATTTATACAAACCCTGGTTATCATCACATTTAATAAAAAGCAGCATCGAGGCCCCACAACTTCACAAAAAAAGTGTGTACCACAGAGGAAAGCATGTTCCATATTTCCATGTTTTTCTTTGAACAGATGAACTGAGATTTTTTTTTTTCCCCCTTCCCTCTTCCCAGTCTCCCATTCTCTTCGATGCAATAACGCATGTAAATTTTCTCTTTCCACACAAAACCTGGAAGAACACAATTAATGTAAATTTTTCTCGCCGGGGTTTTAATAAATGCACAGTTAAGTTTCCATAGTAAGTGGGTCGATAAACCTGACAGCCTTTGTAACTTCTGACTTTTTTTTCCCTTTCTTTCTTTTCTCTCCCCTCCTGTGCGGGTTCAGTTTTTTCTTATTCCTTCACCCCCCAACACCCCCCCCCCCCCACACACACACACACACACACTCCTTCTTTTCCTCTAAAGGCAGATCCTAAGACATGAACTCTGTATGTCTGACTCCTCGTGCTGCAGAAGGCGGGTGTTTATCAGGCGGACGCTCGGCTCACTGGGGGAGAGACTCTGGGGCTTACTGGCCTCCACATTGTGAGAGCGTTCTCATTAAAAGCGTCACATGCCTGAGAAATTTCAGACCTGCTACTGTTTTTTTTTTTTTCCCCCTCTTTGCTTCTCCCCTCCCTGTATCTTTCTCTCCTATATATATAAAAAAGAGGGATGGAGAAGGAGAGGGAGCGAGTGAGAGAGAAGTTTTAAACTAACAAAGCCCCTGGAAATCCCCATCAGACAACCCTCCCCTAATCCGTTTAATTTTGAAAGGTATTGTTTAAAGCTTCAAAGTTTATATCGTTTAATCCTCCCCTCCTCTCCCTCCTCTCTCCTCTCTCCCCCCTCCACCCCCCCACCACCCCATCAACACTACAGGCCAGCAAATGAGGCCGTGTCAGCAGCTTGAACAGAGCTAATCTGCTCCGCACAACAGAAAATCCTCCTTCAAGACAAGGTTGCGCGGTTTTCCTGTGAACTCGGACCGTTTGATGTTCCCCTACCTGCTATTGAACATGACTCCCGCCTTAACCCAACTGTCACTCCCGCGCTGTCCCCTTTTATCACACCCCCGAGTGCTCCTAGTCAACCTACACCCCCCCCCCCCACACACACACACACCACACCCCACCATACCCCACATCTCACCTAGCCCCCTTTTACCCAGCCAACCTCTCCTGCCATCCACCAAACTTCCCCCTGCTTCATGCGTTAATGCTACAGCCACCGGAGTGCAGCCATTTTAGGTGATCACCCATCATTCGCTTGTGAAGGTGTGTGTGTGTGTGTGTGTTGGGTTTGAGGAGTTAACCTTTCCGAGGATAAATGTGCTGTGTGTGATTAGCATTTGGGTACGTCTTGATGAGCAGAGCGCAGACAGGAAGAGAGGAAGTCTTCCTCTCTCTCTCTCTCTCTCTCTTTCTTCAACCTGAAGGCTTCTCACTACCTCGTGGGCTTAATTGATTGGAGTTTGGGTTTGGGTGTGGTGTTGCAGCGTGTTTGCATCATGGCTGTTCTCACTGGTCGGCCTCGGGAGAGCACTCTACCATTTTAAGAGCGCCATTTAGTTGTTGTTCATACCCGTTGTCAGTAAGATACACGGTAAACCTAGACTGATATACTATGTGGAAGTGAATGATCATCTATGCACCCAGTGAAACAAGATGTGGAGGTAGTCATCGACTTTTTATTGTGAAATATTCAACATGTGCAAGAGGAAGAGAGCAGTGCCGAGTCTTTGAATGCAGTCCAGCTCTCAAGTCATTCCACCAGAGTCAAACGTCTTCCCAGACTTCCTCCCAAACATAGGAGCTCTGCAAGTGCAAGAATGATGAGGCTCTGAAAGGCTGTTTCCAAGAAATATTCTAAGTCTCTCTGACCTATTTATTGATAACATGCTCTAGACATTGGCGGGTAAAAGAGTTACAAGGAGTTTATGTTGACTTGCAATGAAGTCTTCAGGCAAGGAAATATGTATGAAACATCTAAGAATTCCATTGAGAATATCTGTGCTACGTGTGGTTAAGACTGTAGGATTTAAGACAGAGTTACACTACTCTTAATTTTACTCTGAATGATGCAATAGTTGTAAACACATCAATGCTATGATATCAGTCAACACATCATTATTCCAACCTCCAGAAACCTTGACTGACAGAAATGATGTTGATAGCTTGAGCTTGTTGAGATTTGTGAGGATCTTGTGAATAGTTAGTGGGTAGTGAAGAACGGATTAAGCTTGTATTGGTGTATTCCTGCCAGTCTTTGTCTATACAATAATTTTACCATAGGTACCCTAAAACATTAAAACTTAACCGACATGACCCATGCCTTCTTAAGGCATATTCAGACCTTTAATTGACTTTTAGTACCCTTTAGTACCTAATGGTAATTAATGAATAATAAAGCATAGGGACTTGAATAGAAACCATGTGAAATGGACAACATAGTGTCAGAAGAAAAGGTTGAAGGGGTACAGAAGCTTGTTACTACATTGCACAAAATGATGAAAGATTCAAGCAGCATATCACTACGCCTCCTACAATTAAATGCTTGATGCTTACAGACACATTCCAATGATCAAAGGAAGTCACAAGTATAGATGAATGAGGATATGTTTAGCTGATGTGCAAATGTAGTCAGTTAAAGTTCTCAATTCATGCACAAAAAGTACCTGGCGCACACCTCTGCTTTAATTCAGCCATCTGGGTGACGCTCTTTAACATCTCCCAAGCACTGTATGGTAATTCAGGAACTGCGAGCGCTTTCCTCACTTATTGTTACTCCTAAAAAGCAGACTAAATGGATGTCTTTTCTGAAAGTTTGAATCTTGTTGTGGATGTCTTTGTACATGCTGTCGAAGATCATCTCAGAGTTGCTTCCAGTGCCATCCCTGTAGGAAAGTCTTCAAGTGTCATGACATTTTAACAGGGAGTGAAGATAGTTCTGCATTGTGACAGATCCTGAATGACTGCTGGCTTTCCTTTACAAGATGACAAAATTAGAGCACTAAAAAGGGCCTAGTAGCTTATAGACATGATGTAGGCCTAGTGTTTGCTTGCTTGCCTCATATATATCAAGTTAACCGAACCTATATCAATTTGTACTAAATTAAGAATCCCAGGGCTCTCATTTGTCACTGCACAACTTGAATCATTAGCTGTTTTTGCCCCGACTGGTCTATCCTAAGAGGATAGGTGGAGTGAGTGAGAAAATAGGGATGGAAATGGTGGATGAGGGGGTGGGCAGGGATGGCAGAGAGGATGAGAATGACATGTCTGATGCTGGTCCCAGCTGGTCCAAATGTCTGTGTTGCCAGGTTGGGTTAGAGACCATTAGCAGAGAGATGGGAGTCTACCTGACATAAACCCCAATCAGATGAGACACTGCGTCTTAAAGCGCCTCCGCTGTCAATAAATCTCCCTCAACTGGCCTCATGATGCCTACTTATCTGCTGTTTTCAGTGGTTAGTATTGTTGACATGTGGTATTGGATATAACAGCACAAGTCAGGCAATGGGTGGAGGTATAGTTAGACTACCTCTTTGTGTCTTTTTTCGGGAGTTGTTTATATTTTCATTTTCACTGCAGGAGCTGTGAAATATGAAGACAAGGGAAAAGTTTTCTATCTTTTTAAGTTCAGAACTGGAAGGGAGTAAGAGCATTTCCTTTCTCTATTTTCTTACATGATTATTAAATACACCAGAAAAAAAACCCCTGGTTTGTGTGGGACTGGAGAATAATGTGTAATGGTAATAAGCAATTATCACTTCATATTTTTTCCAGCGGTAACCTCAAGATGAGGTGCAACAAGAGTGTTATTGCAAGTGACAAAAAAAAGCTAGAGAAAAAAACGGGATCCAAAAATCTCAGCAACATATGCACGTCACAGACGTGTGAAGTGCTCCTCTTGCTTGTTCTGGCTGAGGACAATAGGACCTCCTCTGAGATTGCGCTTTCACATCTTAGGATCACAAAATGCAAAATATGAATACTATTGGATGAACCGAAGAAACTAAATATTACCAGCATAAGAGCATGTAGCAAATCAATATGGATTGATTTAGAATGATTCAGGTGAAAGATTGTATTACTTTCTTCAAATGGCTTTTACTAAGGTTTAAAAAACATAATGGAGGATTTCAAAACACACACACACACACACACACACACACACAGCACAGTAGACTTCCCTGTTTTGTTTTTGTTCTTTGCACATGGAGCATTGCAGTGAGAGTGGCATGTGGCTGCTCGTTAATGAGCCTGCCATGAACGCGAGACCTGAAATAGGAGCGTGCGGGCCGAGCCACCCCTGCTGTTCAGGGGTGTAAGCCAGTGTAAGGTGGCTTTTCAGAAAACATGGGGCATATGTTCCACCTCTAAACCCCCCCCCCCCTTCCCCGCGTACCACCCTACCCCAATCCCAGTCGTTCTTTACCCCCTCCTCCCCCTTCCCCAGCCTCCTAACACCATGGCAGATGGATGGAATATGGAGCTGGGAGAGGTTTTACCTCTGAGGTGGTAACAGTGAAGCCACTCATTAACACTGAATTTACCACTTCGTTAGCGACGAGGCTTCCTGTTGAGCTGAGGCCCTACGTTGATGATGTCAGAACCGCAGAGCATACGTTTGTGGACTTTAGAGACACACTTGGACTCTTCTCTTCTTCAGATGCACACATGTTATGCACACACACAAACACCCATGCACACACACACACACACACACACACACACACACACACACACACACACACACACACACACACACAGGAGCTTGCAAGTGTGTTGTTTAATCGTTGTCATAACATAGCCATTACATCATTGCTCACAATAGTCAGGTGTATGAAACAAGAGATTGGTACCTGCCCTCTCTATTTAGAGGTGCAAGGTGGGAAGGGGCCAAGTTTCAGCTGAGGGAGGTGTGTTTACTTTTAGCAGGCAAGCTGTGTGTGTGTGTGTGTGTGTGTGTGTGTGTGTGTGTGTGTGTGTGTGTGTGTGTGTGTGTGTGTGTGTGTGTGAGTGTGTGTGTGTGTGAGCGAGAGAGAGAGGGAGCCTTTGTGATGATACGAGTTTTTGTGTACACTGGCGCGTGTGTACCAATTTGTCAAGATTGAGGCAACAGCGGTCTCGTGCTGGGATCCGGCTTGCCACCATCTGAGAGTGCTAAGACATAGTCCAATCTCATTGGTGGTGTACTTTTCTCCCATGGAAATTGGTCAATTTTAGCAAGGAGGCTGAGAACTTCTGGGGGTTGGGGGTGGAGGGGTGGTGTGGGAACGGTGATGATTGGGGCAGGGAAGAAGTGGGGTGTGGCAGGTTACCTCCCTGGAGTGTGTACACATGATTAAGCCCCCCCCCCCCCCAACCCACACACACACACACACACACACACACACCTCCAGTGTATCCAAAGGGGAACTATAGTCTGGTCTGTGAATAGAGGTGGTGGCAGGGATCTTATTGGGGGAGGAGGGGGTGTGGGGAGGAGGGTTGTATGATGCTTAGAGTGGTGAATGCTCCTCCTGTCACCCTTTCACTCCCACCTTTTCTCCATTTGAGCAAACAGTGGGGGGACTAACAGGGCCTCCACTGTGCAGCCACCGTTTCTTTGTGTTGGGGAAAGTTGTCATTTCACACGTCGGCAGTCGCCAAGATAGCACCTGCATGAGGTTTCCCCGATACGCACATTACTGTTTTAATTCTGCTGTTGTCAAATGGTCCCAGTGTCATTTTTAACCTCTTTTCCCCACCCTCTTGAGTGACTGTCTTAAAGAGCGATCTGTCACTTGAAAAGCTTGTAGAACTAATCATGCTTTCTTTCTCTCTCTCTCTCTTTCTCTGTCTCTCTTTTTTTCTTCCCAGATTGTTGAGCCAACATGGCTGACATAAAGCCTAAAGCAGAGGAGGACAAAGAGGGGGACACAATATCTGACAGGCCCTGGAGTCGGCTCAGCTCCCCCTCCCCTTCCACCCAGAGCAGATCCACCACAGGTCTCTCTTCAAATTCTGAACACAGGCCTTTCAATGGACCCCATCCAGAACCAGTGTCACCCTCTGGAGGAAATAGAAGCAGGCCTCCATCACATTCCACTCGGGATGGCCCTCCGCAGCTACAGGAAGAATCGGACAGCGATTCGACCAATGGCAGTGGCCCTAACACGGTGGAGAACGTCGCCCCACGGGTCACCCCGAAATTCTCTAAGTGTTCCCACTTAGACGTCAGCTCTGCAAAAGACAAATTAACAGGGGAGTTCCCGTTTGCAAAAAACAAACCCTCTCCTCAAATCAAGTCAGAGGAGCCATCAGCATCTGATGTGGCGTCTGACAGTGATAATAGTGATTTTGAGGCACCACGTCCAGAAGAGACACACAAGCGTTCGCTCGTGGAATCGGTGGGCCAGAACCGGCCTGGAAGGGGGGCGACTGATGGGAGATCCTTGTGGGATTTTGGGTCAGAATCATCAGAGAGCTCCTCGGATGATTGCGAGGAAGATTTGACTTGGGAACCGCAAAGCGAATTCATGCACTTACTATGGACCAGTCCCAAGAGAACTGAGTCCTCGTCGTCATCCATCAGTCAAAGCCGCAGGAAGAGGAAACTGAACGCTGTGGAGAGGGCTGCTGGAGATGGCGGTTTTGTTCCCTTAGCCAAACAGCCCCTGACTTATGATTGTTCTGATGACAATGATTCGTTGGTTAACAAAGACCGCAACGCCAGGAGGAAGCCTGTTGCCAAATCACCCGTGGCCCCCCAGTTAGACTGTAGTGAAAAAGCAGTAGACACAAAAGAGCACTTTATCAAGAGGAAATGCCACGAGGGGAACGACGCTGAGAGCGCAAAACTGAATCATGCAAGCACGGAATCGGAATCGGTGCCCGACCCCGACGGCGAGCCTTTGTTCTTCCCCTGCACTAAGTGCAACGTCAACTTCAAAGAAAAAGCCCACTTGCACCGGCACATGCTGCACCACCAGGCGCCCCCCAATGCCAACGCGCCACGGCCCTTCATATGCCGCGAGTGCGGACGCTCCTTTCGCGACGGCAACGCGCTGCAGAAGCACATGGTCATCCACCAGGCGAGGCGCGAGCGGCTCATGGAGGAGATCAAAGGCCTGAGTGAGCTCCAGGACGAGGGTCGGCAGGCCCGGCTGCAGTGCCCGCAGTGCATCTTTGGCACCGACTGCGCCAAGACCTTTGTGCAGCACGCCAAGACGCACGAGAAGGATAAGCGGTACTACTGCTGCGACAGCTGCAACCACATGGCCACCACCCCGCAGGAGCTGGAAGCACACCGGTGCACTGCCCACATTGTCAATCATGTCTACACGGGTCCCGCTCACGTGAAGCAAGCCGAGGGTCGTGAGGATGTGGAGACCGGGACCAACCGCATCACTTTGTTATACTGTAGTATATGCCCCTTCAGCACACAGAATAGGAGTATCCTTAAAAAGCACACCGAACTAATTCACCGACAGCCATATTTTGAAAAGAATGAGAAGGTGGCAGGCGAGGAGGAGGAGGTGGAGGAGGACGAGGCGAAGCCAGTTAGATTTGCCGAGCCGAAGAAGCCAGGGTTGGACCTGTGCAGGTTAACCAGCCAGGCCAATCCAGGCCACTCTAGCCTGTCACAGCTGAGGCCAAAGCTGAATTCAGAGGCGCAAGCTCTGGAGAAAGGTGACGCGTCGCCCTTTTGGTCGGACGGCATCGCTGACCTATGTGTGCGAAACCGAGTCACGCAACAAAAAGACCGGAAAGGTCTCAGCTTGCCGCTGTTCAAATGGGGTTTTGGCAGCTCAACAAACAAGCTGTCATCAGCCCTCCCGAGACTTGACAAGCCAAGCAAATTATCTCCCTCACCGACAGCAAGAATAGATGTGACAACAGGCCACCTGCATGACGAAAAGGGCAATCAGGAATGCACAGCTCTGAGGCAAGGAGACGGGGAGAAAACAAAACATATTAGTGATTCAGATGTGCGCTCCAATGCCAAAACGGACAAATCCGTTGAGGATATCTGTCAAAATCACAAAACTGACCGCGAAAGTGACAACAGTGTCATTCCGAACAGTAAAGAATTGCCATCCCAACCCGTTCCCCACAGGACCGTGTCCAAAAGGAAAATGTCTATCCCATATCATAACACTGTCAAGCCAAAACCAGAACCAATATCACCAGTGCTTACAGAGGAGGACAACGATGATGATGAGGACGATGACGAAGATGATTATGAGGAGGAGGAGGAGGATGACGAAGATGACACCTTTGATTTAAGAGATTACTCGTCCACTTTCCTTAATAGGAGCACAACTGAGGGCAAACTAAACTCTTTTGTGTCTCCAAAGCCCCTCTATCTTCCCAGGCCTCGTCTGCCTGTCCGTAAGGACATCCTCCATTCCAATGGCTCAGAGGACGAAGAGGAGAGCGATTGCGACGACATCCAGGACTTGGTCATCAAGGAGGAGTGTGAGGAGACCGCAGTCAGCCTGGACGATGTCCCGTCCACGCAATCAATGCATGGGCCATTCTCCGAGCTCCAAGAGTCTCCGTCTTTCTCCAGTGACAGGAAGACCTGTCCTTACTGCCCTGCTGTGTTTGAGTCGGGGGTGGGATTGTCCAATCATGTACGTGGACACCTGCACAGGGTCGGGTTGACCTATGACGCCCGACACATGGTGTCGCCTGAGCAGGTGGCCTCTCAGGATCGGCAGCCGCGAATAAGAAGGAAGGCACCATCCACTCTCTCCCGCCGACTCAAGAAAGGTATCTACAAATTAATTGATCCTTGCTGTTTGGTAAGGTTGTATTTTGAAGACAAACCAAATCTTTCTTTTTTGTCTTTTATCATTTTTGTCTGCCAATTTTTTGGTTAGATGTTGTAATTGCTTTTCACAGCAGAAACAAGTAATACTGTACAGTTGTATTCATTTGTTTTTATTAGAAACATTGAACATGTTGAAGGATAATGTTGCTGCTTTACAGGTCAAGGCCTTTTTCCTCCTCATTTACGGCATTTAAACAGATACAGTATACACACAGAGACGCGTATGGAAGTGTCTTGTTTCATCCATGTGAATCTAATAATCAGTGTAGATAATACAATTTAGATCTGTGTGCTTTGTTTTTTATTCAAAAAATTAACAAAGTGAAAAAACGTTTTTTCATGTCCTGAAGAAACATTTAATGGACACTGTAAACCATACAGTTTCAGATAATTGAACAGAGATATTCCTACCAAGCTAGAATGTAATAGCCACCAGGCTCTATATTGAACTGAGACACAATGTTACTCTGCCAGTTTTATAAGGTGTTAATATCAAATCAATCAATCAAGTATTGTTATGCTGTCATACGCATAGTGTGATTGTTCCCATTGCACTTGACTTATGCATACTAAAGTGACCCAAACTTTTTCTTCTTCCTCATGAAAATGTATCAAGGTTAACAAGCTTGAAATACCAAATTGTTTCCTTATTGTGTTTGAAAGAAAATTGATTGGCATTTTAGATCCCAAATCTGCAATTCCATAAGTGACATTAGCTGTGAGTTATACTTTGCCCTTTTGATTCATCTACCCTTGCAACACACATATAACTGAATGAATTAACCTATCACTCGTGCAAACTATAGTTATTATGTGTTTGGATTTCAAATAGTTTAATAATTGGACCCCAGAAATGCGCAATTGCTGTGTTGTCAACACTGCACAGTAGTACATTCTTCAGAGGAAACCATATAATAGAAACCAGTACTGATAATTTTCGTATTGAAATCGTTTTATGAGCACAAATGGCTGTTCCTCTGTTAAAATAATACTGAAGTAAATAGTGTATCTGTTTAAGCACAGACAATAGAATATGATCATCAGTTCATCACGCAAAAAACATGATCATGGCCCTACATCTAAAAGTTGCAACAATGCTTCCTTCAGTGAGATTTGGCATGACGTGCTTCCCCCTATCTGCCTATCTACATTAGTTATATGCATTGCCCTTGCTGGTCGCCCTCAACCATTCATTATTTTTTCCGCCCTCTCACAGCAGTGGACAAGCCGGAGTCTCAGACAGAGCACACATGCCCACTGTGCTGGGGCTGGTTTGATACCAGGACAGGCTTGTCCAACCACGTCCGTGGCCACCTCAAGCGCATCGGCCGAGGCCTAGGATCCGGTGGTCCAGGCTCCAGCCGTTCGCCACTCTGCATCCTCAACGATCTCCTCCGGGATGAGTCGGAGCACCGCAGCATCTTGGCCTTGCTTGGTCGCCGGCCCTCCCACTCGCGTCCCTTCGTGTCTCAGAAGTTCGCCGGCAGCGACGGCCTCTTCCTCACCCCGACCGGCGTCCCCGTCAAAGTCCAGCACCCCAGGGCTCGGGTCGGAGCCGCACCCGGAGCTCGAGCTGCAGGGAGTGGCGTTGGCGGTGGCCGCGGGAGCGGGAGCGAGGCCAAGAGCCGGCTGTGGTCCGGGGTTGAGGCGAATGAGTGCAAGAAGAAGGAAAAGAAGATGGAGGAGGAGGAGGAGATCCGGATGGAGGACCACAGGGGTGTGGAGAGAGCCCCGTCCAGCACACTGGTGGAGCTCCTGAGGAGAAGGAAGCAGGAGCGTGAGCAGGAGATGAGGGACAGGCAACAGGCCCATGGAGCCAGGCGGCAGCTCCCCCCCATCAGCCCAGCCAGGGAGAGCGTTGGCAGGCTGGCAGCCCTCAAACCAGACCCAGGCTGGAGTCAAGGTATGATCAGGTTGCAAGGGGAAGAGAAATAAAATAACAGCAATTTGCACTCCTAGCTGTTGGATATTAATTTATTCAGAAGTATCGAGCTGAAATCATTTTTGTTTCTTTGTTCTTAAAGTGAGGCATAGTGTCGATACAGAATACAGTACCATTCCTGAAATGCTTATTGCTTGATTTTAATCTTTTGATGTTCTTTGGATAAGGCTTTCATTCACAACTCAAGGCTAAATTACAAGATGCCTTTGTTATGTCTCTAAAGATTGCTGGAAGTTAAACATGTAAATCAAACTAAATGAAATTGAAAGTATAATGGAGAACCTTTATTCTGATGTGCCAAACGGAGCCGTTATTTTGACAAATGACAGACAACTCATCTGTTCTATTCTCTGAAAACACAAGCCTTTGTCGTAGCAAACACAATCTATCTCTTTTTAAATGACAGCTGAGCATATGATTGGCCTTGTTCCTATTGATGTGGAATCAAAGGAGAAGAGCTACGACTACGTGTCTGCTGTGTGATGCATGAATCATGCGGCACCCAGAGAATTCTATCACAGGTTATCTTTAAGAACTGTAATTCATATCCCGGCTCGTAACCACGACCTTGTATAAAACACGGTGCATTGGTTAAGAGCAGCAACTGACCACGACTATGGGAAGGGAGAAAGGACAATCTTAAGCCTATTGATCTTAAAGGCTTGATCAGTCTAGTTTGCCACTTTAGTCAGAACCTCAACCTTTTTAAGTGTCATAAGCCCTCTGTTCTCATGTTCAAGCTCACCTAGCTTTTCATTATTTACAGGAGTTCATTGTAAATCATGCCATTTCAATCACAACTAGGTGCATTAAATACGAATGCTCAGCGCTTCGGTCTTCAGTATAAGTTTCCAGAGAACCTTAGACGTCTCCAGGCACGTATGGTGCAGATACAGGGAAAGGGGGTGATATTGCGGGGTAGGTGGGTGGAATGATTGAGTTGAGGGAATGGTCGGGGGGAAAAAATGGAAGAGGAAAAAAAGTTTGCCACTGGTGGAATTATTGTAACGCGCACAAAGAGAATAAATGTCACCAAAAGTGCGTTTGAAATTGAAATGAAAAGCCACGGTGGGGCTTTGATGTGCGAGCCGTGCAGTGTGTCAGCTGTGTGTACACACCTTTTGTTTCATGTCTGTCCAAATAAAGAGTTGCGCTCCCGTGTGCTGAAAGATGTTAATGAAGATTTAAAATGTCGCATCATTATTTATTTATTTATTTATTTATGTGGGGGTTTGAATCGTCCATCTCGATTTCCGCATGATTTCTTTACAATCGATTGATTTGTTCCACCACAACCAGTTAATCAAATGTTCAATTCCTGAAGCGTTCCAACATGATTGTTGTGTGCTCAGAAATGCGACAGGAATTTCAAATAGACCTACTTTTTAAGTGACTTTAAATTGGACAGTCCTTCAAACCAGATTCTTCTTTTCTTGTTAATTCCCAGACAAAATAGAAATGCTTTCATTTTGAGAGATATTTTCTGTCATCCGCTTTTCTTTTTACCCACCAATCTTGAAAGGCACAGTGAAGGAATTTGGATGTTATGTTTTAAAGACATTACGATAATTAACCAACAAAACACTTCATTTGTCTCATTTTATTGTCAGTAGAACAATTCACAACTCTTTTGAATATCTTTTAGCTTGTCACAGTGGTAAGAGAGAATGAGGTGCAGAGGCAGATGTTTTTTGCCGATTAGGTGTGAAACGACACAGTAGTTCTCACTGTGGATTTCACACCATCACTGAAAGCTACTTTTCCGTCTCTAACTAGTTTTTTTTTTTTTTTTTTTTTCTCCTTTTTTTATTTTTGCTCCCGAGGGACAAGTTATATATGGTTTTGGTAGTAACAGTCTAAGGCCATTTTTAGCTATCATTATATATTTTATTCTTGCCAAAAAATAAAATTGTTCATGACTTTACAGTTCAGAAATTGCCCCTTTTGGAATCTTTTTTCACATTCTGATATTTTTTCACAAGAAAGTAGTTCTTTGTGCAGGATTGCATGGCTAGATGTGCCTCAGTTTTACTAGCTACCAACTCCATAGTTCCCTCCTCAGCTCAAATTCCCTTAGCCCCTCCTCAAGAAGAGGTGATGTCTTACAATTACGACACAATGACCCAAAACAGCTCGTAATTAAACAGCTTGGCACTGTCGACCCTACAGCCCTCTTTAAATTGAAGTTTTCAAAAGGGAATGGGGAAAGAGGGAGGGGGGGCACACTTATGCCCTCACCGTCTCTCAGACTCCTTGCCTCGAGGTGAAAATAAGCCCCCTGGAGTCATTAGGTGGTGATAAACATTGCCTTCAACAACACCTCCCGAGCCAGCAAGTGCAAAATAGAGCGATCTCTTAGATATGAAAACAGATGGAGGGCGAGGTGAAGACACTGAGGGAATAGCACTTTTACACCAGTGTCTCCATGCCTGCTACAGCACGCCACCGCCAATCTTAACTAAGGATGGCTCCGAACATCTCAGCTGTGCTTGCCCGTCTTCTTTATATACTTGAGAGGATCTGTTAAATCGTTTTCAAAGGGTCCAAGGTAGGAGACGGCTTCTTTAGACTGCAGATGAAAAGGGCTGTGTTTGATGAGTTGATTAATTGGAGACTGGTGAATTAATCAGCTAATTTGGAAATGTATTTATGTTCTTCTTTTCTCTTGTAGGAAAGACTGATGCAAAGAAAGTTTGCGTTCACTGCAACGCAACCTTCCACAGTGCCGTCAGCTTATCCAATCACCTTCGAGCATATGCTCGACGGAAGAGAGCTGCCCAATTGGAAGGGACAAGTATGCTTTCTGATTTCTTAAACTAATTCAGTTCACTACTTAACAGGTCTCTTGTCCTGTCTATTTCTTGCAATTTTCCATACAATGTTACTGTTGAATCTGAATCAGTCTGTTTGTGTCTGTATCTTCCAGCCTATGATTGCAAACAGAAGAAGCCAAGATCAAGGCCAGGGCCAAAGAAGAAAATGTTCTCATTGCCACACATGCCAGAAGAGATCTACAGACTCACCTGCAGGTATACATTGTTAAATTTGAAATGAATGTGTCACCTTTTTCTAAAACTAACGAAAAATCACCATATCCTTTCCCTTTTTGTTGAAATGATGATCTTTCATGTGCCACCAACTGTGCCACATGTAGGCCTTATTTGTGCTGCTAACCCATCTGAGTGGCCAAATTCTGTGAACAGAGACATCACCAACCTCGAGTCAAGTTATCAAAACATTTTTGATATACATTTGGTTTTATATGAACTATAGCAAAATATTTCAAATTAGGGTGGTCTAGAGAGGAAACAATTGGCAATGGAGATGTGCTGACGGTTTGCACAAAATGAAACAATGTGAAAGCGGATGATCAAATCAGGCTAGTATTTTGTATCATTTATTTGTATCAGGCCAATGTTGTAGCCATGCTGTTTGCTACAGGCCTTTATTTATCAATTACATCCAGAAGTAGGTCAAGGGTATCTCTTGATTGTTGGCAGTGAGAGCCTGTCCTGTATCGATCATTAGGCTTCCTCACGAGTAGGCATTTTGCCAGCTGTTGGGCATATAACAACAATATTTAGATAGCCATAAATAGTACTCGTTCCTCTGCCTTACTTTGTTGTCAGTGGTAAGCAATAAAGTTCTTGCTTATGTGGATTGGATCTTAGACAGTTTATTTAACACCTATTCAATTGGTTAATATTCTGTTACACAACATTGAAGTGAAAAATGTTGAATGCTGTAACAGACTGGATGCCTGTGTAAATTATGCTGTGGCTGTTTGAAGGAATTCTTTGATGCAAAAGTAAAATAGTCAGAACTATTCATTTTCTCTGTAAATGTGAAACCGAGTACTCTGTGTGCTCGTATGATTCTCTGAAACATTTCTGATGGGGCATCCGTATACCGGCTCTGACAAATTGCGGAGCACTGCACACACAACATTCAATTTCATTGTTTCCAATACAACCCTGCACAGTGGTGAACTGTGTCGCTGCAGCCGATGTATGGAGGTGAATGAAAATAGTGAAATTCGAAAGTGCTGTCGTAATGCTGTCGGAGCCAGTGTGCGGCCTTTAGGCTAACAGTACGGTATAGTATGCTCAAGCTCGGTCCTCTGTCTCCTGAAGTGAAATACAGCATGAATAGGCAATAGAATAGACAGAAAGACAGACATGGACTACATGAGGTCAACAGGTCTCTGTTGTGTGTGTCTCTGTCAGGTTCTGCGACCTGGTCTTCCAGGGTCCGCTCTCCGTGCAGGAGGACTGGATCAAGCACCTCCAGCGCCACCTCATGCACACCAGCGTCCCACACACGGGCGCCGCCATGGTGGAGGTGACTGCCGTCTGCAAGGAGCTGCCCCCACCACCTCCTCCCGAGCGTCTGGTCCTGCCACGCCAGCACACTCCCCTTCAGGTGCCCACCACAGTCTCCTAAACTGCCTCCCCCCCTCCTCCTCTTCGTCCTCCACCCCTACATACAGTACACACATGGTCTCCTCTGCTTCAGAAACCCTGCACATGTATATAGCTACATGACAGATAGATATATATTATATATGAAATATATATATGAGAGGTATAAATATGCTTAAGATGGATATAGAGAGGTAAGAGATTTTTTTTCTTCTTCCTGTATTGCACATCTACCTTGTCTGTCCATCTGTTTTGGTATGGACAACTGTTCTGGAAGCCTGACACCACCCTCTCCCATTGGGTCGGTGTAGGAGGCAGCACCACTTACTCAGCAAATTAACTACGACGAGATTATTTTCACCAGGTTAAGGTTGGCTCAATGCTTGGCCGACCTCTCAGAGAGTTAAGGGCTGGGTGCGTTCAGAGGCGCCCTCAGTTCACGATGCAGAAGTCCCATTAGGTTTCAGTAGCCAACCAAAAGCGACAACACAGACCTCAGAAATTGTGTCAAAAGACCCTGACCGTTATACACATGACCTCGCCGGACCTAAATGAGAACGGGGTCATCTAATTAAGAGTGATCAATATGGCTGACCTCATGGACGTAGGCCCTGCTTATGCCTAGCAGGCTCATCGATGGCAGTCGCGCTGATCAAATGCTGTCTCGTGTCTTTTCACATTGCCAAGTTTCTCAGCGATGAAGGCTCTCAATCTGTACTTGTGCTACATTTCAATATGTTAATAAAAATCAGTAGGAAACACTGCAGGATCCTACACATACCATTCACTGAACAAATGAACTGTGAACATGTGGCTAGCTGTTTGTTTGTTTTTTTTGTCAAGCCTTCACTGGTGAAATAGACTCTGCAAACCCTCAATTGTAATGCAATACATTGAAAAAGGTCAAATCCGGGTTTTCTTGTATTTAGAATGTTTATAACCTTAATGAAGCACATTGTAACATGTAATGTTGTTTGATGCTGTTACTCTTCCAAATATTGCTTTAACGGAAAAGAAGCTTTTTTTCTCACTGGAACAATAGATATTATTGCTTAAAAAAAAAGATAAGCTCATTTATTAAGATCAGTTTACATGCTGATTACATTATTATGGTGCTGATACATCAAAGCTGTCATAGCATTCAGAGGAAAATATTCTTTTTCCTTTCCTTTTAACAAGAACAGTAACGTCAGAATACTAAGAAACCTGTTTCCAAATAACAACTAATCTTACAGTGACTTACTGGCCCATTCTTGGGGATCATTGGGATGATCTGTGACTAGATTTGTCCCCTCTCTTGACAATCACAATAACACTGTCTTGATAACGTGTTGGTCTGAAGAAAGATCACCTTCCCAGACCGCCCTGTATTGTGATGTAGAGATACAATGTAAAGATACAATGAGATTGTGAACATCTTCATGTTTGCGCCCTGAACTTTTGAGTATACGGTGAGAAGACACCGTAACTTTGTAACGTTCACATGCTATGTGATTTTAATATCATGTGCGAAAGAAGTCAATAGCAAGTGTCCCTGGCGTCAGCTGTTATCTTTTTTCTCCCCTAAGAAATTCTGTTTGTGAAGTTGTACATGCCTGTACAATCTGTATGTTATGTTATCTGTGTGGACGAACGGAAGGCAGTCTGCAAAAGCTCTTGTATGCAGAATCTCTCACAATCAATATTGGTCAGAACTTGAAAAATCATCTAGTCAGGGCCAGGTGAAATTGTGACGCACAGTCATTTTCCACAGTGCTTTTTATCATTTCTTTAGCACTTCAATGCACACAGCAAATGTGTGTGTTGACATTACGGTGCAGAAACATCTAAGCTCTAACATAAGGTGATTGATTTCATATTAACTAGCTCACTAGTTTTGCAAGGTTGAAACTGCAAGTAATTGAGTCATGTAAAGAAAAAAAAAGACATTAGTAAATCCTCTTGTCCATATTTTCAAATGGTTTTAAGTGTACAGCAGTGGGGCCCAAACTGTGAAGGGGGGGGGATATGATATGAGGGTACTGAAAAACTATCAACTACAAGTACAGGTTACAGTGTTTGCTAAGCATGGCAGCCTTGGACTGATTTTCCAGTCAAGTTATTTGGTAATGAGCTTCTAGCCCAATTTGTACTTGGCCTAAAGGGACAGCTTGTTTGGAGGGAACGCTGGCTTAATCAGTAAAACAACAAACATGCCTGTAACATGGACACTATATGGACTCTCATTGTCAAAAGGGGGACATGTCAGGAGAAGTTTGGGATCCACTGATGTATTGGTTTTTCAGAGCTAATGTAATTAACACTCATGCCTATTTCAGCGTTACTGATAAGCGTGTCTAAGATAAGTTATTATAGGGAAACAGGACCTAAATGTGTAACCCTAACCTTTCTATAGGGGGTTCATTTTGACCGCTCCATTTGCATTGTATCTGTTTGGCTTTCTGTGATTACATACAGCAGTCACTTGCAGAACTAAAATAAAATCATAAGGTTTATTCACATTTATCTCTTCACTTGTATGTTTTAAAATGTTTCTATAAACACATGCTTTTGTTTTAGTTTCTGAACTTATTCGGATACTGAAACCATTGTCTATTGGTAGGCCTAACACAGGCCTAAGACCTTAGAAAAAAAAAAGAAGCCTGACAAGATCTTAGAATTTTGTCCCGCAGAAATCCAATCCTTGGAATTTATCAATCAGAAATTAAATTCTCAAAAATGCATGAAGAAATGATAATAGTAGACAAGAAAATGTCGACATCAGCCTCTCTTCAAGTCATCACTCTTCTGCCTCAAAAGGAGCCAAGACCTGGATCCTGGATCAGACCTTAATCTCTAACACAAACAGAGCAGTACCAAATCAACTGATAATCATCAAATTAGCATGTGATAAAGAGCCTTTCAAATGTTGACACAACACGTGTTAACCACCCCTGCCACAGCTCCTGTCCACCCCATCAACAAAAGGTTCCCGTGGAAGGGATGCGGTGGCATTATGTAATCTGCAAATCATCTCTACTCTTTCCCTCGTTTGGTTCCTTTGTGTCTGGGGATGTTGTGTTTGGGAGCTGTAGGGAGCCGGTCCCTTGATCACCACTTTTCACCAGTCCACAAGCAAAGCCCCCATCCACATCCCCTGCTGAGGGGCCCCGACTCCACCCAGTAGTGTATCGGGGGGTCCCCTAAAGTCCCCCACCATCCATCTAAAGCTACCATCAAAGCCCCATAAACCAATTGCCATCGGACAGCTCCGGAGGGAACTGGGGACGTTGTGCCACCCCCCCCCCCCATAACTCCCCGATCTCCTCTCCCCTCTCTTAGAGGAATAATTGTATCAATCGCCGACTTCATTAGCGACTCCTGCTTGTATCAAAAGGATGCTCTTCATGGAAGTTGGAAGCAGTGTCCTGCACAAACGCTGTCCCATGGGTACCATCCTACCCCCCACCCCCCAATCCACTCTCGACTCCACCACCCCCATACACACCCACGAGGCACAAATGAATAACGTAAAGCTGGGGATTGTAATGAGATTGAGCAAACCATGACCAGGATCACTGAATCCATTATTCCACCGGCAGCATTATGAATGAGAAGGAGGGCAGCAGTGTGTGTGTGTGTGTGTGTGTGTGTGTGTGTGTGTGCACGAGTGTGTGTGGAGATGGAGCGGCGGACATAAAGAAATGTGCTGCTGACGGTTGTGGTGGCCCCCACACTAGCCATCTGCCATGGGGATGCCACGTTAGCAAGACAACGCATGCTAATCATTAGGCTACCTATCAAAGGGGAGCCCTCTCCAGAGAAGCATAACCATCGACCCCCTCTTCACCAGCAAGAAGAGGGGGAGGCACAGAGAAAAAGAGACAGAAACAGAGAGAGAGAGGGAGAAAGAGAGGCTTAGTGAGCGCTGGGAAGAGGGATGTAAGTGCATGTGTGTATGCATATGTAATTCAACCAGTGGAAATGATGGCGAATAATGAGTTGGGATTGCAAAATGAGAGAGGAGGCATAGTGTTTGCCTTTTATTGCATGTATTTTATTTGTTAAATCGAACGCTCCAGAAAGCATATGCTGCGTGAGGAGGCAAAGTTCTTTCATATTAATAGGGCTGCCTTAGGAGATCATTAAAAAGGGCCTCTGGCTCATAAGTACATCCTTAATATTTCATTGGAACGGTGACAAGGAAAAACACAAATGCGTTTTTGGGAAGAAAAAGGAGAGAATAAAGGCAGAGCTGGAAGGGGAGAAAATAAAAGAACTTAAAGAAGCATGATGTAGATTTGGTGTAAAACTTGGAAGCTATCTCGCTACAAACCATTTGCGTACCACCAGCATCCCAGTTCACTCATAAAGACGTGCTAACATGCTAACTGGTGCCTGTTTTATTATTTTTTTGCAGGGTTTGACAACCAGGACCACAACACTACAAAGAACAGAGCCTGTCAGAACAATTTATCTGTCCTTCACATGGCCCTGCTCCATCAAAATTCATTTATTCAAAGCAACACTATGTAGTTTTAGTAAAATAAATTATGGACTAGCTAGATGCTAATTGGTGTTTGATGGCAATACAGTCAACAATGGCATGTTGTAAAGGTTTTATTTTTTTTATAGATATATAAATAGATAGATAGCCTTTATTGTCCATATTGGAAATTTATTACCACAATCAGTGCACTATAATGCCTCATAAACATATAAATATACAATACTCAGCAGCCCTCCACCAATGCACAGCACCAATGCACATTCAGCAGAAGAAGTCTTCACAGTTCAACAGTATTCGACAGCATACACAAAAGCACAGGCAGACATAGTCCAAACACAGTTTCAGGGGTCCATATCCCAAAAGCATAGTAGTTGCTAACCAGTTAGCAACTTAATTAGTTGCCAATGAAATTGCATTACAACCAACTAAGTTGCTAACTTGGTTATCAACAATGACTTTGGGGAACCGTTTATCTATGGCTATATGCCATCTAGACAAATATGTATGTCAACCGGACAACTTCATACATATATTTGCCAGATGGTACCACAACAAATAAACTCATGAAAAGTATATCTCAGTTGTGAAAAGTTGCATAGTATTGACATGCCAAGTTGGTAAGTTTTCAAAAACTGAAAAACGGCTGCATAGTGTAGTCTTATGTTTGTGTCTTTGACCATCTACTTTTTTTTCTAATTATTTTGTTATCTTAAAATTATTTTTCATTCCATCATCTTCATCTTATGATTTGCATTCTTTTATTAATTATTTTCTTATAAATAGGCCTCTATGTTATATGGATAGGGATTATCTTGTAATTCTTTCTTCCTTATTTAATTACTTTCTCTCTTTCTTTTCTACTCTTCTTTTCAAAGAGACTTGTCTGGTCTGAGCTAGCAATGCCCAGATTCCTCTCAACTGCAGCAATGGTCACTGCTTAGAAAAAAAAGAAACAGGAAAGAAAGGAGGGAAAAAATCAATAGGTTTCCATTATCCGGTTGGGCAGTGTCACTGGCGTGTCAATGATCCCGTTACAGTCGCAGCACAAGGGTGAGACAGGCCTCCAGTCAATCGCTGCTGACAAGAGGAAAACATGCTGACAGCGGCCAGGAACAAGTCAGAACACAGATTTGCACTTCAAGCAGCCGTCCGAAGGGGTGAGGTGGGGTGTCGAGGGTGTCTAGAGCAAGGGTGCTGGCGATGAGGGGTGAGGGATGGGGAGGGGTGTGGGTGCTGGTGCTGGAAGTCCATAGAGTTAGCAGCCTAGTGGAGTGTGCAGAGGGTTGAGGGGGCAGCATAAGGAGTTGAGAGCTGGGCTACTGAGTATGGAAGAGGGGGGTGGTGGTGGTGGCAGAGGTAGTAGGTTCTGTCCAGCCATCCTCAGTGCCCCTCCACCACACCCCTACCCCTTCTTGCTTGACTGCCTCGCTTCTCACCAACCCCTGCTTTTATCCCAACCATCAATTATTTAGCTGGGGATACACCAAAGGAGAAGCTCAGGTGCAGTGATTGTGGCCAAGAGATATTCATCACCTTCCTCATTCATAAGATACTCCCCCCCACCCCCTTCACTCTATCTCTATGCTGTCCCTCACAACCCTCTTTTACACTTCATTTGCCAGTGACCTAGCAGGTGTGTATCTCAGTGGTATTACCATGTATTACCAGCAAGTGACATGTGTTTGATTTAAAGATTAGATCTTTAGATGTTTTATTTTTATTTTTTATGCGATATGGACATTGTCCCTGAATGGCCTTCAGGAATATTACTTCTATAGCAGGCCTATTGCTAAGGTGGACCCGCCACCGCCACCCTGTCCATTTTGTCGTTATTTGGTTGGTCCCTTTGTGTGAGCCATGCATAATTTGCATCCTTACTCTGATATACTGACAATTAAAATGGTAAACTAAAATTTAGCTAAATTATCATGCGAAATTTAGGCATAAATTATAAGATTTTGCTAAATGGACAGGAAGAGTAGCAAAATCCCCTTTTGGGCATGGTTGGACCATGAAGAGTTTGGTTCGCACTTGAACTTGACTATCAGTCTGCTTCCTTGACCCCCCACGTCAAAAAAAATAAATAAATAAATAAATAGAAAAAATAGAAAAAAAATGAAATTGTATCGGCCACTTTATCAAAGTAAGCTTATTTCACACCTCTTCTCGACACTTGTTCATCTGTCTTAGTCATGACCTAGATTATGATCTAAAGGCATATTTGTGCTGTTTCATTTGCATGCGAAGAATCGTTTCTGAATTATTCAATAATTCACAAAAAAATAAAAATATTGAGATTAGCCTGCTTTATTTTCTTATCTGGAGAAGCTTCTCACTCATTGGAGAATTCTTTATCTGATTCTCAAAATGGATTAAAATTGTAGACATATTGTCGCTGTATGGTGAAATGAAGACTTACAATAAAAGGTTAATTAGGAATTAGCGTCGTCCTCCCCCATTAAATATAGCGTCAGAGTATTTCTTGAAAGACTTCTAGCTCGGGGCATCTAATGACATCGTGTAGAAGCGATTAATTAATGCTTTCTTTCTCAGATTAAAACGGCATTTTTTTTTCAATTAGGCTTGATTTTCAGCCACCCTTCCTCCGACTGAGCTGGAATATGACTATTGGGAATTCGGGTTAATATGTTGACAAGACCGAACAATCCTGGGTCATGTTGCGCCCCACGCTTGACTGGTCCGGTTCAGTTCAGCAGCTGACAGGTCCTAATCATGTACTGTTGCCCTAAAGGCACAGGGACAGAAAGGCAAGTCATTACGGAATATAGACTAGTTTGCCACCGTTAAATTGAGACATAATTAGGAAGGGAATCATTATTATAGTCTCTGTTAATTGGGCATACAAGGATGTTGTGGTATTATTTCAGGATGTTATGGTTATTATTTAATTAGAATTATTGGAACACATTCTCGAATTTATAAAAGTGTTTCATTTGTTCTTTCATTCATTAGTTCACCACTTTTTCCTTCGTTTTAAGCGAAGCTTTAGATTTGTAACTATGCTGCCATGGCTTTAGGCTGCATCTAGGTGGATGTTATTAGGTAGCTTCATGTCAAATCCTATGGTTAGGCCCACTGTTTTTTATTCTGTCCTCACACAACGATGCAAACATTGTGACAAATATATTGGATTGTGGATTTTCAATATTCTGCAATAATATAACATAGTCTGCAAATCGTGGAACATTCGCTTTAAAATTGAGTGTTAACGTAATGAATCAATGAGAACACTGAACACACGAAAACTGCTGACTAGTGGCGTTATAACATACCAGGCATTATTTCGGGGGAAAAAACTGACAGACAGACAGACAGACAGACACGCACGCACACACACAATAAATCTGTGTAGTGCGTGTCTGTCTGTCTGTCTGTCAGTGCGCGCACGCGTGTGGCCAGTTTTTTCCCCCCGAAATAATGCCTGGTATGTTTGCAATACATGGAGATAAATTCTACTCAGGAAATGAGCTTGTTAGATGACGAGATGAAACTTGATAAGAATAGGTTTTGTTCTCCTCTTTCCACTCAGCGGCACATTGACAAGGCGACCTCACTTCTTAAGCAGGCAAGCGTGCTTGATGTCAATTCCAATAACACGTCTTAGTCTTAATGTGTCATTTACAATAACCAAAATAATAATGTAGTGGAAAGTCCTGTTCAGACAGTGACATGCTTGAGAGTGATGTTGCACCTCTGGCCACGCCATTTTTTCCTATTAATTACCATCTAAAGGATGCCTTCAGAGATGGAGGTAGGTGTGACGGAGAGCTGGTCAGAGAACAGCTGCCCCTCATCCCTCTAGGCGCAACATGACCTCGTTTTTTTACTCCAGTAAATTGGAAGGCTTGACAGGCCACCAAAACGCAAAGAGGTTTTGATTTGGATACGGTAGGAAATGCAGAATGCGAGCCAAAAATGACGAGTCAGACAAGGGCTTCGACGGGGAAGGAAACATGTCATGCGTAAAGGAAAGCGCCGGGCGCATTCTCAGCGAACTTAAATTCATTTGGCTACAGACCATCTCCCAACAAAAGAAATCTTGCGGTGAATGGTTTCTTTTTACTACTGTTATTCTATAGAAGAGCCGACCCCAGTTAATATTACAGGGGGTGTCTTGTCTTGTGATTCAAAATGTTAATCACAATAATTTTGGTCTAAAACCACATTAAAACCTAATTTAGCCTAGAATTTACAAATTAATATTTATATTAAGTCCCCGTTCTGCATCTAATCATTTTGATGCAACAGATTTTGCACATCTCCGTATTCTATAGAAAACCTTGTTTTTTTATCTCTCTCTCTGTGCCACAGTGATGAAAATAACCTCTAGAGTTAGACTTGCCATGATAAAATCCAGCTCGCTCTTTTTTCCCCTCTTTTGGTTGGTGTTAATTGATCGTTTTATACAAAGGCAGGGCAAAGTAGGGGGATGTCTGAGCCTATCACATGACATTGTAGAGGTTGGAGGTTGTCTTAGTTTTGTTTGCCATATTTCAAGCCCAGACGACTAGATTGTTCATGAAAAGTGATGTTATACCAGGGCAGGACGCCAGGGGACACTACACCACGTTCATTTGGGGTGAGATTTGACCTGAGCAGCAGACTGGAAAGAAAGCAGCAGTTAGATCTAATTTGAAAACCATTAGCTGACTCTTACAGCAAAAGTAGATATGTCACCACCTCAGTGCAGAACAACAAATAAAGGGAAACAGTTTTACAATAATTTACAATATATTTGACCAAAGCCAACAATGGGTATGATATGACGTCCTCAATCACTGTTTAGGCCTAGTCTATCTTCATAGATTAAAGAAGGATGCTATAGATTTACCCAGGACGAGCACATGCCGCTATTATGTCCATACTGCATAACCAACTGCACAGGCCTACAGTATTTTATGTCGCCAGTAAATGGACACTTCCAGGCCTTATGGATTAAATAGTTAAACAAAGGCTAATGCGTAAATGGCCTGATGATCAATATTGTGGTGATGCAGTTTTTGAAGTTTCTGATCTGAATTAACAGTCCGTGGGATAGGTGGTAACGTGAAAAAAAAAATCGGCCACTATCATAGTCTACGATCATGAACATGGCCTTCTTGTATTGGAGGGTCTCATTTGTGAGCCAAAATTTATAGGTGACGTCAAGGCCGTTTTTTTATACCAATGATAATATGATCTTAGTCATTTTAGACAAAGTAGCTCAGTTATTCTTTATTATTCAGTAGTATTGTGAAATTATCACTGTTGATATGTCACACATTTACTAGCCACGGAACGTATAAGTAAAGAGCACTGAGGTCTCACATGGAGGCCTAAGTGATTTGCGCAGCGGTGAATAGCACCAGATCACATTAATACTATGCAAACCTATCCAACCACTGGCACACTCCTGGCTGTAGGCTACATGTTCAAAACATACATTTCTCAAAATGATGTAACCTGATGCTGCACATGGGCTGTTTAAACAGAGTGGATATGGAAGCACAACACAAACACACAAACAAGCAAACAAATGCCAGAACCACACTTCCAGAAAGCAAAATATAAAAGAAAACGTCAAACGATCTATTTATTCTTCTACATATAAAGGTGGAATAGTCAACCACACGTATTGCTTTGCTCGGGCTTGCTTTGTTGATATATATATAATTGCGACCCAACTGTATACAGGCGATGGAGAAAAAAGTGTCAGGCGACAAACGCATATAGAGCGAATGACAAAACAGAGAGGGAGTAACTGACAGTTGAAAAGACAGTCGGTGTGCTGCTAACAGGCAAACGCACTAGTACAAAGTCACGCATGCCTTTGAGAGTGCAGCTTGTTTCATTGCAGATCTCCCGGGTTGGATCTCCTGTCGATTTGATAGGAGAAAAGAATGAGCTAACATGCCCTGTTTAAGAAACAAACATGCAGATTAGATTGGGTGAGGTGGTGGGGGGCAAGGGGAGAGGCTGACAGCACACCTCGGCTCCAGCTCAGCTTTGTAAATAGCATAATATAAAGCAGTCAGCGCGGTTGACAACATTTATCATCACCCCGCAGCGAGAACCACAAACAATAACATTGTAAATTATAAGTCCTTGCGTGCCCTAAACTTCAAATGCATGTGGAAATCGTAGCCTATATTGTTGGGAAGGGCTTTTGACACACTTACACAAAGAAACAAAGGATTATTTAGTCAATTACAATTAGTAAAATGCAAGAAACCAGGCCTACTGTGTAAGAATAAACTAATAAACTTTACGCGTGTTGGAAGATATTTTCAGGGCCTAATCGCCTAATGTTAATGTGTTGGTGTTTGGCTGTTAGGCCTAATGAACAACATGTTAATTGCTTTAATTCGACGTGATAAAAGGGAGACAACTCGTCAAGTTCATTCACTTCAATAAATTACCATTTTCTTTATTGCTTTTTAGCGCGTCTCTTTTTGGCAGTTTTGAAATTAGACCTGTCAAGGCGTGTTAAATTTCGCTGCTCGTCCGGAGTTGTCACCTGTTAAAGCCTATCTGGTACTACTCACTGCCTGTGAGACAGCCTCGCTGCATCATACCATCACTCCCTCGCCTCCCAATCAAGCCACCACCGTTTAATCACCAGTGGCCTTTTCTGCCATGTTAAAAAGTACTCTTTCAGCCATATTTTTGCTATAAGAGAACACATGCTGGAGGATCAGCAACCATTCAATATGCCGTTTTAACTGAGATATATGTGGGCATGACCTGTAATTTTGCTAAGTGTCATTCACTTATGTAGGCCTACTAGGTCTGTATTTCAAACTACTGTGGAGTTGAGACACTGAAAGGATCCTTTATGTTTCTCAAATATCTCCTTGTGTGATTTGTAAACATGTCCTTTCCTTGAAATAACAAGAAATACTATAGGCCTATTTATGATAGGTCTCCATAGGCCTTTTGTTTTAGAAGTGTAGGATAGGCTATGTCAAGGACATAGGATTAAACGCCGGCTCGTTTCAGTCAGTCTTGGAAGCGACCGTCTTTATTCTTTTGATAAAAAAGGGCGTATTGCCCATATTGGTGCCAACTGAAACGTGTTAAGGAGCTGGGTTAACTTTTCAACCCAGCGCCAGGAAAAATTATGACATGATCCATCCCCCTGCAAGACAACATTATTCGCGACTGGCCCGGCCGGATTGAGTGTGTGTGACTAAGCGCGATCCCCGTCGAGAGCACCCCGTTAAGTATTCCATTCTACCCGCCTCCGCAGGCCCCATCCAAGGTTGATCTAATCACCAGATCAACAACCCCAAATCTATACGAGAACAAATAATGGAGATGAAATGAACAAATGATTAGCATGCCGTGAAAAGTACAATACCGTTTCTTACTTAGCATTTAGATAACTGTCTATCCCGAGGAGCGGGCTTCAAAGTTGAACCCAGTTTAGGCGAGGGGGATTAATTCTGTCTCCTGCATGCTTCATTGAATCTCTCATTACCAAACTTTGTCTGTATTGATGTAAGATTTGATTGAAGATTAGAGCATTTAGTAAATCTTGCTTTTCCGCGTGTATCAGGTTTTTCCAAGCGCACAGCACAGCGCCCGCTGGTCAATACCCTCGCTTTCATCCCATGTCTGCTTCATTTAAACTTAATCAACTCCATCAATGAACTGGAACAGCGTAACGTCCCCCTGGTACAATGCTGTTCTTTTGTTAGATAATTCTTTGCTCTCTCTTTCTCTCTCAACCTGATGCCACTAAACCCGAAATTACACTATGATGAACTATTTCAATCAATATGGTAATGAATATTGGCCGGGGTTGTCTGTTTGCAAGGTTTTAAGGATGCATGTGACAATACTGACATCTCTCTCTCTCTCTCTCTCTCTCTCTCTCTCTCTCTCTCTCTCTCTCTCTCTCTCTCTCTCCAAACTATAGCCCACCCTTCCAGCCGTTGCCGCTTTCCCATCTCACTTTATGCTCGCGTCTTTCCACTGACATTGAAAATTGCTCATACAATAGAAAATGATGTATCTTCGCAGGGGAACTATCCGTGGCATGCTGGAAACTGAAAGCCGCCCGGTGCATGCATTTTTTTCTTTCTCTCCGATAAATTATTTGCACCGCGTACCCTGTTAACCAACAAGTAGGCTATCCCTTACCAGAGTGCAGAATAGATCAATCATGTTAGGCAGTCGCTATGTGGTGTTATTTATTTATTTATTTATTTATTTATTTATTTATTTATTTATTCATCTTCAACCTCGCCCGTGCATACCTGTGCGCTTTGTCCCTCTGAATCCAAAATGCGATGCTTGGCACAGTGCATCATTTTTATACTGCTACCCAAAGAGCCATTTCGAAAGTATTTGCAAGGAAAATGTACGTCCCCATCTGTTGGCACGCTAATAAACGTGCCACCTTCCAGGCCTCGCCAGCGGTAATCATACCTTTAATGATCAACTGCAAGTGATATACAGCATTCCATAAAAAGGAACCGGCGCTTCCTCACCACAATTGCTTATAGTGGGATCTTCAGTGTTTCCACATTCCCTGGTCATTTGTTATGACTGCAGATGTGCTGCCTAGAAACTCAAGGTTCAGAGCGTTAGATCCCAAATAATGAATAATTTTCGCTTTACATTTTGTACTAAGGAATTTTTTTTCCCTTTCTTCCCTTGCCCTTCATCACGCGCAAACTGTTGCCATCGCGAAAACTAGCTTATAAATCTACATCTTCATTTACACAGAAAGTTTGGGACTAGAGGGAATTCCTTATAATAAAAAGCATCTTAAGATGTGTGACTGCTTTTATTCAGAGGATTAGCCTTTATATTACATTAGACCTTTGGGTGATCGTTATCGCAATTTCTACCATAATTACAAATTCTTATGAATTCATTTGTATGGCACCACCAATCACAGTGGCAAACAAAAGAATCTCAAACCTTTAATTAAAATTATTAATATAACTGTGTATAGAGGGCTTTAACAATCCCCAATTGACCACATTGTTCTTACATTATTTAAGGCCTGGTTTTATAAGAGAATGCAATCTTTTAAGCTCTAATAAGGATCGTTGGGGTGCATAAGTAATGTCCTATATTGCTGTTGCACTTTTGCCAGTCTCAGCGTAACTGAAGTACAATGACCATTTGGAAACAAGCAAGTGCAAATCACTAGTTTCCAGCCACACTACAGTAAACAGCACAGCTGGTTAATTTACTGGCCCTAGGCCCTAATCGCCACACAATACTCCCCGGAGTCACAGTTTATGTGCTTCAGGTATACTCCAGTAGGGGGAGTTCAGAAGTCAAGGCCCCCACACCCACACCCCTCACCCAACGGCCAAACTTCTTTCCAAATGGAAAGCTAGCAAAGACTTTTGTATTGGGCAGATTCAGTCTCTCAAACCAGCCAGACTGGACCATCTGGGAGCAGTCTATACCTAGTCATGATCTGAGACAAGGAAAGGGAAAAAACGACTAATATCTCTTTTTACTGCCTTTCTGTGCCTGCAATGGCTGCTCAAATGAAAGCCATGCGGGCTTGTGTTTTTTTCTGTTGTTGTTTTTTTTTCTTCTATAAATAAACAAAGGCGAGCACAGTGGGAACCCTCTACCATCCATCCACCACCAACTGAAATTGAGAATTATAACTCTTTTCGCAAGCAATGTAAGTGGCTCTTTGATGGTGCTTTGGATGTGTGTAATGGTGTTTTCTGCACCTATGCTACAATGGTCCCATGATGTTCAACCCTTCATTACCAAAATACCAGTCGAGGCATGCATTCCCATCATTTCTGTCCGTGGGCATGGTGTACACAATGACTAGATGTGTGATTATTGGTGATAAATATATAAGCATTACACTTATCCAATCCTGTGGATACAGTGTGAGTTGGGGCCCACAGTGGCGTAAAGCGAATGGGTAATAGCAAAGCAGGCGGGTGGTGCACACTCATACATTTTCTTTCTTTCTTTTTTTTTTTTTTACCATCGTTTCAAAACTGGATATGTGGGGTTGGGGGTGGACTCATAGTAAGCTCAGAACAGTTGAGTCCTCTAGAGTTAGGAGTAGATGTCAATTTGCGGGTGTAGGCTTGTTTATGGAGGTGTGTGTGCGTGTGTGTGTGTGTGTGTGTGTGTGTGTGTGTGTGTGAGAGAGAGAGAGAGAGAGAGAGAGAGAGAGAGAGAGAGAGCGATCAACATAGATCTAGCTTGGGTTTCAAGGTGTTCCTTCCATTGTTCTTTCCTTGGTGTTAGGTAGAAGAAGGGATGGGGAGGTTGGGTACTGAAGATAAAATAATGCCCGGAACATGAAAGAGGGACATATACAGTAGGTACAACAGACTATACATCATGAACTGAGGAGACCACAGAATGGAAGACTGTGATGTGTGTGTGTGTGTGTGTGTGTGTGTGTGTGTGTTTGTGAGTAGCTTTGTACAAATTGAGCATCTGATAGAATGATTTGGGAGTGCCCCTCTCTCCTAGGCGCTCTCTGAGTTTTTTGGTGTGGAGTGAGTGAGACCCCTTGCTGCTTTCATCTCTCTCTGAGTGTGTGTGTAAACAGCTGTCATGTTTGATTGACAGAGCAGCTTTGAGTGTACACGTGCAGGTCCTGCGGTGCACTGAACACTCACTTTCACCTCAGGTGCAGGGGAGAAGGGATGCTAAACTATAAGCAGAGCGCCAGCATCGCATTTCAGGGCCACAAAGTAGCAAACTGAGAGACAAGTGGGAAAAAAATCTCAGCTGACCTCAGAGAGTCAAGTGCAGCCCGGAAATATTTTTCTGGAAATCTCCATGGTCTAAATCATGATTCAAACCATGAGGCAGTGTGCATTTACCAGATATCGTAAACATTAGCCTGAAAAGCAAGTATACAGCTGTTACAGTTACAGTTACAGAGTGCTCAAAAACAGCATAAAAAATGCAGTCATAATGAACCACAATCGGTTACACTAAGTAAAGTAGTTTATGATATGGGTTGGTGTGTATATGTGTGAAGGGGCGGGGGGGGGGGCAAACACTTCCCCTCACACAAAGGACAACGTGTTCACTGATCCATGCCACTTCTTACAAAGCTGTGCGTCTCGGACGTGCGAGGGAGTAACGACTCGTGACAGCTGTGTCTTTCAATTGCTGGCGATCGCCTCATGAGGCCGTCTCAGGCGTGACGCGCGTGCCGCACATCCCCAAAGGGCCTACGAACAGAGGCAGACTGTGTGCTTTACACCAAAAAGAAGGACTGGCCTCTGTTTGCAATATGCCTCAGTGTATCAAAAGGCATCATGGGAAAGAAACAGTACAACAATAAAGACCAAAAAAAAAAAATCTATGCTATGATTTTTGAGACTGCTGCCATCCATCAAATATAGCTCTAGTACTTTATTATTTTTTACAGCTTGGCTACTTGTTAATGATTTGAGCTTCACTGGTGATTAATTTATGAGAACTCATACTTCAGAATTTAATGTGACTCAGATGGGATATCATTGCTAATTTGGTTTTTGCAGTTGTAATCATTCTCTCTAATGAAGGGGAAAAAAAAACTTTTCTGGGATTTATCAAGATTTTCTGAGAATAGCCTCATTACAAACTTAATATTGTTAAAGGACGTAGCTCCCACTAATGAATGAGATTACAACTAATCATTGACCCTACTCCAAGATAGTGAGAATGGGAAATGGTGGGAATACGCATAAAAGCACTTGTCAAAATCTCAAAAATAATTTGCCGCTATGTGAGCTGGCATATATTAGGCATTTGTTGATCAAACTAAATCAAGATTATGAGTTGTGTTTTTAAAGGATATAGCAGAGATTGGAGCCACAGAAAATGGTTAAAATGAAATTGAGACCCTATTTAATGTTAATGTGGAAACATATGCATCTCATTTGTTCTTCTCTGGAGTGATTTGAATGCCAGCTAGCGTTGGTGCCGTCGATAATCACTAATACATTGCAGGCATTGAGACATCATTATTGTTGTGATGTCTAAAGACTCTTCCACCAGGCCAAAGTTATGCTTCGCCAGGTGCCACTGTCTTCCTTGTCCTCAGCCGACAGCGTTGACATTTCCCGCTCCAGCTGTGTCAAACCCCGCGACAAATCTGCTTTGGGAGTGCAGAGAAACAAAGAAAGGCGAGGACAAGAGGGTCATCCGAGCCTCTGAAACATCCATCTGCCTCCACCAACTCTCCCAGGGCCTGCTCACACCGCCGTCCCTCTCGTTCCTAAAAGTGGAGTCGTCTGATCTTGGAGTGCGGCGGAGCGGACGGAACACCGGGGAAAAGTGGGCTGAGTCACAGGTACAGTACGGCTGTCCTAAGAGAGGGTTGGGCTGGGCTGGGCTGGGCTGGGTGGGTTGTGTATTGGACTGAGTGGTCGACCCCGGCAGTGGCCACAACGGGATGACTCTGGGTTGTGAATGGGGCCTATTGTGTGGAAAGGACAGAGGGTTGTGATGGAGAGTGATGTGGTTCCATGTTTTCTTTTGTTGCTCTACTACTTTGTGCCTGATCCTTGAGCTTTCCTCTCATCTCGCAGGGTCCATTAGCGGACAGCAATCATCCAAGACTCTTATTGATGTCATGTGGAGTGCATTTGTTTGTGTTTGAGCTTGTCTCTTCCCTTAAGAAATGTAATGAATGAATAAAGTGACCCAGCATCACGGTTTCACTCGGCACCACAAGCATTCTTAGTTGCAAAGCCAGCTGAAGGTGGACTTCATTAATCCACAGTAAACCCGCACACTTATGCATACACGCAGTCACAAATACACACACACACACACACACACACACACACACACACACACACAAACAAACAAAGCACTCACACAATTGCACAATGAAAGCTATCACTGCCAATGCGGGAGCAGGTGGGTTGGTTTAGGATTCATTTATGCACTCTGACCAGCAATCTCTCTGCTTACTCTCCAGGACGGTAGCGGTGTTTGTGTTTGTTGTTTTGTTGTTGTTGTTTTTGTAGTTTTTGTTCTCTCTCTCTCTCTCTCTCTCTCTCTCTCTCTCTCTCTCTCTCTCTCTCTCTCTCTCTCTCTCTCTCTCTCTCTCTCTCTCTCTCTCAGGAATGGAAGTGTGACTAACACCGGTGAGTGCTGAGCTGTTTGCTCATTTGCAGATCTCCACTGGCTGTGGAACGGGCCAGCTCTGTGATTATTTAACTAAAGAGAATATATGGATCAAATGTGGAAAAACAGGGAAAAAACAGATGAAAAACCCCTCACAATTATGTCCTTGATCGGGTTAAGCTGAGCTTTGCCAGCCGCTCCAGCTCCAAACGGGCCAAGAAAAAAAAAAAAAAGTGAAAAAAAAAGTGGGTGGCAACGAGCCCTTCGACTGACATCCCTTCTCTCTTTCCCTGTTCCAAGAAGAAAATGAGGTATCAACACGTCAAAAAAGCCTCCTCCACCATCCCTCCCTCCCTCCCTCTCTCTCTCTCTCCTATCCCTCTCCCACATCTCTCATTCCTCAGATCGCTGGCCAGGCCCCACCACTCGCCTCCCCATCACCTCTCCTCCCCAAACCCCCTCTCTCCTCCCTCCCTCCACTCCACTCTGCCCCCCTGTGCTCCCCCGTCCTAGATAATGGAGCGCTCTGCTTCTGTTAGTCAGCCAAGGGCTCTCTGCTGTTGGCCGCGAGTGATGACCTGAGGGGATAGCGTGTGACAGCCAGGCTATAATAACGCCTGGAGCTACGGGCAAAGCAGACCCCAGGGCTCTATTTTTAAATACTTTATACTTTAGGCCAGGGCTAAGAGTCATTTATTGTTTCTTTTTTTTATTATTTTTTTTAGGTCATCTATATGGATGGCATTACAGTGTGTGTGAAGAAACAGTGAAAAGAGAGAAAGGGAAGGATAGAGAAAAGGAGAAAAAAGTATAGAGGAGAGAGAGGAGAGCAGTTTGAATCAAGCCCGATCTTTTTTGCAGAGTAGGTTATGAAGAAAATGGAATATGATTTTGCCACAGGGTGCAGAAGAATCAGAGGAGAATAAATCGCTGTAAAATATGCTATTTAACATGGTGCAAAGAGGATATCACCCTTGATAATACCTATACAGTATCTGCTTAAGTTTGACACGAACACAGAAATTGTGTTTACATAAATAGTCAAAGCCCAGCAGCAGAGCATAACATGGTAAAAGTTTTTCCAACTGCTTTGAGAATATATAAAAGTGTATGTGAATGTGTGCGTGCGTAGCATTGCATGACTCTTAACAATCATGTACTATGTGCTGTTAAACACCCTATCACTTTTCAGGAACCAACACTCAAACAGAGCGGCCTTCAGGTTGGGTCCTGTCCTATTGCCTGTGCCACTGACACTAAGGGGAAGAGAGAAGAGGAGAAGAGAAGAGAAGAGAGTGATGAGAGTGAGATGTGATGTGTGGGTGTCACCGGAGTCCTCCTCACATAGCGTGACTGTGTCTGTGAGTGGCTCTCATTCTGCACACCCTCTTAACCTCTTTCATCTCCTTCTTAATAAATGATAAACTCTTCAGAAGGGAAGTTCTTATAAAAGAATGCCTTCATTAACAAAGGATTCCTTTTTTTAAAATCCATGTTATATTCAGTGGACCACCAGGATATTCTGAAGAATTCAGGGATAAGCTCCAAAGAAGCTGTAGGTTAAAGTCATTTTAGAACAGCAAAGCCTCTGTGATGGTACGGTACCTGCACAGAACCACTAGATCTTTGGATCTCCAACTCACTACACCTGAAGAGCCTACAATACCCCTCTAGCTCTTTCCTTTCCCCACCTTATGGTCCTGAAGTAAGACTGCATGGGCCAAGGAATTGTGTTCACATGGTCACAAGGTCACTTTTGACAGTACTGTATGAAACAGCACAGCTTTCATTCAACTGTACAGAATACTGTAAGAATATCAGATGTCTGATGGCCTTAAAAATAGATGACTATGGCATACAGTAATATCACATAAGTCATATTTTTAATTTGAACACAAGATGTTCTATTGCTATTTTCACCTCCCACCACTACCGTAGCCCCCTGGAGCGCTAGCATGTGAGATTGCACCCATTGAAAGGGATTTCAGGACCGAGGTGGAATGGACTATAATGAGGAGGTTGTACTGTAGCTTATTTCTTACAAACTTACAAAAAACAACTAATGATTATTTATGAAAGAGACATCTACTGTATATTAGGCAAGTTAAATCGATTATTGTGGCAATTATGCCACAGATACTGGCATTTATGTTTGTTTGGAATAATTGAGAAACTAGAAAATCTTATGAACTGATTTAAGGTGGAATAGCCACTTGCAGCGTAACAAATCCTCTGACGTGAGTAAAGTTGACAGTAGCCTACTATAAATGGAGAAAAAAAAAAATCTAATTTCATGAATGACAACATCCACACCACATTCAGGATCTTTTTTCTAGTGACAGGAGTGATATCATTGGGCATAACTTTCAGAGCAATTTTGAAACCAATGAAAAGATGACAGCCAATCATATTTCATCAATGAGAGGAGAGACATCTCTCAAGATGGGTCAATGTGGATGCACACATCATACTATAAGTCCTTGTGTGAATGGCCCTTTAGGACTCTAGGCTTTAGATTTCTTGTCAGTGACCCAGGGCTGAGTGAGTTGGCATAAGTTATTAAAAACACCCACCTCAGCTCAGGCTATGACTGTTAGTAGCATTCCCCTCCTCTCCTCTCACTGCCGTTAGTTAAGCTTGACGATATTTGTGCCAAGGTCAAACATTTCATTCCCAGGGAGCAGATGCAGTTTATATGTATGTGTTTTGGATGAAATATATGCTAAGCAGATAAATAAACCTCCTAAATGGATGGCCTTTCCACATTACGGTATCCACTGAATGTGGTGTTGCTTTTTGGGGTATCAAGGTCACATCTGCTCACATACACTCACCAAGGGCACATGTTCAATGCAAGGCTATTGCCTTGCGCCTGGAGTATTTTAAGGGCACTTTATGTGTTTTACAAATGCATTTAATATGTAACACTTTAACCCATCCCTCTAGCTTCCATGCTCATTCATAACAGAGGTTAGCCCCTACCCAGAGGTAAAAGGGTGAATGAAATAGTCAGTGTATAAGGTTGAAAAAGTACTACTATTGTGGATAAAATATATTGCCTAAAGGCCTATGCAGTATCCAGGTTTCAATAGCATAATTCGAGGTAAATATGGTAGACTACCAATCATCCTAAAAAAAAATATTTGTCTTAGACATGAATTGCACTTCTCACTTTACTAAAATGTAACAAACAGTGTTGGAAACAGCTAACATTAATGTCAATTATTATTTTTTTTTAATGTACATTCCCCCCCCAAACTGAAAATGTGAAAATACAGTTTGGAACAAAACAATTGGCAAAAAAAAAAAAAAAAAAAACCTGATTCAAAGCCCTGCACCTAAGTAACTGCATTGGGGGAAACCACACAGGCCACAGTGGAGCTAAATCAATAGAAGCCACATTGAGATGGTGATGTTCTTTTCCCTCTCAGTTACTTGAAAACCAGATTCTCAAGAGGGTTAAGCTCAATGCATGATGTGTGTAACGTTTGTTCTAAACAAGCGTGTAAAGCTTGTTGTTTGCTAAGGGAAGCCTGCTTTGGTGGTACCCAGGTTAGATGTTGTAGAACATGCGCAGGGGAGGTGGTTGGGGAGGGGAGGAGTGAAGGCGTGTGGATGGGAGCCTGAAGAATGCTGCTGGAACCCAGCTGGAAGTCGCCTCTTAAGAGGAGCACTTGCGAGAAGGATGGAGGCGAAAGAGGAAGCGAGAAAGAGGGAGGTAAGGTGAGGGGGAAGGAGGGAAAGAGAAAGGACAGAGCTAACCAGAGCTGAGGAAAACATACTTCACCTTATTGATTTTGTCGATCGCTTTAAATGAAGAGCACTTTAGGGCCAAGAGCTCACCTCCACTGGTTCTACTCTGTGGCTGGCTTGACAGAGAGGCACGTCAGAGAGGGCGGTAATTAGGAGAGGGGGGGAACTACCTGGACCAGCTGTGAACCAGGACCCCTCCCTCTCCCTCTCTCTCTCTCAGATAGCCACTGGCCACCACTGCCCCTCTCACGCTTGCGGGCAGTTTTTCTCTTTTTACTCATTGTTCGAAACTGCTGGAAGCCTAATGTGCTTCCAATCTTTTTTGCGACTTTACTGGAGCTGGATGATACATTGGTATATCATGTCAAGCTGGAAGCAAAACAGAAGCATAGATGGTCCAGAAAATGGTCCTCTAACTGCAGTGGTGGCGAACCCTTACAAAAGTTAGAACTCCTAAGGCCCTTATTATTATTTTCACTCTTTGGGTTATGGGTTTATAAATTTAAATCAATCAGATTTGCACATACAAAACAAATCTTAGGTTTGGTTTCATTGTTGAAGTTTTCCTGCAGCAGCTTCCTGTATTATGCAGACCATAATAAGTAGAACAATAATAGAGGCCTCAGATGTGTTTTTGAGTCGGTGACATCAATGATATTCTCCACATCCTTGTATATGATGAAACATACTGGCCAGTTCTTAAAGTGATCTGCTGCTCATTTTTCTTATACTACTCTGCTGGAAAATAGGATGTCTAACTTTGTATTTATGAAAACAGAAGCAATGTCTTCAAATGTTAAGATTTTTGCCGCTATGAATAAATTCAGCTCCAATGAAGACTCTGCACTGTTGACAAGGCAACTGACTGGAGCCTAAGCAAGATATGAGAGCTAATAAATGCCTTATTCTGGAAGTTTTAGGAGAGGATAGATTCTCTACGCCGCTTGATGATTCTCTCACCAGTGAAGCTCTCGTGTTCCACAGCTCACCAGAGAGGGAAGTAAACCACAGCTGGAGAAACAGAAGCAACAGTAGCAGCATATTCGCCACACGTCAGTCCATTACAAATGGCTTCTTCAGGCAAATATTGATTAAGTCAAATGTAGCGTCATGGCCCCTTAAAGAACTTGTCAATATTCAGCAGAGCGTCTGCCAGAGGCCCCATCTGTTTCTGGTCCGTTTCGGAACCCGACTGACACCTGGAGTCAGGAGCCAAAGCGCATCTCATCGGATTACACCTCAAGCATCCCAGAGGCCCTTTCCACACCGCAAATATGGATTCTTCTCATTGTTCAGGGCTTGTTTGCTTCGCTGTTAATACTGAAGAGTCAGGAGACGCTTTAACACAGAAAAGTAATAAGTGTATGCCTAGTGCTGCAGTCATATCTGCATGGAGGGAATCATATTCTACAAAAATGTTTCCCCATAGGCCCTCTTTTCCTATAACAGAGTGGAATGGGTTTGTAAATTCAAATCTATAGTTACTATTGAATGTGTTGCTTTTCCATCCTTTCTGGCTGTTGTATTATATATAATATTTCATCAGGCGCTTATATAATCCCTGTGAGAAAGAGAACAAATGTCCCTCTGGTCTGCTGCAGAGACCGGTTGTGGTTGATCGCAGCGCATACAGAGGCAGTGGCACGAGTTTGTGGTGTTTCCACTCATTGTTTATTAAAGAGTAATCAACCGCTGCCTCATAAATGGAAAATAAATATCCATGTCTTGTAAGCCTCTCAACCAGATCATGTAAATGCAAATTTCTCCAACTGAATCTCATTTCTCCTGCTGTGTGTGTGTCTCTCTGTGTGTGTGAGAGAGGGATAGACAGAGAGAGAGAGAGGGAAGTGGACTGGTGGGGGTGAGGGAATGAACCCTGACTTCAACATTCTCCGCAGCCAAGTTGTAAATCAGGGGAAGTAATGGCTGCATAATGACCAGCTTGTGGTCCCGAGCAGATTGAATGATAACAAAGCAGGCAAGTCACAGACGGTTGTACATTTAGTATCCCAATGCGCAGCAGAGAGAGAGAGAGAGAGAGAGAGAGATGGGTAGACGGCTGGTAATACACAGAGAGGAAAAGAGAGAGAGAGAGGAGAGGTGAATGGCTGATAAGAGGCAGAGGGAGATGGAGAGAACGAGAAAGAGGAAGCGGGGGATCTGGCGAGTAGCTCAGTGCTCCTCATTAAAGCACTTGTCGACGTCTTGTAAATTTTTAGCGGAGCATGGGGGTGGAAAATTCAGCTGACAAACTTCATGATGCAGGAGAGGGCAGACGGGAGTCCCTACCCACCAGTGGCCAAGAGAGATAAAGGGAGCTTAAAAAAGAGAGAGAGAGACAGAGAAAAGGAGAGACAGACAGAGAGAGGCTTGAGCTATGGAAAGGGTGAAACAGTGAGAGGTGCACCAGTGAAATAGTGAAGCGAAGAGAGAGAGAAAAAAGGGGGGGACAGAGAGGTGAGCGAAGGAAAAGAGTGAGACGGAGATTGAAGATATGCACAGAAAGAGGGTAACAGATTGAAAGACGGGGAATGGGAAGAGAAGAAGGGGGTGGGGGGGGGGGGTGTCAGAAATGAAACTGGGAAAGGGGGAGAAGGGTAAGACAGAAACAGAGATGAGAGCTCAGAAGAAGAGACAGACAGATAGGGAGAGAGAGAGAAGGAGAGGCAGGAGGCAGACAGACAGAGAAGGGGAGAAAAAGAAGAGAGAGAGAAAAAAAACACCCAGACATACACAAGTCACACACAAAATAATAGACATATAAATTGCTTCGTTTTCTTGTTTTGGGTGATGTCGATTTAGCTGCTAATTGGTGACAGAAACTGTCAAACGGGTGGCAGCTAGTGATTGCTGTGGCTCCTGTCAGGATTAGGTGAGAGAAGAAGAAGAGGAAAAATGCTTTTCATCTGATGAAGGCAGGAGAGAAAAGATTTGATGGCGGCCCCCACCCACCAGCCTCCTCTGTTTGATATTTACCCAAAACACATTAAAAGACAAAGAGGAGGGAGTAAGAGAAACAATAAGCCTGGCATTATAGTTTGCTCCTCTCTCTCTCTCTCTCTCTCTCTCTCTCTCTCTCTCTCTCTCTCTCCTTCCCCCTCCTCCCTCTCTCTGCTGTCTTTGAGATTGATCAGCACGTGTTTGTTTGTAGAATTTTTTTCTTGTTTGTTTGCTTGCAGGATGGAGCCAAACACACATGCACCAGTGTTGAACCTATTTAAACAGAAAGCGAGAGAGAGAGAGAGAGAAGAAGAAGAAGAGAGGAAGGAGAAAAAGGGAAAGACAGAGATGAAGGCTGACTGTGGTGTGGAGTAGAAGAGGATGTGTGTGTGTGAGTGGGGGGGGGGCTCTTTCTCTGAGGGAGGGGGGAGCCCTGCCTTGACTCCTCTGCCTATCCTCCTGGGCATTAAAATGAGCAGTAATTAGGCTTTGATACTTTGGCAAATGAACAGTAATTAGAGGCTGCTGTCTGAGCTCCTTAGCCACGGCACGGCTCATTGCATATTCACGCTGTTATTGAACACTCAGATTAGTGGCGGTGCCATCCCTGCTGCTGCTACTGCCGTGGCCTCTGCACACACACACACACACACACACACACACACACACACACACACACACACACACACACACACATACATACACACATACATGTATACACTCATAAGTATAAAGACACAGATATCCACACACATAAGAATACAGATATTCGCATATATATGTGTGGATGCAGAAAAACACAAATGCTACTGGTCACATTGTACGTGATCATACTCATATACAATATTTTAAATGCGGGTCCATTTTATATGTGGTCCGTATGTGAACGTCTATGGGTGTGATGTACAGGTACGGCAGCATGAATTACAATGCTGTAGTTTTGTGTCTGAAAATGTGCTTGTGTGTGCCCATGTGAAGTTGAGGTGGCCATGTAAAGTGCCGGCATTACTGTGGTTGCTGGTGGTGTAAGGATGATGCATGAGCCTATGCAGACATGCATGTGATGGTTGTGGTAGTGGGGGTGGTGTGGAGGGTGGGGGGGCAGGGCTGAGGGGTGGGTTGGACATGGAGACAGGTCGCGGGACCCACGGAGGGGATTTCGTGGTTATTAGAAGTGTGCCAGATCATGGGCCAATTATACAGAAAACTGTCAGTCAAGGCGAACCGGCCATGTGATTAGTGGGCCCTGGGAAAAAAAGGGAAGAGGAGAGGGGGAGAGGAGAAAAAAACGAGGGACAAACAAAAATCAGGTGAGGAGGAGTGCAAGTCTTTTTTTTTTCCAAGGGGCAGCTTTGATTTGCTAATAAGAGGGAGAGGGATGGAGGACCCAGGGCACGGTCCCCAGCTGCAGACCCACACCGGGCGCTTCATTTCCCCCCTGACCTTCTTAGCCGCGGCTGCTTTAATCCGGAGAGATAGGGGAAGAGGGGAGGCTTCTGTCTCGCTCTTTTTTCCCTGTCTCCTCCTCTAGTCTTTCTTTTCTGTTAGTATCTATCTTACTCCCCTCCCTCTTATCTCGCCGTCTTCCTTCCATTTATCCAGTTTTCTAAAGCTCTTCCGTATTTTGCTCCGTCTTTTTTCCTCTCTTCTACTCTCAGGGGGGCTGTTCCCCCCCCCCCCCCCCCATCCTATCACACACACTCCCCCCCAATCTGTCCCACAGAGCCACTGTGGTTGGGGGTCACACACAGTAAATGAGACCAACACACCCCCTCTGGTCAAAGCAAAGACGAGGACACAAGCACGCACACACACACACACACACACACACTTTAACAATCAAAGCCAAGGTCTGTATCACGCTATAAGAGGCCAAATGGCTCCCTAATTAGCTGTAATAGCATTTAAACACACTAATTCTTGCCCTGGAACCGCCCTGACATGGTACAGACACACACACACACACACACACACACACACACACACACACTTCGCTAGGGAGTGGAGAAGGAGGTAATGGGACAAGAGGAGGGTGGAACCATCAGACAGCTTTTTCTTACTTGGCAAGCGGCTCCATTTTCACATTTGCAGCTCTGGCTTTTTTAGACAGTGCAGGGGGGGCTCCAAAGACTTCTAATTTAGTATCTGCCTGTTTGCCAGTTGACATTGAAGGGCGTGGTGCAAGCCCTTTTGAGGATGACAGCTCTTGGCAGTGACTGTATGTGCATATGAGTGTGTGCGTGTATAAAATTGTGTGAACGTGTGTAAAATCACAAGTGTTCATGTGTGTGCACTGACATCAGTGCATGCATGCATAGGTGTACATGTTTTCCTTAATGCATGCATTTGTGAGGAAGAAGGTATTTTGCTTGTGGCAATTGTCACATGCTTGTTTGAGTGCTTTTGTGTGTTGTGTGCGAGTGTATGTTTGCACATATCTGTTTTATTCAGTTTGTGTATTTTAGTATGATTTCAAGATGTATGTGTGTCTCCTATTTGAGAGTTTGTGCACATTTAAAAGTGAGAAGGCACCTATGTGTGTGTGTGTGTTGCATGTGTCTCCTTATGTGTATGTACTCTACAGTATTTATTTTGTGTGTGTGTGTGTGTGTGTGTGTGTGTGTGTGTGTGTGTGTGTGTGTGTGTGTGTGTGTGTGTGTGTGTGTGTCTGACTGAAAGCGAGAGAGAGGGTGTAAGTGGGGTGCAGGGGGGTGGGGGGACAGCAGCGGCGGTAGCAGTAGCAGCAGAAGCAGCTCCCCCTGACAGCTCTGTGGCAGCTGATGCATGGGGCCCATGCTAATTCGTCCAGCACGCCTGTGATGGAGCCTGAAATCTTGACCACACATCCCATTAGCCCCTGTCTGTGACAGGAGAATAAAGATATTATAAAACTCCACAGACTGGGGGGGTGGAGGGGGTGCGGGGGGGTCGTCTGCAAAGGGTGTGTAGGGAGGTCACACTGAAAGACAGAATAGCGAGAGGATGGCGAGAGCGAAAGGCCCTGGTCCAGCGGGGAATCCTGAAGCCAAGAAAACAATGCAAATACTGCAAAGTCTCAGCACTACATTTTTCACCTACTACTAAGAAAGTTATTGATGAGTTGACCTCTTGGTGGGGGGTGGGGGGATAGTGGTGATGGATATGGAGTTGCAAAGGATAATAAAGCATGCTGTGAATCATTGTCCTGAACCAAGATAAAAATAGAAAAATGTGTAACACTGTAGGCCGATGAAAAATATGGCTTTATGGTGTAACAGCAGGTATTTCTATGTATACTGCATAGAGGTAAATAGGCTTACAAAATGTCTCTTGGTGTAAATGAGAAATATTACATCGTTTTGTCCTCCTTGTTGAGATTTTGACATTGTACTGTTCCAATTACAACTGGTCTTTTACGGCAGGCGATATCTGCAGCATCCTGCCGACTACGACAAAACAAAAAGAGGTGAAAGGAAGCAAAAGGAGAAAGATCAGCTCCAAAGATACCAAACTCACAGGTGTGTTTACCTGGAATACTCCATCAGACTAATATTTTGACAAGTGGCGCTCTATATAGAAGCGACCCTCTGGTCACCGGACAAATGGACGAAAGTGCTTGCGGGCTTGCTTGAGCAGGCACTGCGGCATGCGTTTGCCACACACCATCCTTGTCTCGATTCCCTCCCCAAGTTTCTCCTCCACCCTCTCGTTCTCTCTCTCTCTCACTCCTCCCCCTCGCCCTCCCTCCATCTCTGCCGCAATTCCCAGGGTTGACAAATAGCACGGCAGAGGCTTGGGCGGGGAGGAGGCAGGCGAGGTTACCGTGACAGACAAGGGGCCGCAATTATCACAGGTGTGATGAAGGAGCGGCGGGCGCGCGCACGTCGGGCCGTTAATTACCGTCCTTTTTCCACGGGCCCCTAATGCCGGGGAAAAACATGCAATGACAAGTGTGTAAAAGAGCAAGCACTAAATTACTGTCAGGAAAAATAAACGCGCGAGCCGCTGCGGCCGGCGCAGTGATTTACGGGGGCAATTAGTCACCGCCCCCACCCGAGCTGTTGAGGACAGCAGTGGAGCGAGGGAGTGTCAGAGCAGTGGGAAGGAGAGAGAGAGAGAGGGGAGAGGTGGAGGATAGAGTACAGAAGAGGGAGAGGGAGAGAGAGAGAAGGAAAGTAAAATGAGAACAAGGAATGGTGGAAGGAAGAAAGGTCAGGGATGAGAGAAAGCTTTGAGTATGAGACAGTTTAAGAGTGAGTTAAGGAGAAGGAAAAGTAAAACTGGCAACAAAATGTCCCTCAACACATTTCCTCTGTCCATAAAAGAGAGTGACAGACTGAGTAAAGGAAATTCTAGGAGATTGCCACTGTCATTTTCAGCAATGACCTTCTATCCTGTACAGGTCTGTCCTGTCGGTTGGTCTCGACTTAATATCACCCATCCATCTGAAACGTATTAAATTCAACTAAAGGATATGAAATGTCTATAGACTCGATAGAGGTTTATTCTTAAGGCGTATAAATTGCAAAAGTCGCAGGCTGTGCCGGTGAGACTGCGCACTGTACCTAGATATGTTAAATAGGACAATAATCTGTTCACAGCATGATCATAATTGCCACACTTGACGAGATTGATTCATTTTCATCAAACATGGTATCAAAATCAAAACCTCAAACAAAAAAACAGCCCTCCAGAGTCTATCTCCAAATGAAAGCTCTTCATGTCATCAGTGGATGGATTGCGTTTTTATTTAGAGCATGATGCAAACAGCTTTGGAGCACTTTAATCACTAAACGTTTGAAATGAGCAGTCCCAGTTGCAGACACACATCAATGAGCCCCTTAATCGCGCTTTAAAAGAGACACCGTGATGACACTCTGGTTCAAAGACAACTTCCTCTCTCTGTGGCGGTCTATTAGAAAGCAGGGGTCCACGCATTGTCTGTCTGTCTGTCTGTCTGTGCAGAGTGACTGGATGGGGGGACACGTTTGCTCACTCACATGTCCTTTATATGTCATACATTGTATGACACAGACTGGAGCTTTCATCATGTTCTTAAAATACCTGCTGTATGTTTTTCTTTTACTCTTTGTTTTAAAGGAAGAGGAAAATTAAAAGCCACTGGGAATTCGCCACACGGACATGAAGGCAAATGATATCTAATGGCCGATGACAGGTTGTGTCATGTCGTTTTTGTTAATTTCACTCATTTCCAACTCACTGAATGTGGCGGGCTCACCCACGTCTCCCAATCAGACAAGGCTCTGATGTGGCAGTGTTGAACAAGTAAGAAATGGTCCCTCGTTAAGGGATTGTCATAGCAAGTGATGATATACAGTCATGTAAAGATGTACAGCTTTTGTCAGCATGGGTCTACTATAACAATGTATAACAAAAGGGAATTTGCATGCATATGAATTATGCTGTCAATGTCCAATGAATTTATACATCTCTTAAAAGATACATATTTTCAAGATTTATGCCAACCTATGTCAGTGCTAAAGACAATATATGCTTTTCAACAAGCCATAGGAACAGATTGTTTTGCATCACTGTTCCAGACAAGACTGACACGTCACGAGTTAATTAGAGACTGACCTCTCAAGTGTTTGTATTCCCTTCTGCTGCCAGTCTAGGGTCATGCAGATTAACACGAGGGGGGAAAACCATAGTCATCACCCAGTATTACCCTACTTGATGAGATCTGTGCAATGTGTGTGAGAATGTACAACGTTTTCCTTTTGGGGGTAGAGGGGTTTGATTCTACAGTGGGGGGGCTAGTGAGTTAATTTGCAAGGTTGGGCCCACATTTCCAGGTCAGTAGCCTTGGCCATGCTTGGCTACAGCTGTCTTGCACATACTTATTGGCAAGGAGGTGCCACACGACTGTCAGGCTGGCAAAAGTGAGCCTTGTCTGCACACAGAGAGGAAAGGAGAGGAGAGGAGAGGAGGTGAGTGGAGGTCTGGCCAGAAGGACCATGTTCATGTCCAGCCCTCTCTCTCTCACTCACTCTCTGTCTCTCTTTCTCCCCCACCCCACCTCTCTCTCTCTCTCTCTCTCTCTCTCTCTCTCTCTCTCTCCCTGCGGGCCTTGCCCACTGTCCTTCAGTTCATGGCAGCATCAGCCACGGGCAGCGGAGACGCCGGGCTCCCTCCTCGAGCTGTCATCCCCGGTTTGCCACAGTGAGATGAAGAAGAAGCGAGAGAAAGAGGGAGGGAGAAAACGAGGAGAGAAACAGCTGGTGCCAGAGTCGGAGGTTGATGAGCGAAGAGGAACCCTGGCAATCAAACCGAGAGGAAGAAAAAAAAGGGAAAGAAGGAAAGCGACCGTGAAAAACATGCACGCACGCTCACACGCACACACACAGATTTCTTTTAAACAGACCATCTTCAGCCAATATTGACGCTGGTCAAGGGCATCTTTCTTTGTGTCTGATGCAGGTCAATGCATCTTAGTCAACCTGCATCTTATTTTTATCTTGTGTGTCCCCCACCTCTTTGCTTTTCTTTGACCCCCTCCTCCTCCTCCCCCTCCACACACACACACACACACACACACACACACACACACAGAGAAAGAGCTCTGCCAGCCACCCGAGCGAAACTGTTCCCCTGGATCATCACAGTGATAGTTTTTCAGCTGAGACATTTTTCTGACTGGCTTCACCCTGAGCTGTCACATCAGACCTCTGCTTAACGCTCTGTCACATTTATAATCAATACTGCTTCTCAAAAGGCTAACGTCTTTCATATCGCTATATGAGCTTTCAACCCTTAGCTCCCCTCCACCTTTTGGCTTTCAGACCTGGCTCTTACACACTCATCTGGCTCTAGTGTTTTTTATTATTCTTTTTTCTGTATTTTATCGACATAAAGTACTGCAGAATTTTCACTATTTTGAACAATTTTGAAAAATGTTATTAACTCTGTAGGGTCATTGAATCCTGCTGCGCTTTATTATTATATATTGACTTAGTTACATTTTTTGTGTTTTTTAAGGAAAAACTGTTTTATTGCTTTTTTAGTATTTTTTGTGGTTTTTGTTTTGCAATTAGTAGCTGTTGCATCTTTCATGATGCAAAATCCTCATGCAGAAATAATTTAATTTCTGACTACTTTCACGTTCATATGACAACACATTGTGCATGGTCGATAAAAGGTAACAAGGGGCTGGTGGAGGGAACAGCTGCATGCGTAATCGCACGTCTGGTAACTAGCACCCGTGAAGTCAAAGGTCAGACTGCATCAATTGCTCAGTGAGTTCATCGTTCCTGAGGGAACTCCTGGTCCCAGCATACACTGGTTAAATTAACGCACATTGTGATAATAGGAGACACTGTAGCATTTACAGGGGAGCCAAACAAAAGGACGGCACGCCTTAACAGAGACGAACGTTTGCATCACTCATGGCCTCAAGGAGGGTTTCCCCCCTCCTCCTCCTCCTCATCCCTCCCTTCCTACCCTCTTCCCCCTCCTTCACATACAATACGTCATCAGTCAGAGAATCTGTTTGTTCTCAGCATCTTCTTGTATGGCTGGTCCATGTTTTTTAAGCAACTGTCATTAAACCATCAAGTCAATAATGGCTTGATTTAGGTTAGACAACATTATGTGGGTTTTTTTCATGGTGTGGAAACAAAATCCAGAGATTGCTGTGGAATTTGCGTGGAATTTTTTCTGACTGAAAAGCGACTGATGATAGAAGTATTTATCTTGTAAAATAAATAAATAAATAAATAAATAAACCTGGACTGATGTTACTTCTTCAACATAAACAAAAATACACCCTAACAACACTTAATTTTAGTATGTATTTATAACAACTGATGAGAAAACACTCATCTTTTCTTTTATCTTCTTTTTTCATAACAGCATATGAAACAGATATACTAATTATCTCATAAGAGGCACTAATTATCTATCATTTAATCATACATGCAAGAAAAACATTCCAGAAGTTAGCTCCGCATTACAGGCAATGCCTAGATGCTAACAGAGATAGACTTGACCGTGAGGGCAAAACATCATCAAAACTACATCAGTGCTCAATTAGTGCCTTATTTAGTGGCAATTAAGAGACTGAATGGAGAAGGAACCTGCTTAACGAGGGCTCCCCCAGGACAACAGTGGATGCTTTTCATCTTTCATTGAGTGGCTTTTGTGTACTCTGTACGCTGTTGAGAGACAAATGAAGTGCTCATCTCCCTGACGAGTTAAAAAAAAGGTCTTTAATTCAACATTTAAATAGCAATCGTGAAATTCCTACATGTTGGCCAATGCTTTGATTACCTCATGTAATGTTGAGAGCCAATTGCCCAGGTGAATGGAGACATTACCCTTTAATGCAGTGTATTACCAAGGCTGGGCTAAATTGCGTAGCTAAGATCTAGTGGACAGGAGCAGTTCGGGCCGTGTCAATTGTTAATCCTGATGTTTAAAAATTCATCTTCCAGTGAGGGGAATTGAGCCACTTATACAAGCAGCTCTTTTGATGTCGGACAGGGGCCAAGGCAGGTGTCTTTGCATGTCTTTGTGTGCCAGGATCGTTTATCCATATGCTTGGGCTGTGATGCATTTTGCATGGACTCACCCCCCCCCCCCCTCCAGTATATCCTCCCCCTCCTCCTCCATCAGTCCCACCCACCCCTTGGGCTTTATATATTTCCACATTTTCTTCCCCCCCCCCCCCCCCCATTGTAATAACATGCATGTTTAAAGGGAGAGGGTATGAGATGGGGGTATGATATCGCCACTCATGTCAGACTTCTTGGTGATGAGACTTTACACACTGCACCTCCCCTCCCTCTCTACAATGGCTGCTGTTGTCCATATCTGAATACCATTCTTGACATTTTGTGTGTGTGTGTGTGTGTGTGTGTGTGTGTGTGTGTGTGTGTGTGTGCGTGCGCGTGTATGTGCAAGCACATGGTGGGGTTTGTTTGAGGTCACCAGCTTTAGCCTGGCTCGTTTGACCCAGAGCTCATCATCTTACTTCTCTCATTGCTCCACAATGAAAGGGAGTGTTGGCTGTGTGTGAGGATTCTAGGGAAAACAACTACTTAGCACTCCACGCCACTAAGTGGGATTGTTGTTCCTCCCTCCACAACAAGGCCCTGCTAACCAGCCACACGGCACACGACAGAACACCGCCGAGAACGAAGGAAGCGAGGGGATAGAGGGAAAAAAAGAGAGGTCCATGAATCAATCTGGATAATGGGGAAGGAGAGATGGAAGCAGGGAGAGAGCAGGAGGACGAGAGGGAGGGAGGCCAAACCTAATAAATAATACAGTAACAAGGCTAACTAATGAGCTGTTGCCAAGGTGAGTTTTGCAGAGTAGTCCTGCTGCATTCAACCCCCCCTTCCTCCCCTCTTTTCAAAAAAAAGAAAAAAGAAAGGAAAAGAAGCAGAAAAGAGGGGGGGAAGAGAGAGGGAGAAAAAAAAAAACCTTGTAATAATGCTGGGGATGATGAAGCGATGCCATAAGGCAACACCTGCGCAATTAAAGCATCGGCTCCTTGCTCACACATTACATTAATTTCAGCCCCACTTTGTAAAAAAAAAAAAAAGGCCCAGTGAGCAGTCTAATAATCTGGTCTACTTGACTCCGTGTCTTGCTGAAACGGGGCGTCTAATTAGGTAAAGGTAATTAATTAGAGATAAACGGAGATAATCAGACCCCGTTAGCGTTCACTTCGTCTCCACATTGAGTCACCCGGACTCTTCCAAGCCTCTGTTGGCTCTACCAGTCTTTGTCCAATTAGGACATTATAACTGCATATACATGTAGATGGCATATCGATGGAAAGGCCAGAAAGGAACACAGTTTTGCTGTAGCAAAATTCCTCATGCAAACTTGGCAGGTGAGGACAAAGTGAGAACGAGGCGGATTTCTCACTATCAGAAAAGCGCCTCTGGATCACATCAATATTTAAGTGTATCCATTTGAGATGATTTGGAGACATAAAATATTAGCATAATTGAATTATCAATTCCAGGGAATCACAAGTGTGGAATTTAATAATCCAGCACTCAGTTTATCATTGGGGATTGATGATGATCACTAAGTACTGTGTGTTTTAGGAAATAATAATTGAAATATCTGTGATGATGAGACAGTGTGATCCTGTCGACTAAGAAAAACAGAAGCCACAAACAGCTGTGGTGTGTGTACTCCAGTCGCGCCTCATTTTTCTCTCACTGTTAATTGCTCAGAGATGTCTGACTGGGGCCTCTGCTGATGGTGGCAAACCAGCGCGATGTTTAACACGGCATCACATTAGCAAACACACAAGCACACATCCTTTTTTAACTCCTCTTCGTTCACCCTCTCCTGATGACATGGTGCTGGTGGGGGGTACATGGTGTGGAGGGTGTATTAAAACCACCGAGCCATGCAGGGTAGGATTGCGATGGCTTCCGTTTTAATTACCAAAAATATCAAGTGAAGCATGAGAGGAGGCACAAGTTCTACCCCACACCAACATAAAAATGCAAGTAAATGAAAATAAAGTGGGAGAACTCGGAATGAGGCAGATAGAGTAGGCAGCGTGATGCAGAGCTGAAAGGAAGGCCTCTTTCTCCATGGCACATGTTCCCATCATGTCCAATTGTCGCTGATTAAAAACAGCCCCATCTTCTGTGGTGGCGAGGAAACGATCAGAAACACGCATGAGCTTTAATGATTATCATAATGGATGTTGACTTTGCATATAGGTACACACTGGGAAGGAGCATGAAACGACAACAGAAAGAGAGAGAAGAAAAAGGGGAGAGAGATAGAGAAAGATGAAAAAAGTGATAGAGTCAGAAAGGGGTTGCTAGGATGCTCCCACATCGCCTACCCCCCTTCTCTCCCCTCCCTCCCTCTCTTTCCCTTTGAGTGAAGGAATATTTTAGGGATTGTTATTATTATTATTTTCCTCTGCTCTTCCTCCAGTCCTTGTGTACACAAGGGAGTCGTCTGCTACAAGGAGGCAGGGCGCTCCCTTGACACACATCATTAGAGGATTTTTTTTCTATATATACAAGCGACAAGCAGGCTATTTGGCTGTCATTGAGATTGTTTGAAGAGAATATGTTTATCTCTTCCATACACATGGGGGACCCACATCAGATAGGATAGTGGGGGGAAAATGTGGAGGGGGAAAAAACAGCTCAAATGAGCATTTGACACTAGTGTTATGCATTTGTCAATATTACAGTTTATAGGCAGACAGGAAACAGCCTTCAATTGGCAGCTCAGTGGTCTGGGCCATGGAAAATGTGATATGACCTTTAACCTCGGCTGCAATGTGCCAAATGACCTGATGTTTGCCTGTGTTAGAGCTGCTAATTGCAGTGGGGGGAAAAAAAGAAAAATGAAAGAGAAAAGGAGATGGGAAAAATAAATGGCTCTTTAGCTGGTCTCATCTTCATCTCCTCCCGTTTTAATTTGCGTTAACGAGTGCCATCCATTTTACATGACTGTGGAAACCATTTTTAAAAATAGCAGCATGTGGGTACTGGAGCAGGAGGGGGAAAAAAGCTTTTTGCATTAGGCTGCAGGATTTAACCCAGTTCATTCAGTTCAAGCACAGATACTCTACACTTACTTAAATAGGCTACATTAAATTCTTACAGTTTTTATAGAGTAGGCCTAAGTACAGTATTCATTTAGACCAATCATCTGTTGTCTTATGTCTTAAAGAGTTATTAACAATCTATTGGGTTATCATCTGTGGATTGAGCTAGACTATACGAATGTAATGGTGTTCAAATTAGGGGAAGTAAGAGGAAGTGGTAGTCTTGAAATAATAACTCTGAAAGGTTGGCTGTCAAACAGAGACAGCGAAGCCCCAATATGCTAATAAGCCTCTACACGCGCGCGGACGACATGGTGTGTAAAGGCGGGAGCCAAGTTTACATGTGGCTGTGCCTTACCAGACAGACAGCTATGGGGACTGAGGAGGAGCTTTGCGCGGACATGATGGACTGTCACGCCAGAAACGAGGAGCGATAATCCCGCCATCACTGCCCCAAAGTGTAAGGGTTTGAGTGTGTGTGTCTGTGTGTGTGTGAGCGCGTCATTTCCAATTGAAATGAGGCAGAATGTAGGCACACATATCCTCATTACGCTGTTTCCCTGAGGGGAACCAACGGTAGCGTTTCAGTCAAGAGGAGGAGGAGGAAAACGAGAAGAGGACGTCCCTCATCTCATTTTCCGTCTCTCTCTCTCTCTCTCTCTCTCTCTCTCTCTCTGTGCTACACGCAAACAACTACCAATAGAATAGTTTAAATAGGGGAGGGGCAGGAAAGACAAACACCACATCAAATTAGAGACAAACACAAAAACAAACACACGTGCTAAGTGCTCAGCATGATGCAGAGTGACTCTATTCCTCCTCCTCTCCACTTACTGTTATTCAGTCTCTCCTTTGCGCGCGGATGCCATTCCCTACGTTCACTGGCGGCTAAAGCGGTTTGCCGCACGGCGCTCAGGTCACGTTGGATTGGCGGCTCCGAGCACAAACTCGGCATGAGGGGCTGCCGTTGCGTCACGCTAGCCGTGTCCCGAAGTGTCTGCTTGAGCGTCGGCTTGCTTATTGCTGGGGCGCCGCCGGCGCTGTTTAGCTAGTTTGACTACATCAAGCTCCCTTTCCAGACGGCTCTTACTGGTGCGATTAGAGCGCGAGAGAAGATGAAAGGTGTTCGGTGTATTTTTAAAATTGTTGATTTTCCGCGTAATGATAGCTGGTGCAATTAAACCCTTGCTCCAGGCTCTTGGTGTCCTTGTGTGAAAAATCTCAATTATATATGTGTGTGTGTGTGTGTGTGTGTGTGTGTGTGAGAGAGAGAGAGAGAGAGAGAGAGAGAGAGAGAGAGAGAGAGCCATGAAACAGTTCATAAGATGCTGAAGCACAATATAATTTTCTTAGATTCATCAAACCCCAATTGGAGCCTTGCAGAAAAATAATGCTGCACAAAAGCTAATTTATCCAAAGGAAATTAAATTGATACAGTTGAGAAAGTGCTAAATTTAAATAAGACAAAAAGGTTTTATGTCTGATGACTGCATAGATTGGATAGATATGTTTAAAAAATAATCACTTTTCACAGCCAACCATATGGAAGTGTGCAGCCTAAAGAAGAGGAGGGTCATGAATATTGATGGTGTTTCTCTACCCTGCTGTGCAGAGGCTAATGCATGCTTGCATGAGGAAAATCTCAGCGCCTGTTGTTAAATACACTGGTGTGATCACATGGGCCTGTGTCCATGTGTTGTATTTTGTCATCTTCTGTAATTATAGAAAATATTCCTAGCGGGCAGTGTAATTGTACCATACTAGTACTGTAGTTATTATTTGTTACAGAATGTGTCTATATGGGTACATTGATTTTATTTTCTGAAGACTGTGTGTGTGTGTGTGTGTGTGTGTGTGTGTGTGTGTGTGTGTGAGAGAGAGAGAGAGAGAGAGAGAGAGAGAGAGAGAGAGAGAGAGAGAGAGTAAAAGAGATATTTCTGCAGGGTATTTCAACCAAAAAGGGAAATTGTCACAAAAGTTATTGTATTGCTACATGATATTCTCTTTTTCAAAAACACAGTCACTTTAGATAATATCAGTGACAGCCTGTGAAGTGTTTGGTGGAAGAGGAAACACTATGTAGGGCAAAGCGTAGTGTGTGATGCTGGCTGTCGAACCGTTAGTTTCTCTTTCATTAGGGATGGACAGCCTGGGGTGGCCCGCGGCTTTGGATGTGTGTGTGTGTGTGTGTGTGTCAGAAATGGAAAAGAGTGCTTGAAAGAATGGTAAACGGGAACATCAGAGTGGCTCCAAGTGGCCCCAAAACACAAAAGTGACTGACTATTAGCTTAATATTGGTAGCACGATGTGCCAACGACTTAGTGCCGCAAACATTCATCACTAGTGCCAGGCACTTTCAGCTAGCATTTCATCAGCTCACTCAACCACCCACCCCCAACCACAGATACACACTCACACACACACACACACACACACACACACACACACACACACACACACACACACACACACACACACACACACACACACACACACCACCCATCCCTGGCCCTGCGAAATCCGCTATAATTTTGCAAGCAGTCAAAACGTTTGATGGAGGCAAGAAATAGGGAAAAAAGAATGAATGGAGAGACAAGGGCATTTCTAACAGCAGATCTAGATAAAACAGGGATCATGGGGAGTGTTCTTTTTTTCCCTCTTTTCCTTTGTGTGTGTATTTTTATGTGTGAGTGTGTGTGTGCGCACATCTTGAGCTGCCCAATGCGCCTTCTATACCTCCAGGCACGGCACTGGAAAATTCGGCGTGAACTTTCGACACTTAAACGCTAAAATGTGACTGATTTGGAATGATAATAGGCACCCTAATAGAAGTGGATCCCCAGCAATGGCTCCAAGTGCTATCTCACATCGCTGTAATGAAATGTGAGCAGACAGTTGGAGAAAGAGGAGTGGGAGTAAAAAAAAAGGAATAAAGGAAAAGAGTAGACAGAGAGAGACAGAAAGAGAGAGAGAGAGAGAGAGAGTGAGAGAGAGAGAGAGGGAGGGAGACAGAGAGAAGTTGAAAGATACCACAACAGAGGCTCGTCGCGTCGCTTGTGCTGCGAGGTAAAACATGTCTCCTAGTCCTTGTGGTTGGTTGTGAACAAGAGCTGGGGTACAGCCAGGAGGGTGTAGGGAGGGGTGGTGGGGTGGGTGCAAAAGAGGGATGGCGCTAGAAGCTGGCAGGGGCAAAAGACTGAGGCAGAGATGGTGGTGTTTGGGGGGTGTGGATCGGTAAGATTGGAGAGGGTAGACGGCCATTAGATGTGGTGGGGGTTACACGAAGAAAGAAGATTGCCCCTCAGCGTCCCCAAGACTCTCGAAGGGGATAGAGGTGTTGGGGGGAGGGGGGGAAGACAGCACGTCAGAAACCCACTGAAGGCAGGGCCCAGGCGGACACAAAGTGCGGCCTCTGCACCGGTACCTTCTCACTGATAATATCGCTGCGGGACCTGACCCAAAAGGGAGGCAAAGAGAAAAGGGGGGAAAATCCCGAGAAATTGTAACAGAACTTTCAGGTATAGACTTCTGGTCTCAGGTAGCTTCATGGCTTCAGGTAGACAAGGTGGCTCTGGGATGAGGAAAATATTAAACAATGCGAACAGTGTTTATTACATTGTCAGACACAAAGCGTAAAGCAACTGTGTAATTATTCCTCAATTAACGCTAATGACAGCCTCTCCTACCATTGAGAGGTATAGTCATTCATCACACACACATGCTCATTGCAAAGTACTCTAAAGATGCGACTAACACAAATGCCCATCATAATGTCCTTGAAATGTTCGTATAAAAATAAAAAAAAGTGGGTGGGAGTGTGGTGGGGGGGATCAGTCATGGTCCATTCCTTGAGAGTCCAGTCGTGTGTCTAGAAGCCTTTGATAGATGGAAAGAATGAGGTGCAGGGGTATAATTACCACGGAGATGAATCAGCCTGTCCCCAGCCGTCACGGCGCTCGGCGCTTGCTGTTCGTGAGACTCACAAGCGGCCGTCACTTGCAAATCACCTCATCAGATACATGGTGGGCTTCCCGCAACCACCCCACCTCCCTCTACAAACACACAGATACATCTCTCTTTCTCTCTACTCCCTCTCTCTAGGAGACAGTAGGAGTGGGTGTTAAGACGTTTAATTAGTAAAGACTGGTCTCCAGGGTCTGGCACCGATGCGGGGGGTAAATGGGGGAGTTGTCCCATCCTGCTTGCTGGTATGTGTGTGTAGTGTGTGTGTATGTGAGAAAGTGCTGGTGCGAGTGTGCATGAGTCTGTCTGCCCTTGCATCTATGTTGGTGGGAATTGTGGAACATCTTCTTTAGACCTTAATGGTGTATATTAGTACAGTGTGTGTGTGTGTGTGTGTGCGCGCGCGTGTCTGTGCGTGAAAGAGAGAGAGAGAGACTGTGTTACAGCATGTGAATGTGTGTGCAAATATCTTTTCATCTATGTGTGGTTTTGTGTTTATTGGGGAAAAAGCAAAGAAAAGAAAAAAACAAAGGGGGAGACATACATAAAAAAATATGCACACACAGGCGCGTGCACACACACACACACAGAGAAACACACACACACATACACACACAAGAACAAACAGAGAGATACGCAGTCAGGCAGAAAAACTGTGAATGGATAAAAAACGGTAATATTATACTCCCCCTAACTCCACCAAACAGCTCATTAGCGATCTGTCAGTGAGGGCCGTTTATTTGCCATATGATGCCTGGAGCCACTAGCAGGAAAACAGCCTGTGTGCCTGGTGTGCAATTAGATTGAAATAATAAAAAGAACCCCAAAAAAAGAAAAAACACCCAACACTTTTAGTACCCCTCTAAAAATACAAGTGATTTTACTTAGCACCTTTCTCTCCCTCAGAATATCTTGTAGTCTTATTTTTTTTATTGTTGTTGTTATCTGTGGTATTATCCATCCCTGGGCTGGTTGCATCATCAGTGATAGTCATTATCACAGTTTTAATAAAAGACTTTATTTTTTTTCTACCAGCTATTTTAGGTTGGTGCCATCGCCACCATCACTTTGCACTCCGCTGCTCTGTTCCCAAGATAGTGTTTTTCTTTCTCTTTTTTAAGCAGTGGCACAAGTCCTTGCGAATGGAAGGAGCCGGAAAAACCGCCAGCAGTGTCATGCGTGGCCCCATGTAGTGTTCATGTTATTATTATTTCTGATGCGTTTTAATAACTCCCCCCACCACCACCCCTTCCACGCTCCCTGTTCTTGGCTTTGAAGACAATCTTTGGGGAATATTCAGTCTAAGCATTCTCCTCCTTGCCCCGGATTCCATTGCACACACACACAAAAACTTTCGTTAATTAGCCTCATACCTATGGGCTACAATCTTTTATTATTTTCCCTCTGTTTTTCCTCATGATATTGTACGCATTTTGATGACTGTCTCACGCCCTCCCCTCCCTCCAAAACTCCCCTTCTTCGCTCTTGTTTTGTAATCAGAAGGCCCCATTGGCGCTCATGTTTTTTGCATGTAAATTGGGGCTAAGCATGTGTTTTTTTCTTTTCCTTTTAATATATTTCTCTTTTTCTTTCGCTCAGCATCCTCCCATTCCATTAACGACGATGGCCCGAGGAATGCCCAGATGCACAGCGGACGTGATGGGCGGCCTCCTCCGGAATATCGACCACGTGCCTCCCCAGGTCCTCTTAGCACAGTCCACAGCTCGTCTTGCCTTCCCATCCTCCGCTTCGCTTTCTCTCATTGGTCCTGTGTGGTAAGGAAAGATTGAGTTTTGATGATGTTTGTGGAAGTTCCACCCCCTACCACACCCCCCTTCCCCTTACTGGTGTAATCTCAAGTAAAGATTCCCTCAGCTGCCCTACACCAGAAAACTCAACACACGACTCTTTAGAATGCATTTTACAAATCAATAAGCTATCCCTGTGGACTACCCACCTCCCTTTCTCTGGCTTTTCCCTCCCATTTCTCTCTTGCACTTTTTCTCTTTTCTCCTAACTGTCTGTGACACTTGCCTGCTATCATTTTGAGGTAAACTCCTTCCAGAATACTCCATCGTTCCATCACCCGGAGCAATGCACCAAGCTCTAAAGGGATGCTCCACATCGCCAAAGGGCCGATGCCAGGGACTCCCCGGTGACTCGGGCGGATGTTATGCACAACAGCTCACAGGGCACAGTCACCGGGGACCCTCAGTCATACAGTAAGCAGTCAGGAAGAAGGTGGGGTTGGTGTAGGAGGGTGTGTGGAGGTGTCACTGGATATGGGAGAAACTTTGAGATTCTCATCATTTTCAAAATGGTGAGCTTTGTTTCCTTCATTGTGTTGTTTTTTTTCTCTCCTGACGTGCTGCTTTGAGCTGAAATTCAAAGGTGCATAAGTGAGAGACTCAGGTGTCTGAGTAAATGTTTGTTAACAGTCAATGCCTTGCTCTTAGGCAGAGAGAGAGAGAGAGAGAGAGAGAGAGAGAGAGAGAGAGAGAGAGAGAGAGAGAGAGAGAGAGCTCACTTCAGGGGCCTCATGTGCCCATAGTCAATATTCTAACTGTTTGTTATTTAAGAAGTCCTCATAAATCTTATATTTTGTTGCTGCTTTTTTATATTAAACTGTTTTAAACATTTCCAACATTTCAGCCCTGTTAGTTGTAGTGCAATTTATATTGGCTCCAAATAGCTCTACTTCTCAGTGTTAGTGCACCAAGAAAGCTATGAATGCTCCTGACATTTAAATCCAAAATAGTCAGACAAGACTATTAAACCCTTAACTTCTAAATCTCTATGTGTGTTTTTATCATGAATGCCACGCTGCCAAGATCGGGTCAGATTTCCCCCAGGGGTAAAAGATGCCCTGTGAAATGTTTCACCCAGATGAGAAGCTGAATGTAGCAAGAGATAGAGACAGTGACTCAGTGTGTGTGTGTGTGTGTGTGTGTGTGTGTGTGTGTGTGTGTGTGTGTGTGTATGTGTGTGTGTGTGTGTGTGTGTGTGTGTGTGTGTGTATGTATGTGTCTGTGTGTGTGTGTGTGTGTGTGTGTGTGTGTGTGTGTGTGTGTGTGTGTGTGTGTGTGTGTGTGTGTGTGTTGGAGAGAGGGGACTAACAATATAGAGGCCACCTGCAAGCCTTCCATAAGCACATTGTTTATGGTACACAAGTGTTTGGTTATAGAATATAGTATGTGAAAGGCTGACTTGTGCCCTGTGCTTGACTGTGGACTGTGTTCTGTTTACAGCATTATTCTTTAAGACCTTGATACTTTTAAAACTTGTGCTTTAGATTTAGGCCTGTGAAGTACTGGGTAAGGAGTAATAGCAATGTGAAAATGTCTCATTGAGCTAGATTTCTCAGGATGCATTTTATCTTGTCCAATCAGTGAAGTGATGGACATGTTGTGAATGCAGTGCATGTATACTAGAGGCAGAGCCGATCTTTTGGATAACATAGTGTAACTGTTTGCTTAATTAGAAAGTAGGAATCAGGCAAATTGAGAGGATGAAGCAGAGGGAACACTATGCTACCCTGACTACTGCTGATAAGATTTGGCGCATCTGAAATTATGGGAATTAAATAATTTATTTTAACTCAAATTAAAAGTTAAACCTATCTTATGGTGGAGTTGATCATCAATTCATCAAAAATGTGTTAAATAAAAACGCAACCTATAGGCTGGGTGTAATGTGGTATTATAATTAGCCCATGGATAAAATGAATGCCTCGATCATTGAAAGCAACATCGGACAGATTAATTAGATCAAATTCATAGATTGTGTTACATCAGTTTACATACACAGTACGTACTGTATAATTTTTCTCTTGATACTTATGTATTGTTCTTACTCCTTACAGCCGCAAGCATTACTAAAAAAAAAAAAAAAAAAAAAACACTTGCTGTAGTCATTTGCCCTCTCCTCCATCTCCCCAGGTTGGCCTATTGTTTTGGCTGGCATCACTCAAAAGGTATCTATTTTAGTTAGTTGAGTCATTCCGAAAAATGCTCCTCATTTCCACTGTCACCACCAGTCCCAGTGCTGTGAAATGTGCCACTGCAATAGTATTGCTTCCATTGTTGCAACATTTGCCTCACACTCAGCGGCCCCACACTGGTAGAAGTGGGCAGAAAAGCCTCACTTCTGGTGGCAACTCAACTGCAATATTCACAGCTGGTGGTTATTCGCATTGCTAGCCAAACAATCGGCTGAAAGAGAAAGATTAAAATCAGTGTGCCGTGTGCATGAATTTAGAAGTTTTAGATGCCGATGGCATGCATACTGAATTGTAGTTGGCATATCAAGCACCGTTTCCACTCTAAAATGAGACATCATCTCCTTCACTTCACTACATGTGAAGGTCCGGCATTTCATTCTGGTGTTGGTGTTGTTGTTGTCGTTTTAACAAAGCTGCCACTTTCTTTTGACGCTGGCTCACTAGCACTTTTAACAAAAGTGCTACTTCTGCCAACACTGGTGCCAACACTCCCTGCTATAATCACGGGTGATTTTGCTTTCTTTGCTTTTTCTATGAAGGAGTATATAAATATTTTTATGGCTCAGATGTAGTAGAAAGGGGACATTTCTCATTGTTGTTGCATTGGGTGGAGTATCATTAAAAGTGAATATTTCCATCTTTTAATGCGTATGGTACTTGCACTCTCTGGAATGTGTTGACATATGGATCCTGTTCATTAACATGCTAGATATTAACTGCGGCAGTTAAGGCTTTTGCACCTCGGATGCACACAAGAGCCCCACCTGGGATTGGAACCTTCTGGTCACAAGTCTGGTTCTTAAACCATTATGGCTAATTGGACTGGCATGATAATTCATAGCCTTAGCTTATTATGCACAGCGGAGAGGCAGGTTTATAATGGCCATATTTACTGAATGCAAAGCAAAGGTGGGCCACTGTGTCAAAAACTGTTATTTCCTGAGGATCTTAGTGGCCCGGTTTTTTATTGTTACATATGTTGTTTTGTGTTTGTGCTTCATAGCTGTGAATGTTAATGGGAAAACAGCATCATGCTCTATGAAACAGCCGCTCAATGAAACAAGCATTCAGAAGGTATCATACATGGGGGATTTAAGGGGAAAGAGAGAGATAGAGAGAATAACATGTAAATGAAGATGAAGAGGGAAAAGAAGCCAAGAACAGGGCATAGGCAAAGCAGTGGCCTTTGACCCAGCCCGAGCCTTGATTGAACTGTGCATAATTGGATGGTCAGCGCCCAGGCTAATTAGCGTAGCATCAGCGTACGCTGGGGCCCCTTGAGTGCTTCTGTGCCCTCTGCTCCTGCCACTGTCATTGCCTGGCACAGCGCTCGGAGACCAGTGGCATGCCCCGGCAGCCCCAGCAGTCAGTGGAGCTGCTCTTAGGGCAGAGCAGGATATACAGGGGCATCAGAACCGGAGGGAGGCAAGGGGGGATGGTTGGGGTTCTGAGGCATCGGAGCTCCCTCAGGTCTGCCCTGGTGAAGACTACAGTGCTGCTGTGGCTTGCTCCTTACTCCTTCCCATGTCATATGATGATGCACAGAGTCCATGCGGGGCCGGTGCTCTCTGTGAGTAGTGTGGCCTCTGTGACTATTGGGCAAAGGGGCCGATGCTCAGAGGCCTCTGGGTTCTCGGTGGCCCAGCATACAGTAGTGCTGCGGAAGTAGAGCTCGGGAACACGGAGGAAATGAAGAGGAAAATGAGCACATGAAGTGGAAGGAGGATTTTTCTTTTTTTTTATGTGTGTGTGTGTGTGTGTGTGTGTGTGTGTGTGTGTGTGTGTGTGTGTGTGTTTTGGGCTGTGCTCTTCTTACTTTTCACCATTTAAGAAAGAAAGTTAATCAACTCTTCAAAGAAAAGTCCCCAAGTATCTTCAAGATAACACTGACAAAAGGTACTTAGCGTGAAATAGATGAAAAAGGACCAATAAAAAATTCTGGTGTGTAAGTGGAATGATAAAGTGCCATTCTTTATCATTGTGTCTGATCCAGTTGGCAACATCTGGAATTCCAACGGACTTACATGACCATAGTCCACAGGTCCATCCACCCCTGCTTGGCCCAGCTGGACTGAAGGTCTGTGTGTGTGTGTGTGTGTGTGTGTATGTGTGTGTGAGTGTGTGTGTGTGTTGTCAGAGGTGTGTGTGCATACACTATGGTCAGTGTGTGGTCGGTTGGCATCTCAGTGAGCAGAGGTGGGCAGGGGGGTAACGAGCGCGCACGGTAACGATGTAAAGCAGACGGCTGCTCATCCATCTAAGCGTACAGGGCACAGGGGGCGGGTGATGGATTGGCACGACTGGCTCGGCTGACTCGCTCTCACGCAGGGCACGAGCTTGTCCCACACACTGCGCTCCCAACATGGCCGCTGTGTTTTTGTGCCGGTGCCCAAATCCTGGAGGAGTGCAGTGGTTTGTCAGACAAGAACCCAATACTTTGTAAAGCCACATAAAAAAACTGTGGTAAAATTCAGCAACATTAAGTAGATGACTATTTTTTATTTATTTTTTTTCATTGGCAATAGTCAACACAGAAGTGTTCATTAATTTTGATATATGGTTAGTTAATTAGATGTCATTTACGGTGTAATTCCATAAATATCCCTGTTTAAAAGCCCACTTTAACAGGAAGAGTGCAAGAACGAGGTAACAAGCCCCATAACGCATTCCCTCATTATACACGGAGCCCAGAGTGGGAGCAGCTCTTTGGAGGCTGAGATGTCTTTAAATATCCACAGTGTCACTGGAGCGCCAGCAGGGTCAGGTGTTGAGACCCAGGGGCTGAGGCGCATGCATTGCATACCCACCCCCTCACTCTCATCCTTTCTCTCAGTTTCTATCGCCTGTATTTTGGGTGAATATTTTCCACCATTTCTTTCTCCCAAAATGCTTTCTCACTCACTTTCTGACTGTCGCTTTCTTCATGTCTCTCTTCTGTCAGTTTTTGGTTGTTGCTCTCCTCTATTTCTCCCCTTGTCTCTCTCTCCTTCCAACCTCTATCATTTCCCTTACACTCTCTCTTTCAACCCCCCCAACTTTTTATTCTTCTCCCTCCATCCCTCTTTCCTCTCCTCCCTCTGCATGAGTCCCAGACGCCGCGCTAGGAGTGAGAGATAAGTGCTTCTCCAGAGAAAATGGTCCTCCACATCTGGGCTGGCCCATCCGAGGTGTGCATGTTTAACGCCTGACCATTAATCACCAGCAGACAGTCAATTAAAGACATCTGAGCCGCAGGAGCCCGGCCAGTAAAGGTGTCACCGGCAAAATAAAACACCACCCTACAGCCAGCGGTAGGGGACCTCCCAAATTAGCACCATCACCATCATTTTAATGCAGTAAAGAAGAGAGATGGAGGAAAGCCATAAAGTGGAAAGAGAGAGGAAGGAAAGACATAAAGGGGAAGAAAGAAAGAGAGAAAGAAAGAAAGAAAGAAAGAAAGGAACATAAAAGGCAAGAAGGAAAGCGAGAAGGCGGTGATGGATAGAGAAGTGAGGTGGTGCCTTCAGTGAGTGTGGGCAAGGTCAGCCTGATTTAGCTTGTTCATGCAGGTCAGGTCGAATGAAGAGGTTAGAGTTTGGAGAAGGGGGAGTTTGACAGGGAGGGGTCATGCCATGGCCTTTAGTAGTAGAATGTGTGGGCACAAGGATCAACAAGGTCTGTGTGAATATTCAGGAGCAGACACACACACACACACACACACACACACACACACACACACACACACACACACACACACACACACACACACCAGGATTTTGCTATATAATTAATATCTGAACAGCTGCTACATGAATGATTCTCCAAAATTCTCCGGTCCTTGCTATTCATACAGAAACATCTCTTTCTCAGAATTTACTATTCCTGTCCAAGGAAGACGGCACATAAACTTGTCTTTCAAAGTAAGCAAATATTTAAGTAAACAAAACTGATTTATCAAAACAGGTTTTTTGCTCCTTTGTATGGTAGTGGTACTTCTCCAACATTGTGTTTGCTCTGTATTACATCTGCAAGTCTATTAGAAGTCCCTCTGTCTCAGGCTTTCGACGGCTCTTACATATGCTTGCTGGGGTGGGTGTGTCTATGGATTGAGACATCAACTGGACGGGGTGGGGTCAGGGGGGTCAGAAATCTGTTCAGCCCAGTTGACCTTCAGCCAGCCACATCTCCCCACTGTCAAGTTTCTTGTGGAGAACCTAGCGACCTCCGCCCCAGGAAGCCTCCTTTGTCACCGGGTGGTAGACTGAGGGGGGGTAGGAGGTGGGGGGGAGTTGCGTTCATGCGCACAATAGAGACGTGTGTTTGTGACCCCAAGGCCTCACGCCTTTGTTCTCTTCTGTCACAGTACTGCTGTTGTTATAATAGTCTTAATCTTCTCTCTTTTATGCTCTTTGTTTCTTGGCCTGACTTTCTTTCTTTCACTTTACTTTCTGTCTTTCTTTTCTTTCTCTTCCCTCTGGCGTCAAAAAACAACAAATAATGCTGACAGCGAAAGAGTGAGGTGTGGACACAGTGGAATGATATTTCGTTCTCTCCTCCCTCTTGTTCTACTTCTTCTTTTACACTCTGTCAAGGGAAGCCAAATTAAAAAACAATTCTGTCCATTTGCGAGAATAATCACAGTAAATTGCCCATGGCTCATTTGTGTTTTGTTGTTGCGGCTGGGGGTGGGGGGGTGGTGGTGGTTTGGGCGAGTGAGAGACGGTGTGGATTTGTCTTCATTTGACAGCTTAGTTAGCAGTCCAGTGGAGTTGTGAAATATCACACATTGCGCAAATCGACGGACTTGTTTACCGATTGGAACATGGCTCACAAGTGAAAACACCACCAATTCAGACACTTGTCACCCAGATCTGTTCATCTTATCTCTCTCTCCTTTCCACCTTGAACATTTTGTTCCCAACAAACTATTAATCCAAAGGCCTGCATGAGGTCACATATTCCCTCCCTTCCTCATAAGGGATGCAGTGCACATTCTTCTCTATCCTCCATTGTTGTTGTTGTATTTAAATACTCAAGGGAGATTTTACACCCCAGTCCTAACAGAAGCTCATCACATTCTAATGAGAAACAACAATAAACATTCATTCGCTCATCAGATGGAGTTATGTCTCTCTCTCTCTCTCTCTCTCTCTCTCTCTCTCTCTCTCTCTCTCTCTCTCTCTCTCTCTCCACCTCACTCCCTCTTGGTCTCGGCCAGACACATCACACCACAGCCCAGCTCCACTGGCAGTTGGCAGAAGTTAATTGTTAATTAAACACGAAGCAGACGTGTAAGCACAGCAAGAGGAGGAGGGCCGGTTGATGAATGTGTTTGTGTGTGTGTGTGTGTGTGTGTGTGTGTGTGTGTGTGTGTGTGTGTGTGTGTGTGTGTGTGTTTTGGGGGGAGAGGCGGGGTGGGGGTTCCCAGAAGAGCCCCTGTATAAACAAACTGGGTTTGTGCAGGTTTAAGTGGCACCCTCCTGCACTGCTCTGGTCCCTGCTCTGCTCTCCTCTCCTCTCCTCTCGGGCTGCTCTCCCAGGAGTGCCGTCCCCGGTGAGACCAGGGGCTGGCTAATGAGTTGTTTGCAGACCTGCGGTACATAGTGACTGGGACCTTTGACCTACACCCACCACGTCTGCACATGAGGGAATGGCGGGATGGAGCAGGAGAGACTGAGTGTGAGTGGGAGAGAGAATATAGAGAGAGAGAGGGAGAGGGAAGTCTTTGAATAATACAAGAATAGGATTTGACTGGTGATGGATTTTGAGTTGAGTTGTCTGGTTTCCTTTTATCACAAGTGATGCCTCTTTTTTGGGGGGAAGTGCTGCCAAAGAACTGAACTGGCACTTTATTCCGAAAGACATTTTTCTACTAATGAAACAAAGTACTGGGCAATTTTTGACACCTGAAAGATATATGGTTGTCCAAAGTTATCTGCATGCCGTTCTCAATAGAAAAAATAGGAGCGGTGCATGTACGCTCGCACACACAAACACACACACACACACACACACACACACACACACACACACACACACACACACACACACACACACACACACACAAGAACACACATATTACACATTATCTCACACAAACCCAAATACAGCTGACTGAAACAATTTGTTAATGTCGCAAAAGGAACTGTGGTTGCAGAGAAGCATATCAAATTATATCAAACTTTCAAGATAAATTAATTTAAACATCAAATACACAGATGAAATGACAGTTAAGTCTTTGTGCTACAGGCATAGTTTTCTTTACCAGTGAAATATGTAGAAATTTTAGATATTGCCTGATATCTACACCCATTTAGTGTATTTTTCCCCATTTCCCCAGTAAATAGATATCGTAGCTGTGTGTGTGTGTGTGTGTGTGTGTGTGTGTGTGTGTGTGTGTGTGTGTGTGTGTGTGTGGAGGCAACACAGTTCTTTGGAAGTTTTTGTGTCTGACCAATCTCAGAAGGATGGATGCAGGTCAATGCTGATGGTGAAGCACCCAAGGGTGCTAATCACCTTAGCTGGCACAGTGGTTTTAAATAGAAAGAACACTGAGTCACCTCTTGCACTGTTCCGTCATATAATATAATATAAAGGGGGAATGGTGGCCACAGTCATATTTACCTCCACCAGTCTCACCACCACCACAAACCCCTTTCTGCCTCCTCCACACTCATTTTGTTTTTTCTCCATTATGGCTTTCCTGTTCAGACATGTTTTTTCTGGTCCTGATGAGGAGATAATTACCGCCTCCATCTTCCTCCCCTCCTTCCCCTCTCTTCCTCCTTACCTCTCTCTCTCTCTCTCTCTCTCTCTCTCTCTCTCTCTCTCTCTCTCTCTCTCTCTCTCTCTCTCTCTCTGTCTCACACACACACACTCTCTGTCTCTCCCCACCTCTGTTTCCCTTTCATCCCTCCTCATCTTCATTAATAACAATAATCAGGGTGGAGGTTAAAAACGCATTTAATTGCCTTTATGTTAATGACATTATGAATAGCCTGTGTGCCAGGGACTCGTAATTTCGTCCAGCGTGTGGCTTAGCGTACCGCTGCTCCCTCGATCTCGATGTTCTATGCCCCTGGAGGACTGCTCACTTTATGCTGAGGCTCGCTTTTTTCCTTCCTTCCTTTCTCTCTCTCTCTCTCTCTCTCTCTCTCTCTCTCTCTCTCTCTCTCTCTCTCTCTCTCTTTTCTATCACTCTCTTTTGTCTATCCTCTGTCTCTTCTTTCTCTGCTTTGTCTTTTTGGACTGTTTTCCTTCTGTCTTAGTCTTTTTCTCTGTCTGGGCTCATCATTTATGGCGTTTTCTTTTCACCCCTGGTGGGGTTGCTCTCCGCAAAGAGCCCAGAATGGATGTTCTGCCATGCGGACAGTTGCGGACAGTTGATGACAAACGTGGTGTTCGGCAGGAAATTATCAGGAGAGCGGTGAGAAAAGGAAAATGTATGTGTCTGAGCTCGCAGACACATTTATATAAAATCATGCTCTTTCATAGGCTACAGTAACTCACAATCCAATAGCAATAATAGGAATAATAATGTTTATTAAGAAACATTCTTAACATTCATCTTTATTAAAATTCATCTTCTACAGTCAAGTAATCAAACACTTGATCAATGCAGCATGTCTGTCCAATACTTACTGTACTCTGCAGGTGTGTGTGTGTGTGTGTGTGTGTGTGTGTGTGTGTGTGTGAGTGTGTGAAGTAATGACGGCTAAATTAACAAGCTTCTTAGCAGTAATGATGATTCAGGGCCCTCTCAGTGCTGCCATTTTAGCCATAAATATTGCAGAGCAGATGAAATTCAAAGGAGCTCTGGCCTTTTAACTCATTCAAATTCCATTAGCCTGAGAGCGCCTGCACAGAGAAGTACCTTTGAAAAAAAAAAAAAAAAGAGTCATGGTCAGTTTTATCCGAACGAGTCTCTGCATCAGAGATGAGCTAATCCTATCTAAAAGACCTGGAGCCAAAGCTACACAACCCTGTCAAAGCCCTCATAATCCACTCCATTTCTCTGTCTTACACTGTCCTCCTCTTCTGTCTTGTCAACTTATTCCTTATCTTTTCTTACCTTGTTTCTTTTGTGGGTTTCTTAGTTTTGCATTCAAGAGAAAGGGAAGTCTCTGCTTCTAAAGTAACTGAGATTTGCCTCGGTCATATCTGATCATCAGAGAGAGTAAGAACGAGAGAGAAAAAGAGAGAGAGATAGAGAGGGAGGGAGAGAAAAAGAGAGAGGGAGGACGGGAAGAGCAAAAAAGAGAATGAGAAGAATATAAAGCCCTGGGATGAGCGGGGAAGAAAAAAAAGAAGTACAGAGGAAAAACACTCCCAGAACTGCTATCAGCTCTCCATTTACAATAAATCTTAGCTGGACATCCAAGAATTTCTCCCTCAAGATGAATGAATCTGTGCCTTGTTGAGCCTTGAATATGCAGAACTCTGTAAGTGCAGTGTGCAGGTCCGTGAGGCACGGTGAGCTGTGTTGTGTTGCGTTGTGGCGTGGCGTGGCACGCGTGGAGGTGCCGTGACGAGGCGTGGTGCGGGCCAGAAGGACCACTGGAGGAGCATGTGGGTAGCTGTTAGTTTACAACAAACGGCAGTCAGAAACCAGGCCAAGGGGGCCATGATGAATGGGTACAAGTCCCCGAGCAAAAAGATGACCTGGATACTCCACTCCACTCCACTCCTCTCCTCTCCTCATCCTCCTTGTCCTCCTACTCCTTCTCCTCAGCAGCCTCCCTCCTCCCTCCCTCCCTCTTTTTCTCTTTCCCCGTTTCTCTTTTCTCACTTCCCCTAATCACCTCGGCCAATATCTGCACATCCCCACATACACACACCCCCAGCCATTGAGGCAAGTGGGCCAACATTTCAGCATCAGCATCTTCTTACCCACCCATAGCCATGCACAAGCTCTAGTGGATGTAACAACCCTAACCCCCCATCCCCCCCTCATCCCTCCCTCCCTGCATTCTCTTTTTCACTCACACCCTAGCATCCCTGACCCTATAACTGCCCCCCCCCCCACAATAATACACACACCATCACCACCTCCCCTCTCTCCTCACCCCAAATATCTGCCCCCTCCCTGAAGAAAAAAAAAGTAATCCCTTTCCTTGGGCTGGGTAATTTGATCAAATAGCATGCACCCTTCCTCACCACTTATTGGCCAATTAAGTCAAGTCCTCACACAGGGGGTCCAGCTGGCTGCCTGTTCTCCGGCGTGGGATTGATTGAAGTCCGTGGCGCGATCTATGAGCCGCGCTTTAATGATCTAGGTGATAATGCTTGTAATTCCTCTCAGTCAGGGGACTCTGCCGCGCAGCTGTTGCCACACTAATCCCTGTCCTGATACACTGAAGTACCAGGGGCTGCATTAATCTGTCCCACCAGTTCTTTGCCGTTACTGTGTTGTTTTTCCTCTCCTTCACTCCTCTCTATCTCTCCATCCCCCCTCTATCCTTGTCTTTGTCTGTCTTTTTTCCCTAAATCTTATTACTATGAGTCCATGTGTGACAAATGGTATTTAAAGTGCAGTTAAAGCCATAAATCCTGGAAATAAAAATGAAAAAAATAGATGTAGAAGGGAAGAAAATAGATAGTCAGTCACATAATATGGTCTTATCTTTTTTTCCTCAGTAATGTGTCTAGGTTTCTGTTGCTTTCTCTTATCCTGTCGCTCCATCTCTGTTTTCCACTTAACCAATTACTCAGTGTTCATACACCAATTGCACAGAAGAAGGAAAAAAAAACACAACCACGATCAATATGATTTGAAAAGATGAAATCCCTTACAAAAAAAGCGAGTGGAAAAAAAAAAAAATCAATGAATTCATGTGTCAGTTTCAAAGGCAAGGCATATTAACATTGTAGGAGGTGCAGGGGTATAGCTAATCCTCCCTCTAGCCATGGGCCTAAAATATCAAATTATCATAATGAAGTCTAAATGCATATAAATGTCCAGCATTTTAAAATCTTTCATTAAATGCAGTACCACTGAGTCATACAATTACTTAGAGCTCTCATTTTTGGATTAATTCAATGATGGGTTTAAATTTTTATGGGTAAAACAGCAACTGAATGTGGTATTCAAATGCGCTGAAATATATGCTGTAAGAGATATGCAGTTATGTCTGCCTCCTTCACATCCCCCTTCTCAGCCTCCTCTTTTCTATACTCCTGTAACAATCAAAGTTAGAGTCCATGCAGGCCCGAACTTTAACTCCTTTCAAAGGTTTCATTGCTCCAACACGTTCTTTCTCTTAAGGTGAGTATTGCAAATTTTATGGCCAAATGAATGATACAGCAGGCCCGACTGGAATTTAAAGCATATTATGCACAAAAAGAGACAGGCATATTCTTTAAAGAGCATGAGAGCCGGCTTTTAAGTTGACATCAGAGTGGGGAAATTGCATAGGAAATGGCTTGAAAGTGCGCAGGGTTGCCTCCCCTGGAATTCCCTAGCCGGTGTCAGATGGTAAATGATTTTTGATCAGGCAATCACAGAGAGGCCACATCGAGGGGGCTCCAGCCAGCGCTGGCGTCTCACTGCGGGGCCTTTCATGATCTTGCCATTCCCCTTGCTCTTCCCCTCGCACCCGAGCAGCCTGGAGCGAGGAAAGGAGAAGACTGGAGAGGAGAGGAGAGGAGAGGAGAGGAGAGGAGAGGAGGAACTCAGACAAGACCTTCGCACTGCACTAAAACATCCGCCCACCTCTGGCTTTCTCTTTCTCTCACTCGCTCCCTCTCATTCAGACTTCCTCAGATGGAAATATACACACGTACACACATACAAGATGTTTAAAATGCACACAAACTCACATAATATCAAACGCAGAAAAAACTGATCTGACCCAATGCTCTCTCTCTCTCTCTCTCTCTCTCTCTCTCTCTCTCTCTCTCTCTCTCTCTCTCTCACACACACACACACACTCCCACACACACACACACACACACACACACACACACACACACACACACACACACACACACACATAAACAAACAGAGGTCAGTATGCCTCTCCTCAGAGACACAGAAATGCTCCCAAGGGGTCAGCAGGTCATCAAATCCAGGTGGAGTCTGGGAGATATTTATCACAGCAATGAGCTGACGGCCTGCTCGGAAGAGTCGCCGCCAGCCACAGGCACGGGCCCCCAACAGCTGCTGCTCTGTGCAGTCAACACCTCTCACCTGTCAATAAAGAATAAAGATGCTCCAAGCACACACAGGGGACTTGCACGGGCCTCTTATGGTACACACAACACAGGCACACACACACACACACATGTACATGACTCTCTTGGAGATGCATTCTGGTTCCATCAATTTTGTTCTATTTTTCTATTTTATAATAACAGATATAGAAACAACAGCTATACTGACTCTCTTATGCATATATGTATATATGTTATAGAAATAATGTTTCGCTCTCTCTCGTATATGCACAAACATAAAGTATGGAAAAAAAAACCTCAGAACATTTCTGTATGGTTTCATTAAATTTGCATCAGGTCTATAATATGCATTTCCCTCCAAGCACGCTGCTTTTGTTCTTAAAACACCCATTTGAACATTATGTGTATAAACATTACACATCATCTACTCTCAACACAGTTCAGTCCCCCCCCCCCCATCCTTAAAAGAAAAAAAAAAAAAAAAAAAATCATGATGCGTTAAACCTCAGATGACTAAATATAAAATGGCAAGCAAACAGCCACCCCCAACTCAGCTCATCTTCATGCTTCTTGGGAGCATTAGAGCACAGAATGCCACAAACCATATCTGCCTGGTTAGGGATGAAAAATTGGGCGCGTAAGCAGTGCTGGCAAGCAGAATCAGTCTCATGCTAAAGTCTTTAGCGACGGGGGCGTAATTAGTGACTGCTCTCTCTCTCTCTCTCTCTCTCTCTCTCTCTCTCTCTCTCTCTCTCTCTCTCTCTCTCTCTCTCTCTCCATTTATCCTCTCTATCCTCTCTTTCTCACATGCTCATTCGCTCTCTTTTTCATTCAGGCTGAGATGCTTGCTGTTGGCATAGTGATGTCACCAGCCAATGCTCCCACACTGCGTCAACTCCACATAAACATTCAACATCCCCAGCCTTCCACCCAGTTGCCTGCTGCCTGTCTACAAAATGTCATACTGTCTCAGGTCTCGGGGCATCAGCACAGTAGTGAGATATTTTTATTTCTCTCGGTTTATGTCGATGTGTTTATGTTGGGGTTGGGGGGATTGGTGCCATGTGTGTGTTTATGTGGTTTATCTATTCATATTTGTATGAATGTGTGTGTGTGTGTGTGTGTGTGTGTGTGTGTGTGTGTGTGTGTGTGTGTGTGTGTGTGTGTGTGTGTGTGTTGGGGTAATGGGGTAATGAGTGTGAGAGTGTAGGGGCTGGTTAGTGGCACTGAGGCAGAAGAGAC
>JAODXP020000022.1:13089908-13092408 GCA_027497455.2 Sardinella longiceps | reverse complement strand
ACACACACACACACACACACACACACACACACACTCACACACGCACGTAGACACACACACACACACACACACACACACACACACACACACACATACACACACACACTTGTCTGACCCAGTGCCCCATACTACACCCAGCTTTTCACCCAGTTCCTAGCGTTTACAAGCTGTTTGGTCAGGAGGGAATCTTTTAGCGGTTACACCTCCTGACCCCGTCCATATCCCATCCCTCAGGTGGAGCCAAAGACAAGGGCAGAGATGGGGGAGGCATTTGACCTCCACCAACTAAAACTGGGCAGGCTTTGGCAGACAGGAAACCGCTCTTTGCTCCTTGCTTGAGGGTCAACTGCATCTTGAGTTCCACTGACTTCAGGAAAGTGACCTTTGAACCAACAACTGCAACTCTTAAACACGGACAATGACGATGTCACAGATTTCAAGCTCAGCAAAAGAAATATATATATTTTTTGAAACGTTCAAATTGGTGGATCGTTACAACTCAGATTTTGATGGAACATTAGGAAACAGCAATGAATTCATAGATGATTCAAACCTCAGTTTATCCAATTACGAGAATTTTGCTGGTGAGTATTATTGAAAGTGAATTCACCCGATTACAGTGTGCCGCACAGGTTAATAATGTTGTTTGTTTTGTGTCTGAGGTAAAAAACAGTGTGTGACAGTTCCGTAGTAAGATTTTTTTCCACATCATGCTTGGCCCTTTGTAGTTGTTAAAATTGGCCTCAACTTTTTGGTATTTGTTGTGCCTCCACTACCTGAAGATGAAAAGTGTCAACTGCCTTTGATTTCTCCAATCCTTTGTGTCAGAATTGACATGTCAGTTGACAGGGTGAAGAGAGATGAGGGATGAGGGTGGGAGTGAGTGTGTGTGTGTGTGTGTGTGTGTGTGTGTGTGTGTGTGTGTGTGTGTGTGTGTGTGTGTGTGTGTGTGTGCATGTGTGTGTGTGTGATAGAGAGAGAGAGAGAGAGAGAGAGAGAGAGAGAGAGAGACTAGCATATGTGTGTGTGTGTGTGTGTGTGTGTGTGTGTGTGTGTGTGTGTGTATGTAGGGGTGTGGGGTGCTTGGATTGGTGTATAGAGAGAGAGAGAGAGAGAGAGAGAGAGAGCGCATGTTCATATCTGTGTGGGTGTAAGTCAGTGAGGGGGTGTGTGGGCATGTGTGTGAGAGAGCTTGTGTATGTGTAAAATATCTGTCTTTGTCTCCATTTTTTGGCCCTGGGCTTTGGTAGCAGACCAGGGCCCACTGCTTTTGAGGCACATCACCTGATGTGTGTTCAGCTCTGGGTCTTACTGATCAGCTCAGTAACAATTACATTATATACAGGCAATGGAGAACTACACTATGACACAAACATATTCTTGTACAAAACACCTTTTAGTATATCACACTCTCATACAGCCACAACCTGGTTTGTGTCCAACATATACAATAAGGGTGAAGTGAAGCGTGTGTACAGTATGTGTGTGTGTGTGTGTGTGTGTGTGTGTGTGTGTGTGTGTGTGTGTGTGTGTGTGTCTGTCTGTCTGTGTGGGTGGGTGTGTAGGTGGGGGGCACAGCTGCAAATGCCTTTTGTAGTTGGGGCAAAAAGACCCAAGGCAAAAGATCTGTTGTTGGTAACACTTTCCATCTCTGTCATCCTGATCTCTTTGGTTTCTTCCTTTTTCCTTTCTAATTCACTCTCTCTCTCTCTCTCACACACACACACACACACACACACTCACTCACTCACTCACTCACTCACACACACACACACACACACACACACACACACACACACACACACACACACACACAGCACCCCCCCACCCAATTGCTACTTTATTGCCCTCCCACTTCCTTGTGAAGTGAGGTGCATCACCTCTGGCTGGCTGCCGCTGTGTTGTGTCTGGAGCACTCACTCGCTCCACCGCTGGTGTTAGCACCACCGCTAGCTCTCTTAGCTGCCCCTCGCCTCCTCCACTGCTGCTGCTACTACTGCTGCTACTACTGCTGCTGCTGTTATGGCTGCCTTGGCAGTGGTTGTGGTGCCCCGCGGTGGAGTGCTGGGCCGCGGGCGCAGCGTCCGCCTCAGCTGCTCCGTCAGGCGGGCGCGGCTAACGCCTCCTGACTGTGCTGGGCTGTGTTTGCCTCGTGTGGTCACGTCGCATCAGCTCCGCCGGGCGTGATGCCCGCGGTGCGTGATGCCCCCTGTCACTGCCCACTGCGACACCCCACCCCACCCCCCCACTTAGCCCCTCAACATGCACCCCAAAAATGCACACACAGTCATGCATGAGTACATACATACACCTATGCACCATCAAATCTGTACATATGGATGAGTAACCTTTCCAACAACAGAAACACACGCACACACATACAGTACAAAGATGTATGTATGCCTATAGTGCATACATACAGTACACATAAGCACATACATTACACAAGTACTTAAATAATGGTATATACAGTTTAAATGTACATTGACATACAGTAGAT
>JAODXP020000022.1:12787408-13087408 GCA_027497455.2 Sardinella longiceps | reverse complement strand
AAAAATAATAATAACAATAATAAGTAATGCTATTGAAACCATAATTACAAACAATTTTTATATTTACCTTTATCTTGTATCCGTTACGTTCTTGTTATTTTGATACAAAAAATACGTACATGGGGACTAAAGCTTGTACAAGCGACTACAATACAATCAAATATCTGTGAAAGCCTGTTCAATTTTTTAAACCAATTTGAAAAATAGTTTCTATTATGTGGTGTGTTTTTTGACATCATATCTCATTTACACATTTACAAAACAAAACATACTGAAGGCAGCTATTTAAACATTTAACATGTCATAAGCAAGCCACGCATCAGATTGCCCATCGCTATGTCAAACTCAATCGAAGCAAAAGCTTCTAGGGAATTTTTTGTACTGCTATGAAGACATTTCACAGTGTGGTCAGAATTTAATTGGGCTCATCTCTGACACTATGGGGTATGTCTTTGTGAAAAGGGGGGGGGGGGGTTGCTGTGGGGGGTGGATGATGTGGGTTCAGTGCCCATGTCTTCTTGCCTTGAAAGCAAATGCATAAACTGTACAACAGCAGCCAACTCCGATTGTCTCGGACTGGTGTGCAGAAAGCAGAAAAACCCCTTCTCTCTGTGCCTAAATTTAGATGACAGCCCACTCTTCAGTAAACAAGCGATATCTCCCCCCGCGCTAGACACACACACACACACACACACACACACACACACACACACACACACACACACACACACACACACACACACACACACACACACACACACACACACACACACACACACACACACACACACACACACACACACACACACATACACTACACACAAACACTCAGCACAAACACCCCCGTTTACCCTCCAACAGCCTGTCAGTTAGAATGCCAATCATGGTAATAACCCTGGGATGGTTTTTAAATGTGACTAAAGCGGGCCTGGACAAAATCAATCTGCCTTTTGTTGGCTGGAAAGGAAATTCCTCTTGCTGGAGAATGTGTGTGCTTGGTCTGAAAGAATGTGTGTGTGTGTGTGTGTGTGTGTGTGTGTGTGTGTGTGTGTGTGTGTGTGTGTGTGTGTGTGTGTTTGTGTGTGAGATGGGTTTGTTTCTATATGTTTATGGGGTACACTTCTGTCATTCTATTTTCCCATCCATTCGTTTATCACACTTTCTCCACTCCAACTACCTCTCTTTACATCTGCTCCAGAGGAACACATCATATCCTCCATCTTTGCTTGGAGTTGGTATTATGGGACATAGAAACTGAGCTTCCAAATTATACAAGGTGGCATCAACCTGGCCCGCATGTACCCCACTACCCTGAGCTATCTCTCTGCATCCCCCCACCCCCAAAAAAAGAAAATAATAAAAAACGGAACTCTAACACCCTTTCGGAAAACAGGGTGCAATTATTTCTTCAACACCATCAGACCAGATCAATCAAACGCAGAGCCCTGGCCAGACCGAGGCCAGACGGAGTGTCCGGTTAACGTGCCGCTGCAATGCTCCCGGCCCTAAGCAATGGGCCAGCAGTTGCAGCGTGCTCATGCTCTGAGTGGCAGCTGGGGTAATTAAGCGATGGTACGGAGCCCTCTCTGACTGCCATTACAAGGCTGTCAGGACCACTCTGTGTGGAAACAGCACTCAAATCAATGGGCTCTCCTTGAGCCACCTTTAAAAAAAAATAAAAAATACACACACACCTTTGCCAGGTGGATGAGGAAATAGAAAGACAGAGAGGCAGAGAGAGAGAGAGGGAGAGAGAGAGAAAAGGAAGCGTGACAGAGAGAGGGTGACAAGCTGACAGAGGTGGAGATGGGGTCCTCTGCCATGTGATGCCAGTGTCAGTGTCCACCTCGAGAGGGGAAAAGAAGAGTGAGAGGAAGATGTGGCCTGAATGCCCATACGATTGACTCAGACAAGCCTAAACACAGATCAACACCATACTCTGACTGAGAGAAAGTGTGTGTGAACTCATGAACACTATTAGCACTTTCGAACAAAATAACACAATACTTCAACATGAACACAAGTGTACACACACACACACACACACACACACACACACACACATACAAACGCATGCACATACAGTACACTCACACACATACACAAATTCACATAAACATACAACTGCACACACAGACGTGGCTGTATGCCATAACATTTTATACATGATTTTTAGATGACTGTTATACAAAATATATGAAACCCGTGCACTCCTCTGGGATGTGAGAGAATCATGTATGCATGATCCATGTCAGAGTATGAATATGAATATGAATATGAATGGCACATCCATGAGAGGGGCTTTAATCACAGGTACCTCTAATGGAAATGTGCAAATCAAATGTGGGATGGAAACTCCAAAAATGCATACTGAGACACACATGTACAGACTTTCATCCATTCATTCATTCATTCATTCATTCATGAAGTCAAATTCACACGTACACACACAAACACACACATGTAGAGCATTTTTTAATGCCTAGACATTACCAGTGAACACATACACACACACACACACACACACACACACACACACACACACACACACACACAGACTTTTAACCATTTTTATTTATGCCCTGGCACTAACTGTGATAGATGAGGCCCTCTCGCTCTATCACTTATCCTTGCCTTATTATCTCTTCTCTTTGTGTACACTGGATTAATTCCAGATTGCACTTCAAATTAAACTTGAATGTCACATGTTTTATTACGAAGTAAATTCAGACACGAGGAAGCCGAGGATGAAAAGTACAGAGAAGAGAAGGGGAAAAAAAGAGTTCCTTTATGGTAGAAACCAAGGGGGGAAAGAGTATGTAATATTGAGCTCCTGAAAGGGAAAGGCTGTAAATGTCACGCGGCATGACAAGCAGCAACCTTTACAGTTGTACAGCGTCTCCTAAAATATTATCCCGTGTTGAATTTTTTGACTCTCATAACAATTTCCTGTTAGTCTCTCCTTGGCTGCTGTGGAGTAGGATGTTAGACACAGTCAGGCAAAGATGGGTAATTTGTCTGTAGCCTGCCTATGTCCTATGTAATGTAATCATATCTGTGTTTGTATGAAGTGCTGATTGCTCAAGCAGGAATCATCTGTGGCCTTTTAGTCTGGCGTTGTAAGTAGCGGCATTTGGTGTCCTTCCTAAATACAGCATCATCTAATGAACAACTAGATCCACATATACTGTAGACATGGAGCTGCACAGACATGTTAGTCATCATGGCCTGCCTATCTCTCTCTTTATCTCTCTCCTTCTCATACTGTACATGCACGTACACAATACACATACTCTCTCTCTCTCTCTCTCTCTCTCTCTCTCTCTCTCTCTCTCTCTCTCTCTCTCTCTCTCACACACACACACACACACACACACACACACACACACACACACACAGGCAGTGTTACTTGTCTGAGTTATTGCTCCTCTATAACCACGTCTCCATTTGTGGAAATATAGTATGTGCATATAACCAAGCAAGGACTAGTAAAAATATTTCAGTGAATGATAGGCCTGTGTAATCACAACACAAATTAATTAGGATGCCAAAAATCAACCGTAAATGTTGTCACTTGTTGATTTCCAAATCCACAAAATCATTTTCTCAATTACTGACAGTGACTCATTAGTTATAGAAATGTGAGACGGATGCATAATGGTATTAGTTTAAAATCAAAGGATAAATATAGTTATAAGGCATACATGTAGGTGCATGCTGCTGATTTGCTTTGCACGTGTCTTCTGCACTGTAAGCGAAGTCATTGATTTGTCAGGGGGGGTGCTCCTCCAGACCATCACTTCAATACAGCTGCATTAGGAGCGCTGATGGTTTGTGACAGAAAGTAAATTAAGTGGAAGAGGGTAATAATTCTGCAAACGAACGTCATTATCTAGCTCTGGCGCTATCTAGGCCAATCATTACGCGATTGCATGCATAAACCCAGTAGGCCTACAGTGCGCACAGTGAACAGGTGATGGCCTTGTGTGCAGTGCGGTCTTTCTTCTATTTGTCCACATTAAAATGGGGACAATTTGCTGTGCAATTGTACAGCTAGCTAAGTATATAGTGCGTCGACAAATCAACCTAAGCAAAATAATAATGTACATTTTGACACTCAAAGGCAAAAATGTAGATGAAATGAGAAGTTGTTTGAATACGCAGTGAGAAGGACCATGAAAATGTAGTGTATCCAACAAAAGAGAAATGACCGAATCCTGATCAGCTGTGTTGTACCTGGCCTATTTTTACTATTTAATTTATTTCGTGGGGCTTTGTCCCTCGTGAATCTCCAATTACCTCTTGTGCGTCCGTGTGCACAGGCCGCATATCCCCAACAAAGGTCGCGAACATCGAGGTTGACAATCAGCGTAGAGCCGCAAGGGAATCAATACAGTGCAAACTACAATTTCACTGTCCGATCATTGACCATCAGTCTGAGATAATCAGCTGATACCTTAACTGGTAGCATTCAATTTGTTCCAGCAGCACCCTTAAACCTAATAAAGCGATTGCTTGCGGCTCAGTGAGCTGTTTCAATTAGGAAACTGTTAATGAACATGCCGCATTCGTTTCACAAGATTGATTGGCGTGTTCACCCATTGCTTTGATTTTCTGTATGAATCCAATAATGCCCAGCATAGGAAGGTAAAATAAACAAAATGCCGATAAATAGCTCCACAGAACCAAAGTAAAGGTTGAATGGCGCAATAGAGTGTGACCAACATTTCAAACTTATACTTATACTTATCCAAACGTATAGGGATAGGCTAGAGATACTTAATATATATATCCCGAAGGAAATATGTTGGATTGTGTTGTGCGTGCTCAGTATACTAACGAGGACCGTTTATAAGGTGATCAATTTATGACCTTTCTCGCAAATAATTTACTCATACCACCCCATACTGAAATAACTTACAATTTACACGGGGCACATGGAATCAGGTGATCTCTGAGGAAAAATAAATATTGCTCAGGTAAAAGAAAGTGCCCATTGATGACAAGCAGAAATATTTTGGAGAGGAGACATAACTCTGTCATCCAAGTCTTATTTGATTGTCACATTAAAAACCCTACGTGTCCGCAATCATTTTTCATAATAATCATATCGGAAGCTTTGTCGCCGCCTTGTGATGAGACCTGAACCTTGCAAAGACTGGCTTCGCATTCCATGAGGGGCTTTTAAAGAAAAAATCAATAACAATAATATTTAGCTTCAACCAAGTCAATAACCCCACTCAGCTGAAATTATGATTAAATATTAATTTACACAAAATGCACCCCATTTGCTGCAATAATAATCATAACATGATCCTGAGCATGTCAGCAATGGTTGACCTCCACCAATGGGAATGGCAAGATGTAAGTTTGAATATAATTTTTATCACATAAAAGTTGATTGGAATAAAAACTACATACATGCAGTAAAACACTACAAACTAATTTTCATCACATTACACTACTAAAACAATATATCTCTGGCCATTACATTTGTTAATTTGAGTTCGTTTGACAAATATTGTGCGCAGACGTTTTACTGTTCATTTTGTATTTAATTTCATTTAAGTTTAACCTGCGTCAAGGCACCTTTATTAAATCTTAACTTCACAGAAGTCTTTGCAGGCCTACTACAAAGCGCACATTCATCCAGATTAGAAGAGCGTGCATTTATATTCAGCTATATTAACACTGAAACTACAATACATAGTAATAAATTGCAATAAAACAATTGTTATTATTTTTGCTTTGCAAAATACTTTAAGAGTGCAGACCTGTCTATTTTAATGAGAACAACTGCATGAGGAGAATAAAAAAAAAACATGAATCACCTTAAATCCATTTTTACAGACTCGGAATAAATTAGTTCATCATCGCTTTTAAATCAGCAGATTTTTATGGCTGTTATTAGCAAGTACTTCACAGCTATCGCAAAGACTGCTAGGCTATGTCTCTGAATTAAACAGCGAACTGAAAACTGTAATATTTCACATGGTGTCTTGAGCGAGCATGAGACATGCGATGACTGACACCCAGATCCTATGAGAGGGATTATGCATATTTCAAAGGACAAACCTATGGCGTCTCCCACGACGAGCTATCAATACAATGGCATATCTCCAGCTGGATCCATTGCAGATGGTGTCTCAAAACAGCCCTGGCGCACAAGTGTGACGGTCACAACAACCTGCAGGGCAGAGAGAAAGGAGAGCGGCCGGTTGATGAGCTGGTTCCCTGGCCACACAGGTGGACCAAAGCGCACCTCCTTCCTTAGGAGGTGATACCAGGAGCACACATTCAAAAAAGGGGTATTATGAGGTGTTCAGAGGTATATCCAAATTTTGGTCTGTTGAGACTAAGATTAAGCCAGTTAGGCCACAAATAAAATACAACTGTACAAATGACAACAACTAGTAACACAGCACACAACAATTATATAACAATAATTAGAAAACAATAGGCTAATAATAACAATAATAACAATAATAACAACAATAGTTGTAATAATAATAATAATAATAATAATAATAATAATAATAGATACAGTTGAATTGGTACCATAAAGAAGTCTTTCGATCCCAGCTGAGAGGTAGCCATGAAGAAAGCTCGAACAGGTTATTTGTGAACGTTCATTAGCGCCACATAATTACTGTACTAATTAAGACGACACGGCAGTTGACAAGGATTGTTGCGCTGTCATGACAGTCCACATCTCACCAATATTCAACAAGAGGTGAAGGCTCCGCAGCCTCAATGCTGCACTCATTTGAGCATCATTGAAGGAAAAAAAAACGTCCCCACCCCCTCTGATAGGATGCGAGTCCCACACTTACGCTTATATTTTGGATAAATAATGAAGTCGTAATAAAAGACAAAGCCAAAAGGCGGACGCGTAAATTTATCAAGAGAAGAAGTGCACGCAGGGTATTTTGCCGGGCAAATGTCATGTGCAATATTCACCACCGCCGTTTCCCCTCGAGCTGTGTAGAATCATTGCTTACACTCAAAGGGCCTGACATGGACAATATCACCATGAGCCCGTCATGCAGCATATCTCTAACAGAAAAAGGGCTAAGCTGCGATTTCTTCGCGTTGCTGACGTGCCTCTCTGAGTCGATTGAAGAAAAGGAAAGCTGTCAAATTAAGTGTAACCTAAGGAATGGAACTTTTCCACTTCCGCTGTTTTACATTATACTCTACATTTTGAGGCACTATAAACATGCAAAAAAGTTATGGAAATAGTCAACCATGCCACCAATAAAAAGAGACATCAAATAGCAAACACAGTTAAATTGTTCAGAAATTGATAAACAGCAATCCTCGCTCTAAAAGACTACATGCACTCAAATCGCAGCAAAATTTCAGCATTTACTGTATAGCCACTTGCATAATGGTACACATTTCCAAGACATTTATTTCCTCCTATACATGATGATAGTGGAAAGATTATTGCTAAGACAGAGCATTCAGAATTCAATGACTGGCTCCAAATTGTCATGATAAGGTAAAAAGTCCTTGATTGGTTGGAAGCTGGTACCGTCAAGGCGCAGCCAATAGCAGGAGGAGAGGGTAGGAACGTTGTGTGTTATAATGAAGGAGAAAATATTGGTTGCCTTCGCTGGGGCCGTGACGTCAACGTAGGAAGTCATTGTAGAGCAACACTAGGACGATTACTAGCAAAAAGCGAGCGTGTTGTCGAGGAGTTAGCCCCTCAGAATCTCTCCACACCTCAAGTTTGAGAGAAAGTTCAATAACCATAACAAAAGGACGTGGACTACACAGACCCTCAGTTTTCTTGATTCCACTCTGAATATAATCACATCTTGGAGCGGTACCTCCAGTTCAGCGCTGTTCTTTACATTTAGAGGATTTCGTTGTTTCGACTTAATATGCGTATTTTTGCAAGGTCTACTGGTTCGTATTTTTAAAACATTTTCATCACGAGGGTTGGTACATTTTTTTTCCTGCATCGTTAATTCTCATTTTCTTCTGTATTGCTTAAGACAATATTTGGGGAAAGTTGTTATGAAGACCACTTAAACATCATCTTTCTCCCTTACTATGGAAGGATCCAGTGGGTCTAGTTTTGGAATAGACACTATTTTATCCTCGGCCAATTCTGGCAACCCTGTACTAATGAACGGAGATTTTCGCCTTGGTGACAGCAGGACAGATTTCAGGAGCCAAGCAACGCCGTCGCCATGCTCGGAGATAGACACGGTGGGTACGGCCCCTTCGTCTCCCATCTCGGTCACCATGGAGCACCCCGAACCGCATATGGTACAAGAGAGCCTCCAGCACCATCATCTCCATCATCACAACCAAGCGCAAAGTTTGCAGCTCTCGCCTCAGCAACAGCAGCAGCTCGCAGCGGCTGGCTGTGTACCACGGACTGCCACCTCTTCCTTTTTAATCAAAGACATTTTGGGAGACAGCAAGCCACTCGCAGCGTGCGCACCTTACAGCACTAGTGTGCCCTCACCTCACCACACTCCCAAAGCGGAACATTGCTCACCGGCAGACGGCTTCAGGCCCAAACTGGAACAAGATGAAAACAGAGGAAAGCTGGATAAAAGAGATGATTTACAGAACGACATGAAATGTAACGGTAAGATTGCTGAACAGTTCAAACTTTCTTCAGATATATATTTTTAAAGAGCTCACTTAGTAAACATTTTGGGATGCAATGTAAAAATGTAAAAAAATATATTTTGTGTTTTCAGCCTAACTGTCAATTTTATTATTTTAAATTACATATTTTTATTCCCACAAAAAAGTTGTCCAATTCATCTTCTGTGAAAAACTCCAAAAGCAGGACACAGCTCTGCTAAAAAATCTTATAAATGCTAGTCATTTTTGAGGACATATAATATAACATATCAATAGCAGAATAAAATAGTTTTAACAGTATTGTATTAATAAGTATGTATACGTATAAGTACTTTAACCATAAATACACGTTTTTATCTCAAATACAATTTTTCTTCCCAGAATTAATTTTCTATTTGCCTCTTGACTTTAAAGGCTAGCTTCTGTGTCCCAATAAGTCTCCTTTATTTTGCTAGTCTTTTAAACCAAACAAACCTGTTTTAGAACCATGTTTATTTACGGGATTTGCTGCATCTTGGCCTGTTTGAAATAATAGCTGCTGTCTGTCAGCAAGGTTCCTTCTTATTAGCATAACAGCACGGAAAACAGATGTAAAGCCAGGCCATTTTTCCCCGGTGCGGGAACCTCCCTAGTGGGTCAATTAGAGAGATTATTGTTCTTCCTAGAGGGGGGATCATGGTGCACCGCAAAAACTGCTACAAATAGAGACGGATTGACAAATCGATTTCCCACTTTCTTTCCTGAGAAAAAAAAATATATTGCCCTGCACTTGAATTTTTTTCTATTTTATTTCTGTCTCATCGGATGTTCCACATTGTGTCATTACACTATTTAAAATATAAATAATTTGGTCCGATAATATAGGTCCATGTCAAAACTGAAGTTAAGGATTGAAGGAGGCAGTTTTTGGAATGTTTTACGCAAAGACAGGAAATGTCACACACCACCTTATCAGTACACCTGATGTTGTGTCTCGACCAATTTTCACGAGATAAATTATTCCTCTCCCAAATAGGCCTACCTAATACCTCTAATGGACATGCACATCGTTATTGCTTCATGAGTGGCGTAATACAGTCGGCCATACCTTGACATTTATGAATTTTTATTTTTTTCTTAGGAGCAAAAGAGGAAGGAGACCGTGAGATCTCCAGCAGTAGAGACAGTCCGCCGGTGCGCAGCAAGAAGCCCCGCAAGGCGCGGACAGCCTTTTCTGACCATCAGCTCAATCAGCTGGAACGCAGCTTCGAGCGCCAGAAGTACCTCAGCGTGCAGGATCGCATGGACCTCGCGGCCGCACTCAACCTTACCGACACGCAGGTCAAAACCTGGTACCAGAACCGACGGTATGTGGTGTTTTTTATTATTATTATTATTATTATTATTATTATTATTATTATTATCCTGTAGCCCTATACTACCCACAACAAAAATAAATTAGTTGTGTCGATGGCCTCAACAGTCGGTGGACTGTGTCATGTTCTACCTTGCTTGCGTTAATTGAAATCAGGCTACTGATTTTGTCTGGGTCTGGAGACGGCATTGGTGAATATCCTATTTTGGCACTGTTTACAAGGCCACTACAAGATGTGGTTGTCACTTCTCTTGTCAGCACTTGTCAGGTGGTGGTCGTTGTAAAAATTAGGCCTAGGCCTATTCATTAATAGCTGTGTCTATGGCATGCGCTTTCAATTTATGCTTTTTACATGCTTCGTTTTTATTTTGAGGACAGAAACGACACCAATTGGTTTAATCAAATCAGTATTCGTTGCGTTTAAGCTCATTTGATTGGAATTAGATTTACCCAATATTTGCGTAGGCCTTCATTATATTAGTTTAACCGAGGACTTCCTTAAAAAAACGCAAAAACGCAAAAACCCAAACAACATGAAATTGCAAAACTCAAATAAATAAATAAATAAATAAATAAATAAAAACATTAATTTAAACACGTGCCCACCTTTCCCTTCATTTTATAGCTTAGCCTAATTAGAGGCATAACCTTCGATTCATGCTTCAAATAATTAGGCCTACCCAATTAAGGCATCGTTTTGGGAATTGGCAAAGTCTGAACCGGTTAAATAATTGATTTTGTTGTATTTTGATCTGATTTCAGGACGAAATGGAAGAGGCAGACCGCTGTTGGATTAGAACTCTTGGCCGAAGCTGGAAATTATTCTGCCTTACAAAGAATGTTTCCGTCGCCCTATTTCTACCACCCGAGTCTCTTAGGGAGCATGGACAGCACAACGGCAGCCGCCGCAGCAGCGGCGATGTACAGTAGTATGTACCGGACTCCTTCCGCCCCACATCCTTCTCTTCAAAGGCCTCTCGTCCCCAGGGTGCTCATCCATGGCCTTGGGCCTGGGGGCCAACCAGCATTAAACCCACTGGCAAACCCGATTCCCGGCACGCCGCATCCACGGTAAAAAAGAATAAATAAATAAAGGAGGAAGAGTTCAAAGACAATTAAACCATTTCTCTGTTTTCCACGTGAGAATTATGGGACTGCGCCGAATTCTGAAAAAAATCCAACCTTTTAAAAAGACATTTTACAGACCGTTTTATGGATGAAGAGCAAAAAGTATTTAATGAACTGAGGTGAATAAGGACACTTACAAAGACCATGACAGAAAAAGGACTGTTCTTATGTCTGTCTGTTTCTGTTTTTGTTTTATTTTGTACAAATACACTTATACTAGCAAATAAACTTATAAAGTTTATTAGATGGAAAGAAAGGGTTGAATAAAGTCCGAATGATAAATCTATCCATCATCTATCCTCTTTTCAGTGAAAATAATGTCTGGCTTGGGAGGCGGCAAGTGTATTGAGATATGGAAGGGAAGTATGCAAGCTGAAATCATTATTATTATTATTATTATTATTATTATTATTATTATTATTATTATACATGACAACGTGCCAAAATCTACTGGCCTACTACTACTACTACTACTACTACTACTACTAATAATAATAATAATAATAATAGGGTAATAATAATAATAATAATAATAATAATAATAATAATAATTCAGATTCAGCAAAGTAATTTGAGTGAAACAGGAAAATTGCCAGGTCAAGTAATAGGCCTGTAAACATGCTACTTATAAGTATATTACTACAAAATAGACAAACTACCTTATCAGCGCTGAGAGAAATTTTTAGTCTATGATCGTTCAGACCCATCCCACTTAACTCATTCCCTGGATGGCCGTCCTTTCATATGGCAAAGCAAACAAAACTTACAATCAATTTGTGGAATAAACTTTTACCAAACAATTCACAGAATCTCTTGAAAGGAAGAAAAAAAAACTTTTGGCCGCAGGCTTTCAGGGGGGCGTCTTGGAAGAAAAAAAAAGTCCATACTGATTAGCATAGATGTGCATTGAAACGGTTGCACTGATCGGCTCACGGTATATGCATATTTAGCAGCTCTCTGACGATGAGAATAAATGGTGTGATGAGCTGCAAAATGCGGGTTGCCCTGGGAATGTGCAACGTGGTCCTGGCTTGGCAGCTGTTCCGTGGGAGCCTACGCCACAGACCACAGTGCAGGACAGACAGCAGGCGTTGCGCTTCTCAGCGTGAGCGATCAAGAGGAAGGCCACAGGAATTAAAAGGGGAAAAAATTAAACATAAACAATTAAGGGGATGGGTGGGTGGCTTGGGGGTGGGGGTCACTCCCTCGAGGTTGGTTATTACGTTTTGTCATTAATGGTAAAGTGCATTATAGTGTGTGCATAGTGTGGAGTGAATATCCCCTTTTTACCTTTTGATACTTGGATTTTCCATTGACAATTTTTCTATTTTTTTAAGCAACAGAAAATCATTTTTACTCTTGGAAGTGGTGTAATGAACAGAGAAACCTACACCAGATTCCCAATAGGCCTAGTGCAATTCTAACATATACATAAAAGGATTCTGAATTTAGTTTGTAGCTAAATGCGGAGGGTTGTAGCCTAAATGAACTCAAAGAGAATTTCTAAGTATTTGCTGCAGATATCAAATAATCCAGACAAACCGATCTAATATTTTGTGTTAGAAATAAAAAACAGCATACATTTTCTCCTATGAGGCTGAAGTTTTCCACTTTCTAAATCAATATGGACACATGCTCCCTGTCTTGTGCCAGTGCGTGAACGCGCGCGCGCATGCATGTGTGCGTTTTGAAGACGAATGTAATTAAATGAACATTAGAATTCCTGTTTTTTTTTTTTTTTTTTTTTTTTTAAATAGGCTTTGGCGGTGTCCTCTTAAAATCGTGGGTACAGGGGGCTCTTTTCAAGTGAATTGGGTCCAGGATGAAATCGCTTCGGGGCACGTTTGTTGGGGCTTCCCTAATTGGGGAATCGTTTGCTGATTTCTGTGTTATTAAACTCTTGTTAAAGCCAAGTTGACCTTTGCTATGGACAGAAACGAAGTGACAAGGGAAAGCAGTCTACGGCAATGACCATAGTTTATAAATAGTCAATGACAGCATTACGCCTAATGAAAATCCTAACTTTGAAATATATTTTTATTTATATTTATTTCATATATCTTAAATATGAAAAATAAGTCTTGTGACTATTTGAAAAACCCATATGCAAAACTTCGAGGTAAACTTGTTTTGCATTGGTTATCGATTTCTTGCTTCGAATAAATATCGCATATGTAGGCCTATTTTATAACCTAGAGGGCTGTTTCTTTTATTTTTATTAGCAGTTAGCCCATTAGACAAGTTGGCAACATAAAGTCTCTGCCTACTTTGAATAGTGCTTAAAATGCCGTTTGCTTGCAAAGCAAATCTGATACAGACAACGATTAGCTCATTAAAATCTAAAATACAGAAAAAAAAATACATTCCCTCAGGCTAAAGGACTTGGGATCGGTGTTGTTCTGCCAATGACAATATTCTCCTGTGGGCAAAGAGAGGACTTTCGTGATACACAATAAGCATCCATGGATTTTTACGGGACTGGTATCTGTCATATTGAAATTATTTTCAATTTTCAATTTCAGTTGAAATTGACTTTCATTAGATGTTCACTTTAGTGCACTTAAGTAAGGTGTTAAATACAGCCTATGCAATGAACGCTTTTGCGGACCGCAGAAAGCAATAGCCTACCGTCTATTTTTATTAAGACTTGTATAAGTGGGGCATTGCCAGCTTCTTTTGGGGATTTCATTTTTTTACTAATTTAATGGCAGGAAAAGAAATGTTTGCAATCTGGCCCAGGAGAAGTTGGCCAAGTGATGATAAAATAAATCTCAGTCCCCTTGGCAAAACTATTTTGCCATTTTTAATCCCCCACGTTGACAGGTATAAAGTTGCTTCAAAGTGCAATTGCCAAACTGTTAACTCAACAATTTTACAGTTGAGAAAACCGTGCGTTGTTGATATTATTGTTTTAACTATGTCAGCAGTTAACGTTTAGCAACATGCCTTGGCTAGCAGGAGAAGCGGAGCATGCTGTTTAGCCCAGGGGTGACCCGGTACTGTACATTTTTGAGGTGATTAGTGTTGTTACTGCCCTTGATTCCGAATGGCCCTTTGACCATGGCAATTTCGCATGTTTAGCTTTTAGTTAAAGTTGACTCACCAAGCTCTAATTTGAAGGAAAGCGAGCACTGATAGAAGAGGGGGCAGGGGGGTGAAATTAAAAGGAGATGTTCAGGCTCTTTCATTTACATGACACACATTAGGCAGAACAGACGGGCTTCAGAGAATTGGTTTGTTCTCGTTGCCTCTAGCAGGAACCCGTGCAGGCTTCCGTAATTGCCACATTTTCCAACTGATGTAATGGCGGGGATGTCTTAGTCATTACTCTAATGAGCTAACACTTTCTCTCTCCTCAGCACACTCATTATCCGGCCACTCGCTCTCTCTCTCTTCCAAAAGTGAGGATAAAGATTTTATTTTATTATTTTTTTTTTGTTCAAACAACAGGGCCAGGTTTTTTTTTTTTTTTGTTCCAGAAAATGATTATGCATTCATGAAACGGGGTCACTTTCTGTAATCTTGCAAGGTGACAATCAGATTTGGGTTTTATGAAGCGGAGATGGATGTTGATGTACACGTAATTTCACACACGCAAAAAGGAAAGAATTGGAGGACGGATGCGGCGCATTAAGCATCTGGGTGTCCCTTTAATTATCGTTGGTTGCCTCCTTAATCTTGCCCCGTGGTGATGGCAAGGTGTCAAAGTGATGAATTTTAAGATGGTAGGTTGTCAACGTGTGCATTTTCAAAACTGGTGAGACGAGATGAGCGGTTATAACAAGGTTACATTCATGTAAAGTGTGAATTGGGATTTCTGCAAAGAGGCTGTGATTGCTTGTAGGTATTGTGGTACACCCTTGCATAAATTATAACCATGCAATTATTGCTTGAAGTGTGAAATGAACTAATATTTTCGTTGATATCCTTAAAAGGAGACCACAGTCAATTTGGGCATCATGCAAAATGCATGCCCATAAAGTTGTTCAAATAGTACATATCTTGGGGGGTTAAAATATCCTTTCAAGTGCAATGCTTGAATAATAGGACATTTTGAAGTTATTTCTGAACTGAATACCTTACAGTGGTCTAACCCATTCCCATTCTATCCACTTTGTCACAAAGATGTTTTCCCCCTTATAGATCTACATTAATTAAAAATCTGAAGTGGTCATCATTTCATGGGCTCCGTCACTCAGGTCATGGCCATTGACTTACACAGCTTATTGCATCAAGCTACAGTTTCAAATGATGTAAATTTGATCTCATCTCAACCCACTGGCTCAAATGGAATGCCTGTTTTCTTTCCTCCTTCATGTGTCTGTGTGAACACTATTCAAAGTCAATCATGTTGCACAATTTTAATCTGTGAAATTTCAATTCAATTGGATTACATGCTTGTTCAATACACCAGGCGGTTGTTGTTGGAAACAGAGTCATCCAGGGTTGGCTGAGCCTTGTTAAGCATTCCATTGTTCTACTCAGCGAGACGACTGATCAAGCTCTGATGGGCCTTGAGCTAATAGGAATTGGCGAGCAAATTTTAGAGCTGTGTAAAAAATATCAGGCGCATTACCATATGCATGCTTCAGCTAATATACGTTTAGCATTAGCGCAAACATCAAACAGCCAACAGTCTCTCTGTTTCAACTTGATGGACTGGAAGAGTATGCTCGGACCCTATAGAGCGAATGCTAACACAACGCCACTTCACTAGCACCATGCGTTATGGCCCCACTGGCTCTCTCAATAATGGATGAGACTGATGAATTCATTTTTAGGCCCAGCATGCTAATGCTAAAGTCAGCGCAGTGCTCGGCGAAAGTGTCAGATTAAGAGGCAACACATATAGGTTAAAAGCCAGGAACAAGGAGAAGAGAAGGGTGATTCTTAATGGATGTGTGCTGATCGCTCAGTATGGCAATGAGGCCACGGCGGTCATCCATGTCCTCTGGTAGTCTAATGGAGGCCTATCTGAAGCCCCAGGTTTATGCATCAGTGGACATGGCGAAAGCTAGCTGAGGGACACTGAATGATAATTGACCGGCACATCATTGTTCTTGTCCACACACACACACACACACACACACACACATACACACACAGTTTCTCAACATGTCTCGTTTTGTAAGATTTGAGTTGGGAGTAGCGTCTGCTGCATAAGAGGCTGTAAGTAACCACGGCCATCTGTTCATGTAAATCAAGAGGCCCTGTTATCATACTGTTCATACTGACCTGTTTATAGAGATGCTCATCCTTGGAAGTTTGGAGGATATTTGAGTACATGCAGCCACTGTGGATACATAAGCTATGGGATCATAGGTGTGTCTCTTGTTGAGGGTCTTGATTTCGCTCTGAATAATACTTAATGCTTCCGAGATGAAATATGCTTGAAAAAACAATATATCCACGAAGAAGACATGAACATGTGTCTTTTGTTAGGACATTTCCCAAAGTCAGAAACAGTCAGGTATGGGCTTTTTTTCAGCGTGCTTCTCTCTGCACCTGTTTAAACTGGGATGATGAATGCATATTCTTTCATAATACCTGTACAACAGAAAAGTAGACATCTACAATGCTCAATCTAAGTTTAGCATTGAGGGTCCTTTTGGGCCTCCATAATATTATCATATAGGCAACTTTACCTTGTATTGTTTTATTGTGACGGACAGTATTTGAATCTGACACAAGTAAGTTGTGTAGATGCCTTTCAGTTTTTTGTCTTGTTCACATTAGGTCCACCTTACACCATTATGATTTTTTCAATAATTCTTGGACTAGTGGTCTACCACAAGAGTGCCAGTAAGTGAAGTAATGCAATTGCTGGAATGTAATAATAGTATTACCACATCAACAATAAAGCTTGAATACAGCTAGAACATATGTTATTGCCTGACTCGAGAAGAAATACAAACAGCAACAAAGAAAAACAACAAAAATAACAAATGAAAAAAAAACTGCATTCAAGCTGCTCTCTGTCTCTGGCTGCCTTGGAGCCACACAGAAGGCAAGCCCACTGTTATCTGTGTGTGTGTGTGTGTGTGTGTGTGTGTGTGTGTGTGTGTGTGTGTGTGTGTGTGTGTGTGTGTGTGTGTGTAGAGGGGGGACTTTGTCACGGTGTCCTGAGCCATCAATTCATCAGCCTCCCCATGTCTGCTCGGGAACAGTCATCCTCCTGGTTCAGCTCTGACACCCCTCTTCGTCCATGACAGTCCTGCTGAATGATGCATTAGCCCAGGCCTATCACGCTTTAAATGGCCTCATCATTTTGGCAAATCCAGCCTTTTTCCCTTCCTCTTTTCTCCTCACCCTCTCTCTCCCTTTTTTTTTCTCTTTTCTTCGCTTCTCATTGCACCCCCCCCCCCCCCCACACACACACACACACACACACACACATACACTCACACACACACACCTCTCAGCTCGAGTGATGGGACAGCTGATGGCGGAGAAGTTCTGCTACCTTTCAAGTTTCAAAAACCGAGGCGCCGTCACGTGCGACGACCGCACCGAGGGAGAAAAGGAAGGGGGGTGGGGTGGGGGGATGGTTCTGTCAGCAGTGATGTCAAAAGCTTCAGTTTTTTAGTGAGCAATTAGGGGTTTCATCATCGCTGAGAGATGTCAGGACTCATTAAGCCTCAACAACAACTAATTGCTTCAAGGTTAAAATTGCAGATCTGACGGCATTATATTTTAAGTGACAGACTCCGATACAGTGGTGCTTTCACAGAGAGAAGAACACCGCTGTAGAGAGAGAGAGAGAGAGAGAGAGAGAGAGAGAGAGAGAGAGAGAGAGAGAGAGAATGTTCTGTATGTGAATGTTTGGGGGGGTGGAGGGTGGAAAGGAGATAAAGAAGCATCTAAAATCAGTAGCTACACATTGGACATGTGACGGATTCGGTTCGCACTGTCCCCTCTGAGTGGGGTGCTTTCTGTACTGTACTCTGTCATGTTAAAGGAGAGAGTCATTTTTCCTACAGTGGCTGTGTCCTCTCCTTGCCAAAGCCCTCTGCTCCACTATCCCATTTATATGCTGTCGTGTCTCGCCGCCCTAATGGTCATTAAGTGCAGGAACGTTATTGTGAATTAATTAGCAGAAGCTTGAGCTAATTGTGGAAGAGACTTTGCGCCCGAAGGACTCGGCACACTTAAGCTGGTCAGCACCTCTGCCTGTTTGCCATATCATAATTACAAGAAGGAGCAAAAAAAGAGATCCCCTTTAATTGTGGTCAGTTCAGCATCCCCCCCGCTCTCTCTCTCTCTCTCTCTCTCTCTCTCTCTCTCTCTCTCTCTCTCTCTCTCTCTCTCTCTCTCTCACACACACACACACACACACACACACACACACACACACACACACTTTTGCAGATATATACACACATTCTCTTTCTAATCTCTTGCATCAGTTTGTCCTTTGCACAGTCAATGAAGTGGGCCAAACTAAGGACTTAGAAATTTGGGACCATCGTGTACAAGACCAAAGCAAAAAAAAAAAAAAAGAGTTTTTTTTTTATCTTGAGCTGAATGAATTATAGATTGGGGCATCCATGCTGAGGCAGCCAGTGGAGTCATTTCTTTCAAGTGAGCAGTTGTTTACCCTTCGCTTCTCTCCGCTCCTTTTAGAGTGGAATACCTGATCCTTTGAACTGATTGTTTGTTTAACCGCTGTTGGGAAGGGAGAATCCCCGAGGTCTGAACAAGTGTTGATCTAAGATTGGATTGAAAATCTCCTAATGAGGAACTCTTTGGATAATTAGCGATAGCTCCAAATGCTTGTGGATAATTTGAGCACTTCGCCACACAGTTCAGGAAGGCAACGAAGGAGGGTTGTGCTGGTGTTTGGGGTATGTGGAGGGGGTGGTTGCATGCAGGGATGGGACGAGGCGTGGGTGGGGTGGGGTGGTGAGGATGAAAGACGATAAGACCAAGGAACGAGCGAGATCGAGGGTTAATGAAAATTATTACATCAACTCACTCGCTACCTTTTTGGTGTTTTTTTCTCCTTTGTTCTGTTTGCTGGTGTGGTGTCATGGCGAGTGCAAGTGAACAATTAGCTGGGCCCTTGAGCGCGAGGGCAGGGAGCTGCCAAGGAGAGAGAAAGAGAGAGGGAGAGAGCTATGGAGAGCAGCACAGGAGAGGGAGGGAGGAAGGGAGTGTTGTTCAGCGATAGGCTTGGCTTCGTTGTGGTAATTAAATGGCCAGAAGTGTCTACCATGCAGTGCCTCAGAGGAAATGAGGTGAAGGCTCTGAGAGACCACAACACCCCCCCCCCACACACACACACACACACAACACCCCCCCACACACACACACATCCACACACACAGAGTCCACCCCCTCCCCCAAATATCCACTTCCACACCTCAGTGTTCACCTAAGAGGCCCACTCCATGGTGGTCAGTGGGATACCACAAACAAGCGTGCCGTTTTTTTTTTTTTTTTTTAAACGATAATCCTACAAGTCCTGGCTAGCTCATCAGTAAACCATGGGCGATTTAACAGTTGATATGTTCGGTGATTGATCTGACGAGGCGGGGGTCTTACGCGAGGACACCAGCTGTTTGTGCGAATGGAATGCTTCATCAGTTTGACACTCGAACCGCGTCTTGCAAAACAACACACGCTTGTTTCTCAATTCCCTGCAATGCCCTGGGATGCCCCCTCAAGCACTAAGCAGGCGTTTCCTTTGCACAACGCGATATGTCTGTTTCTCAGCAGCTAAGTAACTTCTCAATTACTCCCCCTCAACCCCCCCGTCACCACCACCATTTTTATTTTTATGAGAGATGCTGTCTCTACATTCTCATCTGTTTTGGGGGAGCTTTTTTGTATTTGCTGTTGTTTTAACTTGTTGTTGTTGACGTAGTTGCTGTTTCTGGGGTGACTCACAGGAGCGTCTGTTTGTGTGTATGTGTAGAGGGAGAGCATGTGTGTGTGTGTGTGTGTGTGTGTGTGTGTGCGCGCGTGTGTGTGAGTGTGTCGAGGCTCCTGCAGAGGACCGTGGCGTGTCAGAGTTAATTACGTTTTTAAATTGAGGTTGTCTCTGGGCCAGCTACCGGGGACGAGTGACAAAGCCAGGCTATTAAGTGCAACGAGGGTGTGAAGAAATGGGACTGAGATGAGTTAGCGGATACCTGTGAGGCACAAGCCCGGGCCTGCCGCCTGGCAGAAATGTGATTAGGACCCTGCGCTAAGCGTCAGCAGGCCATCTTCCCACTTCTCTGCTCTGGGTATCGGGCTAGAAAACAAGTTGTTGATTGCTGCTGAATTGTCAAGTTTTTTTTTTTTTTTTTTTTCATTCCCCCTTTTTTTTTTTGTTATGACATGCAACAGCTAAGGCCTGTGAAGACTAGCATGCAGTGGGCGCCCTCTCTAACTCACCCCTCTAACATTCTATTTATAGGCAAACGCTCACACCTGCTACACGGGCACGGACAGGCGAGATGGTGGATGAGATGTAAGGAAGCGAGGAAAAAAAAGAAAAAGGTTCTCGCTTTTCAGTGGTGTATGTGGCTCCTCGGCCATTATTGCTTGTGGTTGGTTAAAAGAACCTGACGCGTTGGTGGAACAAGCGCAAACCTGCCCTTGAGGCCTAATCATCGTATAATGATGGGGACAATCTTCCAGTTCCGTTGGAAATCCTGCATGCAGGAGGGTGAGTTATATTTACATGAAGTGACATGAAGAGGCAGCGTGTCTAAGTGATGTGCTGTCACAGAAGGCTGTCGCTTGTTTTGAAATTGGCCATAAATAAAGATGTGCAGATTGTTTACAAAGCATACAGTACTTCACATGTCATCGTATCGTAAATGGATGTTACTTTTCTGTAGAATAAAGATAAGGGCAAGTTCAAGAAAAATTCTAAGGTAAATTAATCTATAGGGTTATGAAAATTAAATATTATTGAGAAAAACCTGTTTACTCACTAAGCGTTCATTCATTTCCAGATGGATCCGTTTTTGCTATTTTTGTTTGGCAGTATGGTACCCAAGAGTGAGAGGCAGCAAGAGATGTAGTGTGCTTAAGAAGGATAGAAGCCTCCTGCTGAAACCTTTCCCCTCTTCCTTCTCTCCTCTGCTCATGGCCACTGGCCATTGCTCTCTGCCATGCCAAACTGGAGAGGGAAGAAAGTGAGAGAGCTGGAGAGAGTGAGAAACGGCAGAGCAAGAGAGGGAGAGAAAGAGGCAGCAGAGTGAGAGACAGAGAACGAGAGAGAAAAGACCGAACCACCAAACAACCTGCCGTTTCTCCCTGACTTGAGGGATGCTCTTTTTTTTCTCTTTTTCTTTATTTCTGTCTTTTTTTTTTTGAAGCGCATTCTTCTCCTCCTGGCCTCCCAGTGCAGGCGGCCCCCTCAGCTGAAACGATTTGCTGCTCACAATGCCTCAGCTTAACCAGCCAGGTCAGGTCAAGTTGACCCAGACAATAGACTTCAGTCTCTTCACCAAGACTTGAACCAAAGCAACCCATAGTGGCTACCAGGAGAGTGAGGGTGGAGAAGGAGGGTGTGTGTGAGTGTGTGTGTGTGTGTGTGTGTGGGGGGGGGGGGGGGTGTTGGTGCTGGAGCTAGTGGTGCTGTTGGTGGGAGTTACACAAACAGAACAAAAGCCCTTGCTCGCTCATCTCCCCGAACAAGAGACGCTTGTTTAATTTACTCCACCGAAACAGACGGATATTTACTCTCAGTACTGACTGCTACTTGCAGCATTTTTTTTAAAGACGAAAAAAGAGAATATTTTCAAAGTGACGTATTAGTCGAAGAAAGCTTTTATGTCAATTTGCTAATGAGATTTGCATCTGAACTAGATCTGTATAAAGGCACTGTCAATTACAACTGCTTTTGATATGAAAAAAGCCATTTTCCCTCATATCATGATTACTGTCCGGACATCACATAATTACTTATTAATGGTTTAGTGGATTTGTTCAAGTGAAATAGGGATAATGATGGATATAAACTGGATTTATAAGAGGGATTAACATACATCAAAAGTTTTTTCGCCAGCATTTAATTCTTGGCTGATAAACGCCTTGTTCTGCCTTGATTCGCCCATATGTCCCTATATTAATAGTATACAGCTTCCGATACATATTATGGAAAAGAATATGTAAAATTCTATGTTTGTGGATGTCCTTTTATTTTGGCATATATCTTGAGTTCTTTATTTATTGATAGACACAGCCAAAACTATTAAAAATTAAGCTTATTACCCAATTTAGACAAACCAATATCCTTCAACACAGCAACATGACTAGTTTGCATATCCAAGATAATAAAAGACAAGATTTTCCTCCTAGTACAAGTGGTTCGGCTCTAGTGGCTTCATTAAACAGAGATTTTTTAGAGGAGGAGGAGGAAGGTGTCATTCCATCCACAGCACTTGGATATTAATCTCCTTTTGAAGTGCTGCTGGCCCCTCCATGAGAACCCTAATATTAGGGCAAAACCCATTAAAATTAGGGACACGTCAGTTCATAGGTGAACTTATTAATTGACCTACTCCTCTGTCCACCGTCCCACCCTCCCTCCCTCCCTCCCTCTGTTGATCATCTTCATTTCATACGACCACGGGCCACTTTCATAAGCTGTTCATCTGCATGCGATTGGTCGCTCACGCTCTCGCAGTTAATTCACTCTCAGGTATCCCAGAGTGCAATGGGTGTCTATGTCTATGAACTCATTATGGCGCTGACTTTATGGTTCTGTAATGTCGAGCACTGCTGTGATTTCTGTGAACACTTCAGCTCAGTGAAGAGGATGAAGAAAAGAACTCAGAAAGTGCCAGATGAAGAGAGAGAGAGAGAGAGAGAGAGAGAGAGAGAGAGAGAGAGAGAGAGGGAGAAAGAAAGAGGGAGAGAAAGAGATAGGGGAGGATAGAGAGGGAGGGAAAGCGTGTGTTAATCACTGCAGCGAGCTGTGCAGTACAGAAGGAGAGCCAATTACAGCCTGTGTAGCGATAATGGGGAGGTAATTGCTTGTTGTCAGCAATACCCACTTAAGGCCCAGTGGCCTCGGGTCACAGGCAGACCCATCCCTCTCCCATGCAGAGAACAAAGACTCACAGCTGAGATCCCCCCGCAACATTTGGCCATCCCACTGCCTGTGCAGCAGAGAGCAAGTGCAGTCAGCCAGGCCTGCAGAAACAACACACACACACACACACACACACACACACACACACACACACACACACACACACACACACACACACACACACACACACACACAGACATGTACACAGACACACACACATACACACAAACACACAAATTGACAGGCTTATATTTGTATGCAAATACACGCACACATACAAACACACTCACATGCATAGACCAGATTGCAGAAACAGTCACTCCCCATACTTACACACATGCAAACACACACACAGACACACAGACACACACACAAATAACATAGATAGAGCTATTCAGTCTAACATACACACACACACACATGCACACACACACACACACACACACACACACACACACACACACACACACACACACACACAAACTGAGACAAATCTATCCACCAACTCTAAATTTTTCACTCTTCACTGAAACAAACTCAGGCCCACAAGCCCAAATCCCTGCTGGTGCATGCATGCACATAGACACACTTTTACTGTAAAGCCCATCAACCTTTAGTGAGACGGGTTTCACTCAAGTGGAAAATGTCTCCACTCCCACATGCAAAACACAGCACTCTCACAACATGTTCATGAACTCTTCAATGCTTCTATGCATACTCTCTCTCACACACACACACTCACACTCACACTAACTCACAAACACACACACATACACAGAATGCACACAACCTTGCGGCGACGACAATGGCGCGTTTGGCAGTGCGGGCGAGACGCATATCTGATTTGTCAGATTTGAAACGCTAATGTTTAAACCAAAAGGAAGAGCACCCAGTAATGTGTTCATTCATCTGCATAAACACCACCTGTCCCGCGCCCAGACAGCTCCTTCAAGCGGCGGAAAAAGTTTTCCGTGGCAGCCCTGGCGCCAGCCAGCCAATCAGGCGCCGCCCAGCTGTGGCTCTTTCTGCGAAACCCCGGAATCATTTTCAAGTGTCAGAAAGTGCTCGGAGAAGCGCTGCTGGTGCTGCAGAGAGAGAGAGAGTGAGAGAGGGAAAGAGAGAGAGAGATAGATAGAGAGAGAGAGAGAGCACTTTCATTTCATGTCACTCCGCCAGCGAGACGGAGAGGCGACACGATAACAAAAAGAAAACAGGGCACGCGATCACGATTGACATCCGGAGAGGGAGGTAATGTATGCTGCCCCCTTATTTACACAAGACACTCCTGCATACATCCCCAAGAGTTGGGCTTGAAGGGTAATTTGGAGTGTATTTGGCACATTGCAGCCGCACTCCCCCCAAACACACACACACACCTATCTCATCATTTGTCTGTGGCGTATGCGATGAGTTATCAAAATCCACAGCCGCATTGATCAGTGTGACTCCTTTTATAGCGTTATCATCTCCAGAACACTGCTTCCGTGCCAAAGACCGTGTTTATTTGTTTGTTTTTGTGTGGATGCTTTTTTCCTCCCCTTCTCCCCCACCCCTCTCTCTCTCTCTCTCTCTCTTTCTCTCTCTCTCCCTCTCTCTCTCGTCTTTTTCTTCTTGCTTCTTTATCTCGCTGTCTAAGCCAGAATAATAGTCTGTCACCATCTCATCCTTAACTGCAGTCAAGGAGCTGAATGTTTTCCTTTCCCCGTGTTTTTAATCAAAGGAGGCTGGTGTCTCTGGTGACAAGTCGCCCAGATGCAGTGGGGACCAAATTCTTCTGGCGGAAAGAGAGAGAGAGAGAGAGAGAGAGAGAGAGAGAGAGAGAGAGAGAGAGAGAGAGAGAGAGAGAGAGAGAGAGGAGGAAAATTCTTGGAATGGTTAAGCCTCCCAAATTAAGTTGTGTGAGCATGTTAACAATGGGGATGCGTTTGAGATGGTGCACTAGGGGCTGGCCAGGTCGTTTGCAGGCCATGCACATGCACTGACTGTCTCACCCAGGTTTGCAGCCACATATAGAACCAATACAGGTACTTAGAGCTCCTCTTAGCTTTTTGTGTGATCCCTATGGAAAAAAAAGGCTGCACTGAGTAAATACAATTACATTGTGCCCATATAATAACACATGGCGCAATCCGCATTGATGAAATCTTATTACCGAAATTGCTCTCTTTGTCCGACCTCATCCTCTCTATTTCAGATCCCTGCTGTGCTCTCGATGAATGAAATATAGTGCATTAACTCGCTGCATTGGCAGGCTTTGTTTTCCACTTCTTCAAAGCAATAAAAGAAATGACACACTCTCTTTGATAGCAGTAATGACAGGCAATTGTGACTGTGACACAAAGTGCGGTTTAAGTAATGGCTTCCACTCGGTCCAGAAGAGGCTTTCAGAGGCAGGATTGCGAGCGGGTTGCGGCAGACAAGTCGGGCGAGCGAGCGAGCGAGTGAGTGAGTGAGTGAGCCACACCGGGGTTTGTGGGGAAGAAAGCAACAATTAGAGATCATTTGGCAAAGAAGCTTTCCCATCGCTCTTACTCCAGGGCCCTTTTGTCTTTTGTCGACCCCGGGGCTGAGAGCATCGTAGAAGAAGGGTAAGAGGGTGAGAGAGAGAGAGAGAGAAAGAGAGAGAGAGAGAGGAAGAAGAGAGGAAGAAAGACAGAGAGGAAAGAGAGATATCTCTGAAAACCCAGGGGGGAAATAAAACTGTCTTTCATCTGTCGCGGATGGCGGAGCACAAAAGCCAGGGTCCCCCCTTCGAGAAAAAAAAAGAAACTCCTGCTTTAATCAAGCTAATGCAGCCAGTAGACCTGGGAGAAGCACGGGGTCGCCAGCAGAAAGCCCTGCAGATCGGGCCCTTCAGCCCACAGGCTTTCAGCCCAGCTCTGGGGCTCAAGCCAAGGCCCTGGGAGGTGGAGAGGTGGAGAGGGCAGTCGTGGCTGCGGGACTCTCGACCACAACACATGGGGGCACCACTCAAACAACCTGTCACACACACACACACACACACACACACACACACACACACACACACACACACACACAGAGACACAGACAGTCTGCTAGCTTTGTGTATCTCTCTGTTTCCTCCTCTCTTTCCCTTGCTATCGCTCCATCTTTCTCTCCGACCTCTCGTTCCTCCTCTCTCTTGCTGTCTCCTCAGTGGCTAAGTCCACATAAGGCACTTGTGATATGAGTGGGTGATGGACCTTTGTTTAGTTCAAAGGTTTATACCTCTTTATAGCAGGGGCCTTTGTGGAGTTTGGGGCCCTGAAATATGTATCACTGTCCCTTTCATACTTGCCATCAGAGAGAGAGAGAGAGAAAGAAGGAGGAAAGGGGGGGAAAAATCAAAGTCTAAAATCTAAATCAAAATTTCTTCCCCTGACACACACTACCACCACCACTCTCACCCCCACCAAAGGCAGTTTCAAATAGAGGGTCCACACAATCATTGGGTATCCTGTCAACTAGAGGGACAGAGGGGTAAGACTATATGCCCACTGCCCATTGTTTAAGTCGCATCCAAACACCTATATCAGAGAGGGTTGAAGCAGAGCTCAGTATTCCATGATCTTTGCCTATATGTGATAAAGTGGTTTCTGGACTTTCTAGTGTAACTGTGGAAACTGTCTCTCGATTCCTTGCTTAGATTTTATGTAATCTTTTTTTCACAAAAAAAGAGAACTTTTGCTCTTTGAAACAAGCTTGCTGTGCTTGAAAGGTTCTACAGTTAAAAAAAAAAAGTCTCTCCCCTTAAATGACCCTGGTGAGAGTGGGATGATCCACTTGAAGGCGTTAGTTACATTGTTTTTACATGGGGAGGATCTTTACCCTCCCTATTGTCTGTTAAATTCGTTAAAGGCATATCATACGGATTATCCTTCTCTGATACATTAGCATAATTAGTTCCACCCTGACCTCTCAGCCACATGTATTTTTTGTTACCACATCAAAAATGCCCTTGATATCTTTTAATAGTATGTGTAATACAATCTAATAATGTTCACCTTCTGGTCACCTGCCATGGCCTTTATAAACACCAGGGTTTGAATTATTCTTTACTTATTCAGCCTCTGTGATCCTGCTGATCCAACATCAGTTTCACCCATGAAAACCCACCCCCCCACACACACATCTATCCCTTTTCCATGAGCCTGACACTCTGACCCCTCTACCTCTTAGGGGGTAGACCGCTTGCTTTAGATCAAACAGCATCAGAGGCAGGAGGAACCAGGAGAGCCAGCCTCCTCTCTCTCTCTATCTCTTTCTTGCTGGCCTGTGCTCACTGACCCCCTGGGGGAAGCCTAGGACTGACTGCCACTGCTTGGGGAACCATCTCTCTCTCTCTCCCGGCCAAAGTCCCTCACCACCAGCCACCAGTCATCCACCCCACCCCCACCCCCATCTCAACTGCGAGCCCTCTCCATGCATCTGTGATCAGCTAATCAGGAGGGAGGATCCAGATAGGATTAGGGGCATCCCAGCGGAGTCCGTTAATGAGGAGCTACAGTCATGACATCTCAAACAGGACCCCAAGAAAGCGGAGGTGAGGAGAGAAGGTTGGGGTGGGGTTGGGGGGGGGGGGGTCCACCTATAGAGCATGGCGCAAAGCAACACCCCTTCAACACACACACACACACACCTCTTCAATCCGCACAACCCCCCAACCCCCTCACAGACCCCACACACACACACACACACACACACACACACACACACACACACACTAGCCCCCTGCCACTGATCTTACAGTAGAGCTAAAGCCGTACTCACAGATGAAACACAGGGGGCTCAATGCTAACGCTAACAATCACAGGCACCAGCTGCTCCTACTGGGGTAAGTAAGTGATTAGCCAAACCCAAAGGATGCCAGGGATAAGACAAGAAAAGGGAAAGGGAGAGAGAGAGAGAGAGAGAGAGTAGGAGGCGGTGGAGGAGGGAAAAAAGACAAGGGGAGAGAAACAGAGAGGGAGAACTACCCCACTTTGCTTCTCTAAAGATCCACATTATTAATGCGCACAGTCTTAGATGTGGCCACCTGCTGCTGGTGTATTCAATGACTAACGTGACGACGTTAGCGCCTTGCGCTTGTGTTTGCGGAACACAACATACACAGAAGATTACAAACAGGGGTTGCTTCAGATGCTAAGAGGAACAAATGGCTGGAGTATGTGTGTGTGTGTGTGTGTGTGTGTGTGTGTGTGTGTGTGTTCAGTACCATAAACATAAGAGAAATCTGGGTCCTGGACAGCATGGAATTCCAAGTGCCAGTTTGGAAGCACAGCTTTGGCTTAGCTGTTTAATATGCTGCTGTTCTGGAATGTTGTGTGTCTCTCTATGAGCACAATAAATACAGAAATAATCGCAAAATATTTGATTGCTTCCACTAAAATAATTTTGAAACTGATTCAAATTAGCACAAAGGAATTAAGATACAGTAGACATAGTGTTCTTTTGAATACAATTTATTTATACCACTGACTGGACATTTAATTCAAAGTTAAACTATGTACAAAGTAACTGAACTAAATTAATCAGAAGGCTGAAATATCATTATTAGGGACTGATCTAGTAGCAGACAGCTGTGTGAAAGATCCATGTTTGCCCAGGTGGATGAAGGACTGGGCCCAGTGCCTGCTGGGATATTTTGTTTAGAATCTGGGTCAGCTTTTGGATTATTGTGCGATGTTTGATCTTGTATACCCCCCTGTAACATCCCACACTGATTTAGCATTCAAACATTTCCATGGCCATGCACATGAACAGCGAAAATCACTTTTCCTGCCAAAAAAAAAAAAAAAGCTCTGACCTGCTTGCCTGTAAAACGCAGCGAAGACAGTGTACCTCTGTCTGCGGACGTGCCAATTGGTCATGGAGCTAAGAGGCTGTTGGGAGTTGCACGGCAGGGAAAAGTGCCCATCTCAACGGTTTGCCAGAGATCAGATAGGCTGTTTAATTGAGTGGTGTGGCAGCCATATGAGAAGACGGAAAGAGACGGGACGCTTCAGGGGCTTGCTGCTCTTATGGACTTAGCAGAAGTGCTGAGCTCCACACCTACTGAATGATGACATAGGAACAGACCCTACCACACACACACACACACACACACACACACACACACACACACACACACACACACACACACACACACACACACACACACACACACACACACACACACACACACACATCCTCTTTGTCCTGTGCGCCTCCTCTCATGTCCTTCTACTCTGTATGGAGACATCTGCTGACCCAACTCCAGACAAGACACCCTGCAGTTAAAAAAGCAAATGCCTGATACAGACATGCGTCATACAAATATGTGTCTAAATGTTTGGCCTCTTACATTCCTGTTGACTCAAATTAGTATGCATGCCACCCGTAATGGTGTGTCTTTCTCAGTCACGTCAGTACCAGACTTTTCATATCTGCTTTGGGAATCGTGAGGGAAAGGGAGAGAGGGTATCAAAATCTGGCCCCTGAAACAGATCCGACAAGACAAGGACACATCAACGCTCGCTCGACATCAGAAATTTTTCATATGCCGTCCCTATAAAGCGGTCACTTGTGGAGCGCTTATGATCAATCTCTGCCGTAAATTGGACGTGTTGACTTCAGCTCTGACAGAGGTTGTTTTTTTTTTGTGTTGTTGATCCCTCTCACTAAAACAACCTCAGCGTACCCTTTTAAATTGGCCCCCGTTCCCGCTGGGGTCAAATAACAGATTAATAGGTTGGGTAATGAGCTCCCCGGAGTGTCCGCTGCTCTCATCCCCTTCCCCTCTTCATCCCTCTTTCCCCCCCTCTCCTCCAATCCTCCCTCTCTCTCTATTACACCCCTCGCTCTCCCTTGTGATAGATGGTGGCAAGCATCATTCACACATCACCCAGACAAATGACTGCCATGCCATTTGTGTGAAGGAGATGCATCCGCCGTCGGGTCTGAAGTATGGCTCTCCTTTGTGTAGGAGTTAGTCTCTTAAGCTTTAAGTGTCGATGTCTCATTTTTTCCCCCCTTCTGTCTCTTGCTCTCACTCTCTCTCTCTCTCTCCCTTTCTTTGCCCTCTGGTCTCCGGGCTAAGAGCGATTGGTTTGAGATGGTGTGTCACTCTGTCTTTGGCCTACAGGGAAAAACAACAACAAAAACAACAATAGAGGTAGACTCTTTCTTTCCCTCCATGTGAGCGACTGCCTTTTGTTGTGTGGTGTTTTTCAACCTTTCCCTTGTTTTAGCTGAGGTGATAACAAAGATGATCAACTTTAAAAAGTTTCAGGGTTACAAGCAGTGTTGACCTTAGGACTTCCGATTAGGACAAAGGCAAGGCTCTATTTCATAGATTTCTGGCTGTAAACTTATAAAGGATGTACAACATTTGTTTTGAAGTTGGGCTGTATTTCAAAACATTAACTAAATGACATATCTTTGTAATCCAGCTTGCTTGTTGTAATCTATCAAGAGAAAGGCATAGGCATAAACACATGATTAAAGTTATCATAAACATGGAACCATCTTGATGTGAAGTTATAGGTGAATGCCTCCCATACAATGGTACAATGCAGCTATGACCATAATTAGACAAGGCAGTGATGAACAAGTGTCTGGATACGGGTATTGCCTGCTGCCTCCATAGCAGATTCTGCTCTGACATGTCTGTCCAGAGATATTACCCAGGCATGGCAGGGTGCATTCAGAAAGGAGGGGGGGACTGGAGGTGGGGGGTGAGGGGTTGGGTGGGTGGTTAAGGGGCAGCGTGGCGTGGGGTTGAGGTGGGGAAGAGGAGCTGTCCTGGAGTGGCAGGGACCGCTGTTCAGCAGTGGTGATTGCTTTATGCTGCTCCATGCTGTGCTGCTAATGACCTCTGTGTTTCTGCATTAATGCTCCTGGCTGCCATGTGCTCAGTGTGTGTGTGTGTGTGTGTGTGTGTGTGTGTGTGTGTGTGTGTGTGTGTGTGTGTCTGAAAGAGTGAGTGTGCGTGTGTGTATAATTGGAGGGGGGTGGTTTAAGTCCGTGGCTTATTCACATCTCTTGGTCTTTAACCAGCCACAGCAGAATGAAGTAATCTCCTGTCGATGATCTCATCAGCAACATTTGTTGATTTTTGTGTCCACCACTGAGAAGAGTGAAATTATCGCAGGGTGTGAGTTTCATTTTCAAACTGAATGTAGCTATTTAGAAAGAGGGAATGTTGTGTAATCTCAATGTAATTACACAGGTATTAAGAAAAGTGTAAAACATGAAGTCTAACTAAAGGAAATTCAATTAATGATCAATATCATTTGAATATAAAATCCAGTGCATGAATTTCTGTAATTGGATGTACAGTACATTTACAAAATATTCTTTTTGCATCTTTTTACAGTGTGACCTCGTTAAATTACTATTGTTAAATTACTATCAAAAAGTTCACCATTTCCATGTAGCGCCTGTTGAAACATCCATTCCAAAAACGTTGGACAAAAAGGTGTGTAACTCCACACTCATGCTTTAGCACCATGCCCACAACAGTCTTGCTAACTCCACAACGTCTGGGGTGTTATTCCACATGCAACTGTTAGTCTGGCAAAGCTCTCTGTGTAGCATGCGTGGAACTTAAAGCTTCATCCCGCTTAAGACCTCTTTTCCTGCTGCCGGGGAAGAAAAATAAATCAGATTTGTTGAACAACAAAAAAACATCTTTCTTCCTTTGTGTCTTCTATCATACCCTCTTTCTTTGTATATAAATATCAATAGTGGGGTTTTGGAAGGGAAAATGACAATAATTTTCTCCATTGAGATTTAGTTATAACCCATACTATCACAATCAACCAAGGTAGACAGTTGCGGCAGAAGAAAACGACTCTATCTGGTAACAGACACCACAATTTTGTATGGCATCAATCTTCCTTTATTAGAAATATTTTGTTTGTATTTTTACAAAGAACACCTAGATGTTTGCCTTGCGGTCCAAGCATGATTTTTCAATCATGTCTCCTTATCAACTCTACTCTTCAGTGGGGGACAATTGCTGAAAAGAGCCATCTGGCTCCTCATAGCATAATTATGTATTGTGCTTGTTGTTGTGGTGAGTATTTCATTGATGCAGCGAATGTGCTTGTGGATTCTGGGAGAAAATATATAAAACAGAGTATACAGCAAGAGAATATGGGTGAAATTGAAGTACGTCTGAAAATGCCAAAGCTGTCTCTTTGATTCTACTCATGCTATTTTTTGTTCAGTGATCATTAAAAGTTTTGGAAGTTGTTTTTGTATTTGTAAACTATTTCTTAACTGGGAGAAGAAACACTGAATAATAAGAACAAATACTTTAACTCCATGTCTTAAAACAATGTGATTAAAAAAATGTGATTGCTTTTTTTTTATTTATTTATTTATTTATTTATTTTGCTTTTTTTTTTTTGTTTGCTTTTGGCTTTCCCTTGCTATGACATTCTCATTATTTCTATCATTGCACTTTGAATTGCTTAAATCAACTGTTAATAAGTCATCAATTTCATTAAGACCACAAACTTCCATACGATACCTCTCTCCCAGAAAAAGCTTGTAAAACAGAAAACATTGCTAAATGTCAAACCTTCAAAATCTTTCATCATAATCTATTTATTAATCTATATTTTAGTCAGTTGAGTGACAATTGTGGCAGAGCTCGAAGGCCATACTGGCAACTCATCCTTTTTTTCCAGCTAAGTATTTTTTCTTCACTATGTGCTTGGTGCATTTGTCCTGAAAACAAGTAAACCAAAGTGTGCTGGAAACAGCAGAAGAGCGGTGAAAAGAACAAATGTCTACGTTTTTCATCAACTAATTAGAGCTTTGCCTTGCTGTATTTGTGTGTGTTTGTGTGTGTGTGTGTGTGTGTGTGTGTGTGTGTGTGTGTGTGTGTGTGTGTGTGTGTGTGTGTGTGTGTGTGTGTTGTTTACTTGGCAAGCATTTCAGAGAGCGGCCACAGAATGGAAATGTTTGGCCTGAGTCTCTCTGTCTCATTCTCTCTCTCTCTCTCTCTCTCTCTCTCTCTCTCTCTCTCTCTCTCTCTCTCTCTCGGTTGCAGGCTGCAGTGGTTAAATGGCCACCATGTGACTCCCGCATCATTAGCCGGACTGGGCCTGGAGGAGAGAGTGCATCCAGCCTTTGAAATCACACTCCAGTCTCCCAGCTCAGCCCCCCCTCCTTCTCAACTTACTTCTTCAAGTTTCTTTTCACTGAAAATAGAGAGAGGGAGAGAATGTGTGTGTGTGTGTGTGTGTGTGTGTGTGTGTGTGTGTGTGTGTGTGTGTGTGTGTGTGTGTGTGTGTGTGAGCGAGAGAGAGGGAGAGGGAGACCACTCCTCAGGAATAAAAAAAAAGCCAAGGATTCTGTTTTTTAATCTGGAGAATGAGTGCTTTGCCATGAAGCCAGGCTCAAGAGTGAGTGCGTTGCGGGGCCAGTGAGTGTATTAATATTTAAATTCCGATCCAGATAATCAATAGAAGAAGGGCACTTCTGTGTGCTGTTAGCCTCGTATGGGAGGCGATAATAGGGAGAAAAACCTCCTGATTAGCCTCTTTAGACACTCTCTGCTCTGTCTAGTGCTCAATACTTTAGCACTGATTATAACCTATTGAGGCAGAAAACTTAATCGAATATAACCTCTTTTGAATTCCTTGTTCCCTCAATAGAGTGTCAAAAAGAGCATTCAGCGGTTCGTGTAGCAAAATCGCCGGCCTGCCTAAATTGTCCTGCGTTTCTTCTTTGCATATGGTGTGTGAGAAGGGGGGGAAAAATAAGAAGGCGAAATCTGCACCCTTTATGTGCTAAGATAATGCTCTGATATGGACACCATAACGGGCATCAATGGGGGAACTTATATTTTATTCTTCTTTTCAGTGTACATAAAAATCCCCAGCTTAGTGCTTTTTGTCTTCTGAATGCTTTGAACTCCTTTCAGCCTTTAGGGAGACTTTTTGTGCTTTAGACGGTGGTGTGCATTCACTGTAAAAGCACTCAATGCCGCAAGACGTCCACAAGCAAAACTGCGAGTGTCTTAGGCCGGACCACACATCTAAGGCATTTGCATAATTTAGGGAAGGGCGAGAGAGAGAGAAAGAGAGAGTAAAAAAGAAAAGAGGGAGAGAGTAAGTCTGGAAAAAAAGGGGGGCTGTTCATTGGAAATGAGTAGTGAAGCGATACTGCATACCTCCCTCGACCTGTCGGGTTAACCGGTGCAAGTTTCGGTCAAAAACACGCTAACAACTGTTGAAACGAAACGTCTTGGGATGCAGACTTCTTGAGAGGGGCTGGGGGTCTTTGGCTATTGTTCCTCCCACAGTGGCGGCATCATCGGCAGGGATCGGACAAGAAGAATAACAACGAGAAGACGCAGACAAAGAAGGCGAAGAAAGAAAAAAAAAGTGCCTTGGTGGGCAGCGTGAGCTCCGGGGAGGATAATATCTCGTTTGAAGAGCCAGGAGGAGAGGAGGGACAGAAGGAGCTGAAGTAGTCGTTGTGTGGGTCTTGAAAGGAAGCAAGGCCAACACTGAACTGCTCAGTTCATTTTCCAGCTCAGTGGCCGACGCAAAGCCATCTGGGCCAGCTGCTAACAAGATTGGGCCTGAAGTTTACCTCCACAATGACCTAATCAGATTAAGAGCAACAAAGATCAAATAATGACCCAGCTTTGGGGCAAGTTCAGCAAGGCCCTTGATTGAGATGTGTGGTCCTTGAGATTCTTTTTCAAAAATAAACAAAAATAAATATGAAGAGTTAAATTCATTTTTTTGTGTTTATGTGTGTGTGTGTGTGTGTGCATTAGGGTAATAGAGTGTCTTTGCTGGTAAAATATATCTTCCAGTTGTGAATCTCATTGTCATTCATATTGTGCATAGGCAGCAAAGAGCTGCACACTTAAGAAACGTTACATTTTGGAAATCTTCAATCTTGAGATGGGCTTAAAAATGAAGCACGCTATATCCCCCCAACCCCACCACCCAAAAAAAGACAAAAAAACAAAAAGTTGTGAAAGCAGAACGGAAGCTTAAAGTAATTACTACACCACTGTTGGGACGCTCTAGGGAGGCACACCACCCAGATTTCCTGAGATTTCACTCGAGAGAGAGACGGAAACAAGCAGCAGGGGAACATCGTGGGGTGGCACAGAGAGAGAAGGCAAAATGACTCCTGTGAGGGATATGATAAGAAGTTTTCACTCTTTTGTTTTCTCTCTCTCTCTCTCTCTCTCTCTCTCTCTCTCTCTCTCTCTCTCCTTCTATGTCCATAGTGAAGGGAATAACGGGATTAAAGAGAGCAGCACCCAAACATGATTGTCTGGCAGCAGATGGTGCGCACTGCTTCACCTTTGAGAGAAGTTAATTAAGCCCGCCATATTGCGCCCATCCAGGGGAGAAAATGTAGATGAATATTGAGCAATCGAAACACTGCATCTCTTTTGCAAGGCTCTCCAGACTAGGGGATTGTGGAACTCTATTGAGGGAGTGTGTGTGTGTGTGTGTGTGTGTGTGTGTGTGTGTGTGTGTGTGTGTGTGTGTGTGTGTGTGTGTGGTGAGGGGTGAGTGGGTTAGTTAGAGTTGGAGGGGTGGGGTAGGGTTGGGGAGGGAGGCTGAATTATGGTGTTTGTGTGTGTGTGTGTGTGTGTGTGTGTGTGTGTGTGTGAGAGAGTGTGAGAGAGAGAGAGAGAGAGAGAGAGAGAGAGAGAGAGAGAGAGAGAGAGAGAGAGAGAGAGAGAGAGAGAGAGAATGAGACATTAATTCACGAGCAGGCCTCCGGACCCTTCCCACGTCTGCGCTGCTGGGAGCAACAGGCTGTGAGTGGGGTTCAGCCCCCAGTAAATGCTGCTCGCCAGGCTGCCGAGCCCAATGAAAGCGGCCTGGCCAGCTTGGGTCTGCTGGGGGATATTAAATGGGTGAAGGGGACAGCAGGGGTGGAAGTGGGCTGAGGAGGTTGCTGCCGGTTGCTGAGCTTACCTCATTCAGACCCACAAAAGAAAAGACCACTCGCTGTTTGTTTTCATCCGTTATTGTTCAAAAAGTTATTCCAACAAGTGACCTTACACTGTATTGGCACTACAGTATAGCATTGTCAGCTTTTTAGAAAAACCAAAAAAATGTACATTTGTACAAAAATGTACAAGCTTTGTGGTATTATTTATTTATTGGAGATAGAAAGAGTTTTGTAAATTCTTGCAGTGTTGGCTGCAGGCAAAAGCTTTCTTTTTCTCTGAGCCGCTCTCTGTTTTATTGGAAGGCAAGTGGGGAAGCTGGATTAAGAAAGCCAAGAGAAATCAAAATAACAAAATAGTGTTCAAAGTGCACAACATGGTGGAGAAGGCCTGCTGGGCTCAATATAAAAGTAGGGGTTAAGCTTATTGTGAACTGGCTCTGTTACGTTCCAGAGGTGGACATTACATATGATTAGAGGACCTCCGATGGGGTTGTTCCCGTTGGGGCACTTCCGCTCCAGATGAGCATTGCTAATTTCTTTGCCCCCCAAGACCATGGCAGCAGTTGCCATGCCAAAAGGCCTCAATTTTCTCCATGTTTGATGCTTAGCATGTATCCAACCCCACGCACTCCTTCTCTCACTCCTCTCTCACTCTCTTTTCCTTTTTTCTCTCTGCTGCACATTTTTCTTTTTCTTTTTTTTCTTTTCTTCTTAAAAAAAAAGGTGATTCAAGTTTAAAACCACCCACTTTAGCTATTTCCGCAAATGTTTAATCCAGATTAGTGAATTTCAGAGTTTCCAGGCACCTGTTTCAGAAAGGGTTTCTTACTGTGGAGAAAAGAGATGTGTTTCTCAATGACTTCATCGATTTTCCTCAGCCATAGTTTTCTCTTTCAGTTCAATTTTGTGAAAGAATTACTGTCACAGTATAGACCTTCTCTGAAGAGTAAGTGACATCTGTCATGGTAACACTTAAGAGGGCCCTTGTTACAGCTGAAATACATATAAAATGTACGTGCCTACTAAAACGTACATCCCAACTATGTGTGCCGGAAAAGTGAGATAAAAAGATGAGAACGCATAAGAAGATAAAAGTGAGAGAAAGAGAACACTCTCACGATGTTAACCCAAATTACTGTTTCTTCATTTGGAGCATCATGTCCACTTGACAGTATTTGCATAGTGAGCACTGGGCATTCTCTGCCTGTTGACTGTTTATGCATAATACCCATTCAAACACACACACACACACACACACACACACACACACACACACACACACACACACACACACACACACACACACACACACACACTCACATGAAAGCCTTTGACAGTGCACTATTGATCCAATCTATTCGCACAAATTTGAAGATATAAACTCTCTCATGCTTCTGCCATCACATCAAAACACCAGAATAGGCTTTAGGAATGTAGTCTCTGACCACAAACTTTATATGCCCTGAAAAGAGGAAGAAAGCTCTCATTATACACTAGTATTCCTTTCCGTTAGTAATTCTAGCCTATTTGACTAACCTGAAGGAGGGAGGGGGTGAGCAGTGAATGTGAAAGAGAGAGAGAGAGAGTATATGACTTAATGTCCAGGCATATTAGGTGCCAGGGGCCCTGACAGGTCCACTGATGTGTTGAGAGGGTGACCTTTCAAGGTGTGAAAATTAAAGCAGGTCTCGGTAGCTGCGGTAAAAACCCCATCATTCAGCCCAATTAAAGCACTGGCCTGCTCCACTGACCGAGCCGCCGGTGCATGAGTAAAACTGGTAATTACCACAAGATTACATTTCACTTTCCCTACCTTATCACAACCGGCCCGATAAATTGAATCGGAGACCACACAGCAGGTACACTGGTCCACACAGAGTGTTTCATTTGTTCTGAGAAGACCTCGTAATTGCATACAAGAATAGCAACTGATTTGGCTAGTTTATGCGCAGCACTTACATGGAACGTATGGTGAAAGGTCAGACGCTGTGACATGTTTTAATAATTATTTTGCTAAATTCAACTCTTCATCAAGAGAGTCTGTGGCCTTACCATGATAACAATCATTATAAATCTTGTTAAGACAAGAAATCTATTTAAGTTTTACATGTTTACAGCAAGGTTCTGAGAGCATACCTGTAATGGCAGAAAAGTGCATCTTCTCCTACCGCTACTATACCTTAATCAACCTACACTGAACATAGCCTTTGGCCTTCATAACATCGGTAATATAACAGCAAGTAATTAGACACACCTTACTTACTATATATACATGTACTTAACACTGTAATATACTATCAGAATTAATAACACACAATATGTATATTTGACGTATTTATTAATATGCTAAAATAACACATTGACAAACAATAAACAAACTGAGAAATGACCAAAGAAAAATATAAATTTGTTGATAAATTTGCTCACTACAGCCATATATATAATGAGTCATTAAAACAATATCCTCCTCTACAGGCCTTCATGTAACACCGGAGTGCATGAATCCTCCATAAAGTACAGAGCAAGAGTGCCTCTCCTTGGGGAGTAGTGGCGTCTGGAGCAGCCCTGTCCCTCTATGACCAGTCATCTCCGTCCATCTCCGTGCTCTGGGCTCATTACAGCTCCTCTCAGCGCAGCACAGCGCAGTGAGGGTCCTCTGCGGCAGGGGAGGAGGGCTCCAAGGGAGTAGAGGTGGGCTCCGGAGGTGAGGTCTGCACCCATCACCACCACCACCACCCTACGACGTCACCCCCCTACACCCCTCGCTCGTCACCAAAAGCTTCACCACTGCTTGCTGCTCCGTCAGCTTTAAATTGACAATACGGTTTTATGCCAATCTGGCAATCTCTCTCTCTCTCTCTCTCTCTCTCTCTCTCTCTCTCTCTCTCTCTCTCTCTCTCTCACTCCTCCTCTTCTTTCTGGCACGTTCTACTGAAGGCTAATGATGGGAGGGAAACTTGAAGGCCTTGCCTCGGACAGCTTTTAATGAGACCCCCCCATACTTTTTAAAGACCACAAAATGCCACCAATTTCTGCGCTGCCAATTTTCTCCCTCCGCCGCCGCAGCCCTTGAGAACCACCCTGGGAGAGGAAATATCATCAGGACGGCCAGGAAGTGGCCATAGCTAAAGAGGAAGCCAGCATGGGTCTCATCTCAGCGAGCAGCGAGAGACGCATTAAAATTCAGGAAATAATAGCTTTCTGTCATGTGCTCATCATGGCGTCGCTCTCCAACTTTTCTTTTCGTTTCTTTTTTTTCTAATTAAAGAAAAGAGTAGGGGAAAAAGGAAGAGGGGAGAGGTAGATTACTTTCAGCACCTAGTGAGTGCTGAAAGAGAGAAAAAAAGAGAGAGGGAGGGAGTGGAAGAGCGGAAGAGGAAGGAGATGACAGGCTTCACCCTTTTCTTTAATTGTCCCTAACAAATGTCACCGTTTGCACCAGAGCTGCTCACCCCTATGCTCTTGATGATAAGCACCTTCATTATTCCTCCAGCCCCAGCCAGCCTTAAAAGCACATTTCATGTGTGAAAGCAGCACTTGCTTTCTCAGGGAGATTCAGGCAAAGTTTCTTCTCCACAAGAGGGGGGGAGAGAGAGAGGGATGACCAGTTGTATACTCAGGATAGATTTCAACTAAGCACCAAACTGACTTGAAAGGGAAAAACTCTTGCGGTGTGAGGAATTCGCTGCTATATGATTCTTCAGCGGTTTGTTTTTGATGCTATATGTCTTAAGGAGATTATGAAGCAACCAATTAAGGGGGGACAATTGAGTGAAATTGTGTTACTCCATATGCATTGTTTGTTATGGGCTGTCATTGTTTCATTTAAATAGACTCCATTTCAAAGTAGTTGTCTTTGATTGCTGCAGGATTGTGTCTCTTTCATAGCACTTTCTAAGACCCCGAGATCTTCTTAACACTCAGCTCCTTTTCAAAACAGATCAGAAGCTTAGGTTCGCCCGTAATCTGTTTGCGCTCTTCACAAACCTAATTTAGATTTAATCGAAAGCAATCTGGATTGCCTGACTAGTTTTTAACTGGGCGTCGCGTTGGAATGTGTGTGTGTGTGTGTGTGTGTGTGTGTGTGTGTGTGTGTGTGTGTGTGTGTGTGTGTGTGTGTGTGTGTGTGTGTGTGTGTGCTCTCTCTCTCTCTCTCTCTCTCTCTCTCTCTCTCTCTCTCTCTCTCTCTCTCTCTCTGTGTGTGTGTGTGTGTGTGTGTGTGTGTGTGTGTGTGTGTGTGTGTGTTTAAACATCTTTACTACACTGAATGCGTTGAGAAGACAAAAACCCCAGTAGTCCTTTTGCAGCTTTAGGAAGATTTACAAAAGAATAACAAATCAGCCTGTTCTGCACCAAACCGAAAGCATTTACAGTGAGCATGCTCTTTGAAGACTCAAAACTAATTCATATCACAAACTTTTCCACTGACAGGGTTGCCTTACTCTGTGTCTGAGTTGAACCTTTTTAGGATGTTCACAGACTCTCTGGAGTAACATATCTTTCTCTATAGTATTGTGTATTGAGTATTTGAATGTAACATTACTGCAATACAATTCTGGTGACAAATGAGTATGTATTAAGATACCAAGAACTGACAGTATTTCTTTCAGCTTTTTCATATGATAAAGTGTACTGATAAATTATTGATTTTTAGGGATACAGTACATCTTTTTATAGATGCTTCAATTATTATTGCACATATCAGGGTAGGATAGATTCTACAGACAATGTTATATAGGACAAGCATGTGGAAATCCTGTTTGTGTAACTTGTCTCCTGGTTACCAAATCTATCGAGCCGGATGAACTGCATCCCAAACCACAGTATAAACACAAGGGCCAGTGTTCTGAATTCTTAGGGAATTCATCTCTTCATTATTAATATTTTTCTTTTTTGCAGTGCTATAGACAGTCCCATCTTCCCTGCTACCCTCCTAATGCATAGCTGCACGGCAGACTCTTTCATGCCATCTCTTTCCATCCCTCGCTTCAGCTTATCCATATATCACTGCAGACTGGAGACAGACAGACGGACAGTGCAGAGGAAGGAAAGGATAGTGAGACAGAGAGAGGGTGAGAGAGAGAGAGAGAGAGAGAGAGAGAGAGAGAGAGAGAGAGAGAGAGAGAGAGAGAGAGAGAGATGGGTCGACGCAGAGATGGATGTTGCTGGAATGCGCACGAGAACAGACTCCCAATCCCCAATAGATTATACAGATGCACAGATCCACACCAACAAAAAAACGAGCGAATATCTTGCTGAGTAAACTTTACTGGAAAAGGAAAAGCATCACACCTCGGCTATATAACTCTGAGAAGCTGAGGGAGGCTGTTGGCTCGCAGCCCCGTTGTTGTTTTAGCAGTCGTGTGTTTGTTTATTTGGTAATGTGCTTTATTGGCAGCGGCGTGCTTCTTGGGCAGATGGCTGTGTGCAGTAACGGGGCTACCGGGGCGGGCGGACTGTCAGCAGCATGCACACACGAGGCCTGTTGCTCGCTTGCACATGCAGCTCTCGGCTTGTCCGGCTAGCGGGATATGCTAATGCATTTAAATAGTGGAATGCAGAATACACTTGTGAGTGAGATTTTATAAGCTGGTGAAATGGTGTAAAAACAGACTAAATGCAGATGCTGCTGGGCTTTTTTTCTTCCTGCTTACAACCCCCCATCTTCTCTCTCTCTCTCTCTTTCTATCTCTGTCTCCATCTCTCCATTCCCCCACCCTCTCCCATGTCTTTTTTTAGAGCCAGTGAGAGGAGAAGTGCACATTTGTAGCTGGCAGGTAGTGGCGGGGCTACACAGTGAAGCTATGATATGTGACATGTGTTCCAAGCGGTCTTTGTGAATCTCCCAAGGTCCTGTCATAGTTCCTGCTCAGTCAGTTAAGGGCTGTTATAGCCCACTTTAATCTCTCCCTATTTAGGCCATGATTTTATTGGCAAACACACAGCGCTAAGACACCGCTGTCTGATGCACTCACATACAGTACACACTGTCTCCATTTTTTTTGCAGAAAATGTTCTCATTTTTATCAAAATATGTCTATGATTTAATCTTAAACCATAGATTCCTCTCTAATAAGATTGCTGAATCGCTATCCATATCTGCTATACGTGACATTTTGCATATGGGTTTGTTGATGTGACTTTTGTTTGCACTGTCTGAATTCTAAGTAGACATAAATAAATCCTAGTCGGATCATTAACAAACAATGTTTCAGAGTTTTTAACACATGCCCTGTGTTGTCATGTAGGAAAGTGTAAACCCCTAGCAATTAGCTAATTCCTCTCTTTTACATTCTAAATGGGCTCTGATTAACCTGGGGCTGCTAGGGTGGCCACTGGTGCCGTCTGATTGCAGGGGCTTGTATTACTCATTCAAGGTCATGTCATTGCTGGGGGCCAGCGTGGACCCGGGCCCTGTCTAATGTGCTTTATCTCAAGAGTTAAACGTACAAAAACACCCTCCTGTGGGTACACACACACACACACACACACACACACACACACACACACACACACACACACACACACACACACACACACACACAAAATACACACACTCCCTGAGACACAATCACACACATACACACAAATAGATGCACATACACACAGACAAACACACACACACACACACACAGAGCGACACAAGGGTTTGGTGACATGGCCCCACTTATGCAGTTGAGTTTTTGCGAGCAATGCCTGTGTTTTTGCCCTCTGCTCTTTTTAAAAGCGTGTGCAGTGAGAAGGTCTCTCCTGTAGCATTTGACAAAGGCTGGGCTTAAGGTTGGAGGGGTTGATGGGGGTGAGGTGGCCGCAAACATCCTTTATTTTTTTTTCTTCCCAGAGCGCAGCAAAGGTGTCAGGCTATGCAGAGCCCGCATGACCTGTGTGCATGACATTCCACTGGGCACTTTTCCCAGACGCTCGCATTCGGATGGCTCCCAGGCCCCTAAGATAGCGGAGGGGGCACACGAACAGGCTGGTGGGGGGAGCGATGGGTAAGGGCTGGCGACACAAACAAGGGCACCAGGCTTAATTTTCCTGGCAGAGAAACCTGGAAGAGGGGGGAGGGGTGGGGGAATTTTGTTGTGGTCGAACAGTTGGGGGCCCTTTGGAAGACTGCAGTATAGAGACAGAGAGAGAGGGGGGGGGATGAGAGAGAGAGAGAGAGAGAGAGAGAGAGAGAGAGAGAGAGAGAGAGAGAGAGAGAGAGAGAGAGTCTTTCTTTCTCCAAAGCCCGGGGCCCATAGCTGCTGAGTAAAGCAGTATGGCCCTGTGCTAATATTCCCTGACAGTAAATGTCATCAGAATTTAAATTACGCTGCCGCGCTCCACTCACCCCGCTCCTCTCGCAAGCAGCTCGGCCACCCTTAACCTATAGAAGGCCTGCCACTAACATAGCCAGAGGATGCCAAGTGTGTGTGTGTGTGTGTGTGTGTGTGTGTGTGTGTGTGTGTGTGTGTGTGTGTGTGTGTGTGTGTGTGTGTGTGTGTATGTGTGTGTGAGAGAGAGAGAGAGAGAGAGAGAGAGAGAGAGAGAGAGAGGATATATGTGTGTTTGTGAACATGTGAAGGATGATTCGGATATGTTCAGCTTTCTATTTTTTCTCTTTCTTGTCTTTGCACTTTGAGATGTCTCTGGGTTTGATAGCTCACCAGCTCAATTGGGATCTTGTCACGTACGCTTAGAGGCAGTGAGGGAACCCCCGACACCAGCGAATCAAGCAGGCCAGCACATGCACACAGACGGCTAATTAGCCGGTATTCAATTAGGGTGATCATTAGCGTTCCGGACAGATCTGCTGCACACTCAAACAAACTACCCCCCCGCCCCCCCATTTCCCCTCCTCCCCCCAACCCTCTCTCCTCTTCCCTCTAACTCTCCCTCCCTCCATTGGCTGGTGGAGGCAGCTGGTAGCTGGCTGAGGCAAAGGGAGGTTGGCAGATGGGGTGAGAGAGGAAAAGACAGCACTGTGGCCTAACAGCTTTCCATAACCCGCTTCTGGTGTTCTCTCCATTTCAATCAAACATACACACACATAGACACACACACACCGAGTTGACCATGAAAATTGCTTTGTTTTAGCATCAAATGCTATATATCCATACTGCGGTGGTAGAATAAAAGGCACAAGGGTGTTACTTCTTGTTAGCCTTAACATTTTTTTTTCTACAAAAAAAAAAACAACTATTATTGTAGTTGGTGTAGAGAAAGAAATGGCGTTGGCGGTCAACAAGGGCAGGATGCTGTAGTGTTGCCCATGTGGAAGACGAGACGGTGCCAACATGGCAAAGGCCACGTGTTCTTCTCCAGGCCAAAAACATCCGAGCCTTCGCCTGTCCACTGACAATAAACACGTCTGAGGGTTTCGTGTTGTCATTTTTTATGAGTCTCAAGCGTTGTGGTAAAAGAGCACAGCATCTCGCCGTGTCAATGAGTCGACCTCTTTCCTCTGTTTGTGTCCTGAGGTGAATGTGTGTGCACACAGGCGTGCAGTAGTAGCCTCACCTCCTCCAGCTCCCTTTAATCGCCACCTTATTATGGCTGACACAGAGGATATGTGAAGACAAACACTCTCCTATCGCATTATAGGTCAGACGCCTGTGAATAAACATTATTATACTGTAGATTGGATAACGACTGTTAATAGTCCTCAGTAATGAGATACTGTAAAACTATTTTCTATTTTCCTTCTTTAGAACCAAAAGCATCCATGGGAATTCGCCCCTCTGAATGAATGAAAATGTGCAATACTTATTCTTTCAACAAACAGTATGAAATAGAAGCCTGACAAGCCAGACTATAATATATAATGTATACTGGTAGTTTGGCAACGATGGATAGATTCTAGGGGTGGAATTTTTCAAACTGCCTCTAAACGCAATAAGATAGCGCTACGCCCTATACAGTATGGCTCTAGCTACAATCAATTAGAGCAACGAACAACACATTTTCTACCGCTAGTTTACGTCTACATTTCTTGATAAACGAAATAGTAGATCTTATTGTAATATTTCATGTAGGATAAACCTCTAGTAACTCTGTATTGAGAGTATCACAGTACTAACACAGGGAAGGAGCAGGGATATTAATGAAAAGAGCATACATTTCTCATGAAAGGAAACTGGTCATTTTTGTAAACTTTAGAAAGTTTTCCTAACAATGTTCTGGTTACTTATAATTAGCCACAATATGTTGCAAGCCTCCACCATGATAATGAGAGTGAACTTCCATTTGGGGGATAGTGAGGGGAGAGCTGGACAGAAGGGACACGTTGGAAGCTTGTTATAAATAGTGAGCGATTTGAATCACCTTTAGTTGAATGAGTATTAATAAGCCAAGTGACCTTTTCCACAGGCTCTCCACTGACCATTAGACTGCTGTGGTGAAGGCTTGCCCTGAACCTGAGGACCCACACAGCTCTCAGTTCAGGCCTTAGTGCAAGTGACTGCCAAACAACAAGCTTCATTAAAACCCAAGTAGTCCTAAACCTCACTTTTCTTTCACCTTCAACTTTTAGGACAGACTAGGATGACTGATCTCAGCTCAGGTGTTGCACTCTCCAAAATGACCTTTCTAATACTCACTGACAAGACCTCAAAACTGACTCTGGGTCAGTTTATCACTAACACTTGGATGTATTGAGGTTAAGGTGAAGCTTTTGATGCTAAGGCTCCAAGTCACACAGACGTGAAGAGTCCAACCAATGGCATACACATCGTTCAGCATTCACCATTCACACTGAATCTGTCTCATATTTGCCAATCTTGCCGGAGCGTCCTCCACGGTCATCTGAGATCGAGGGCAAACGTCCATTCTCATCTCTTCCCCCAGGCTCTTACAGTGTGCAAGAGTGGGGAGCGAGGAGCATTTATTAGGCTATTTATAAATGGAGAGGAGAAACATACGCGTCAGATAGGATTACACTCCCCATTGCAGAAAGCCATGTGTTTCTTTCTTTTTTTTCAGCTGTGCGGATGGGAGCGCTCGATGCAAGAGAAAAAGTGGGTGCATTAGGACCGATAAACTTCAAAAACTCAAGAGGCGGCTTTCCAGCGGTGCCGGGGTTTCGAGCAATGCGATCGTGACACCCCTGGGACGTGGGCCCAAAACGGATTTGTTTAATGCTCTTTAAGGCTTGTCTCCGAAGGTACGCTCGGCTGTCTTGCCAAGTTGGCCGTCCCGTAAAGTCGCCACGCCAGAGATGTCAGGTCAAATCTGGACCGTGGCTCCGCCTTGCATCGAAAAAAAGCCCCCTCCCTTGCTGCTTCCGCTTGCTTCGCTCTCACTCAGTAACCCCCCCCCCCCACACACACACACACACACACACACACACACACACACACACACAGACCACTTAGCAAAAGCAAAATGCACTTTGTCCATAACTAGGCTTAAAGGCTGTTGTTGTTTTTCCCCCCCTTCCCTCTCTTTCCAGCTCTGAAAGGAGTAGCGTGTGTCCAGGGCACTGAGTGTAAACCTCAGATCCCATTTTATTTGTAATTTTCTTTCCCAAATGTGTGTTTTGTTTACAGAAAGTGTGTGTATGGGGGAAGGGGAGGGGGTGAGGGGAATAGAGAGAAAAGAAGTGGTGGTGGTTGTGAGGATGGGGGTGGAGTGTGTGTGTGTGTGTGTGTGTGTGTGTGTGTGTGTGTGTGTGTGTGTGTTTGTGTGTGTATGTGTGTGTGTGTGTGTGTGTGTGTGTGTGTGTGTGTGTGTGTGTGTGTGTGTGTGTGTGTGTGTGTGTGAGTGTGTTGTGGGGGGGCAAGCGCTTCACTGGGAATCCAAGCATGAAGTGGAAAAAATATGATTCTGATGGAGCGTGAGTGGTCAGTTAGAGATGTGTGTTTTCCCTTCCTATTTAGACTATCCTGAGGTCATTTTGTTTTATTTCTTTAGCTCCCCTTAGCTCCCCTCCCTCCATCCCATGCCCTCAGCCCGCCCCATTATTTCTCATCACAATTTTGTGTGTATGGGGGGGGGGGTCCTACACACGCGACACTCACATAGCTACAGAAAAATGATGGAAGACAGAGAGATAATTCTTTTAAACGTGCTTATGTGCTTTTCTGTATTCTCTCTCTCTCTCTCTCTCTCTCTCTCTCTCTCTCTCTCTCTCTCTCTCTCCCAGTCCACTTCTTCTATCTCCTTTACTTGCCTCAGCCTCAGAGAGAGAGAGAGAGAGAGAGAGAGAGAGAGAGAGAAGGCCCATAGGATCCATACTTTGGCAAGTGTTGTAAGAAGCCAAATGCCCTGCAGTGAAGCCCGCGTGTCGCGCCTCCTCCGCTGCCCATGATGGAAAGCAGTGGCATGTCTCAGACGCCCAGGGGGCATTGAGATAAGTGGGCCCAACGCTGTTGTTTGGCCTCCTACTTGTGCAGTCATCAAGCTCGCTCTGAAGGGACGGAACGTGATCTGATCAATCTACGGTCCCTGAGTGTGCATGCATGTAGAAAGTGAGTTGGAGAGAGGTGGGGGTCGGGGGCGGGGGGGTGGTAAGACAGAGGTTAAAGGTCACATGAGTGCTACATATGTGCTTTCAAACTGGACTTGCCTCAGAATCGTGTTCCGTGGTTAGCGAAAGCATCGCCTGGGGAGCCATAGTAGGCTACCGTGTTTTTTTGTTCTTGTTTTGTTTTCTTTTTTTTTAAGGGGAGGAAAGGGGGTATTTCAGAACATTTATGGGAGGAGGGTGAAATTCCATGGAACAGCTTCAGCCTAAATGAAGAACAATCCCTTCTCCCTCTGGGCCATGGGCTGCTGGTCTGGAGAAAGCGGGGAGATTTGAGTTTACTCAGCCCTAAAACACACACACATAAAACTGCATTTTTCTCTAAAGAAATCCTCTTAAGAAATCCATGTCTGAACTCTTCAAGGCACTGTATACTCCTAGATGCCCAATCAGCAACAGTGACATAAAGCTAAGATCGCTAAAGCTAACATCGTTGCTGTCAACTGCATTAAGAGGCACAACCAGACAGGCACTAAATGAACACAGCAGTTGCGGTAGATGCTAGTCTTTTGCATAGGAGCTTTAACTGACAGTGGTCATGGTGCTGGTGGTAGTGTTATTGTTTTGTGCTGCCTGCGCTGGCCTGTGTCGCTGCTTCAGGGGTATCCATCTCCTCGCCTTCCCTTAACACCTGGAGCTCTCTGGCACTTTGTGCCTCATCTGCGGCCTAAACATTTCCTTTGTGGTGCCCGAGGAGGTCGGTGTGGTGAGGACAGCTGAGCAGGAAGGACAGCAAACGCGGTGTGACAACAACGGCCCACTCCACCTCTCTCGCTTGGCTCCCTACCTCTCCTCACCCCATCCTTCCACCACCCCCCACCTCTGTCCTAAGCTTTCACCGTGGGCGCTTGCTCCAGCCGTGCGCCAGGTTAATGTTTCTGTACAGGCCGTCACCAGCCAGGCACACTCGCCACGACTGATGCTGCGCTTCGGCTCTTTCAGGCAAGCGAGAGACAACAAAGAATTTCTCTCGATTTTTTTTTTTTTTTCTTGTTGTTTTTCAGGGGATTGATGCCCGAGGAGGCTACAAAAACATGCATGAAGTGAAATGCCCTTGTTTCGAGACTTTTCACCTCGGTCACAGCTATGCATTTCAAGCTCAGATGGACACAGTTTATTTTCCTCTGGCCACTTCTTCATCCAGGTGACTGCAGATAAGTGAATGTGTCCAGTAAAAGACAAATTCACCACTAGGTTTTCCCAAGTTAAATTCGGCTATTAATGCTAACTTGTTTTCATGTTCTCTTTTTAGCTTCAGCATGACAAGCTAATAAACATTTTTCATTCTCAAGACAAAATGAACAAAGATGTGCACATTATAGTGAGAAATCTATTATTCCCTCATTTGGGTCATAGGGTACATTCATTGTTGCATTGGGCTGAACAATGCCTTCACTTTCTGGTATGATACATTTTTCTATATTCAGAGATGGTAAATTTATGATTATGGTGTGTGTGTGTGTGTGTGTGTGTGTGTGTGTGTGTGTGTGTGTGTGTGTTTGCGCGTTAAAGGGTCCTTGTTAAGAGCATTTTTTTGTGTGATGGTTCACACGGCGGAAGCTACCAAAGGCGAATGACAGTTCAAAACTCTTGGGGTGTGTTATTTCTGCCCGTCCGCTCTGGCCCGAGCCTCTCAGAAGTAGCTGCTTCATTGGAGAGCAAAACGGCTTCGCTTTCTTCAACCGGCCGCTTCCTCTGAACGCACCAAATTTATGCCCTTTGCAGATGGCTGGAGCTCAGTGAACGCTTGCCACTTTCAGGCCCTTGCCACACGGATGCATCCATTTACTATCTCTGCCAAACGTGTCCATCCATGGCCCTCCCCCCCCCCCCCCCCTACGACTAAGAGCTCGTTTTATTCCTGTGCAGATTAGCAGATTATCACTTGGCCTTTTGCGTTTGGCCCGACACGCCGCCATTTGACCACGCGCTGGGTGAGATGAGTGGTCATTTAGTCCACATATGGAGCAGCAGTGTAGCAAGCCCAAATGGAGTTTATGTGCTTTGCTGCATGTGAAATTGCATGCTGTTTGCTCTTTCCCACTGAATGAGTGGCTCGAGAATATTTCAGCCAAGAAAAAGAAGCGGATGAAGAGAATAAGGATGCACAAGACTTTCAACTGTAACAAGTGGACATTAAGCACAGTATTCTGATACAGTATATTTTATGAACTGATATATGCTTTTTAAGTTTGTATGACTTAAGTACAAATCACTGATGTTATGCTAAATGATTACAGGGCATAGCAGACCCCCCCCCACCCCCCTCAATAACATTAGTGCTCTCAGAGTCAAAGCCAGGGGGCTGGAGAAGTGAAATGGACCGAGTGCTTCCCCGCTTCGCATCACTCTGCGAGGTGGCGCTGGGCAGTGATGGGCACCCTATCCAGTGGGCAGAAAATGCCCGCCTGCCTGGGCGCCGATTACCTCACAGCGCCGTTTTATGCCGTTTTTGTGCTGCTCCACTCAAAGCTCATCCGTTTACCGCTCAAATTGCTAAATAGAAAGAGAAAGGCAAGAGAACAAGGCAAAGTGTGAACGAGAGACTTCCGGAAGCATTGCGGGACGGACTTGTGTTTACCCAATTTAAAGTGACATCTCTTTCTGCTTCATAAATTACTCATCAAACGTTATGCAGCTATCTGCTCCATATTCTGAGGCTGAACATACAAATGTTATAGCCTTGTATTCAACTGTGTAAAGCATCTATCTGGCTTTTGTAAGAGGATTAAAAATGTGCCTGTTTAGTATGAAAATCAAAGCTCATTCTTTTTTCCCTCCCCAGTTGCACGTTTTAACCTCCATTTTGTGCTCCTGAGAGGCAGCTATTCCTCATGCTGTCGACATAACTCACGGCTGACAGCTTTTGAAAACAGAAAACCATTTCTTACACTCTTTACAGATGTTTTTTTTTCTATTTTTTATCTCCTTTATCCTCCTCTCTCTTTCTTTCCTGGGATGTTTATGAACTTGTCAACAAAAAGAACCAAAGCAAATGATGGTTTTGAGCGAGGCGTCTGGGGAACGCAAGTGAGGAAAAGCACAGCACGACACTGCAAAGGCGGAGGCTAGCAATGTTAGCCTTTTTCATTTAACTACAATACTGAGTCAAATTGCTTCGGGGATAAAGGTGGTCTCACAACGGAATGTTTTTCACCAGCTCTAGTTGTGGACATTGGAGGACTTTCTTCTTCTTCTTCTTCTTTTTCTTCTTTTTCTCCCCCAGTGTTGATTCTCTCTGGAAAAGTGTCAGGTAGAAAAGAGGAGAAATGTATGCTAGGGCACAGCTTCTCTGATGCTGTTGTGGCTTTAAGTTGCTTAACAGTTTAGATGACACTTTGAAAGTGAGATTCCAGCACTCTCCAGCTCATTGTCCTCTTGTTTATGGAGTCCGCTGATCCGGCGCCCTAATCTGTTTAGTCGCAACTTAAGTTGGAGGCGTTGACACCTCTGTGTCTTTTAACGCTGAGATTCCTTTTTATATTTCCCCACTTCTCTCTTGACGTGCACCCCCCGCCCCTCTCTCTCTCCTCCCCAATTCCCCACACTCAATCCCTCCTTTCACTGCATGTAATATGCCATCTTGCTCTCTCTGGGCCCAGTAATTGAGTTTAGGTGAAGTTTAAATAGCTTAAAGGACAGAGAATACAGATGGGCAACTGCGTGATTAACGCAAACTCCAGCCTGCTGCCCTCTGTGTCCAGGGCCAGGATTAGGATATTATGGAGGGGAGAGTGACACCCACCCCACCCCACCCACTCTTGCCCACCCCAACCTCAGCCCAATCCCTCCGCCCCTTTTTTTTTTAGGGGAGGGGAGGAGGCACTTTATTTCTCCCCTCAATAACATTCTTTCACATATTAACTTAATACCACCCCTAGGTGGCTACTTTATCATGCAGAAGACCTTAATCCACTGCTGTTGAGTCCATCTCGTAGGGGCTTTGATGCAGCTGCCCCCACCACCACTACCACCACCACCAGCACCCATACACGCCCCGAACCCACCCCATTCCTCCCTCTTTCTCTCCAGCCCCTCCTTCCAGCCGGGCAGCAGCAAGGCCTGTGTAAGACAAAGCACCCGTGACAGAGACAATCAGATGGGGCTCAGGCCACAGCAGAGGAAAAGAAAGGAGAGACAGAGAGAGAAAGCAAGAACGTAAGAAGGGGTTTCATCCTCTTGGAGTGGAGCGAGAGAGCAGAAGAGGCATCGTTGAAGGCCATTAAGCACAAAGGGGGTGAGAGATGGGCAGAAAAGGAGAGACAGAAACATCAAAGTGAGTGCGAGAGAGGGCACGGTGATACAGATGGAGAGAGGGTGCAAGAGGGATAGAAGGAGTGAAGGAGAGAGACAAACAAAAAAAACTGAAAATGAGCTGTTTTCTTTTTTCTTTTGTCTCGGATTTTGGCTTTTGGGGTGGGAGAAGAATGTGTCAAAGATTTCCCTGCGTTCGGAGGCCGCCCATAAGGGTCTAGGTTCTTACTTATCTCCTTGTCCGCCACTTTATCTGGGTGCCACCTCTGACCTGGCCCTGAATGGGCCACACTGATCGGAGGCACGTAAGCCACTGGCGCTGCTTTCAGATGTCGGATTTCACCCGATTCTCCCTCTCTTCTTCGCACCCCACCCAACTCCTCTCCACCAGGCCTTTAATGTGGCTGTTAGTGGCCGCGGTGGCCGAGCTTTTTTCACCCCTTAACCACCCCCCTCCCTGGCTTCGGTCACTCTCCCTGGGAAAAAAGATTAGGTGTCAAGCTGCCCCCTGCATGGCCAAAAGCCCTCGAGAAGATCTAAAAGTTACAGGTTCTTGTTTTCGCTGTTTGATTCTTCCTCTTTCACCCCCTTCTGCCTTTAGCTATCCCGACATCTGATTAAGATCCAGTGCAACTTGCTGTGAGTTTTCACAAGGCTTTGGAGAGGAGATTTTAATGTCATGCAGAGAAGCTAAAAAAAAGAGAGGATTTAGGATTTGGGGTGAATGGAAATCACTGTAGATTGTAATCAATACATTTCTTTTACTGTGAGCTGAAAGGGATTTTGTTTTGAAGGTTTGGATTGGAGTCTCATGTCTGTGTGGAAACCAAATAAGTTCTTGATTTCCACACTAGACAATGATTCCAGATTCCAGAGATTATTTATTTTCCAAAAACTATACCTTGAATGAATGAGATATCACACTCTGTGGACATATCAGGGCTACGAATGAGTGAAGTGACACCATCCTTCCCTAAAACATCACAACACACCACATACATCTGTGTAACCGTGACAAAATGCACAACGTCAAACCCATGACCCGTTGGACTGCATTCATTGCGTAAAAATCGCTAGCAGATCTTGCCATTCCCTGTCACTGAGATAACTGGCCTTTTTTTTTTTTACCTCTCCCTTGAGAGTCTGAATGGGACCAATGAATGTGGTCAGTAGTCTGAACTTAAGCTGTCCATTTTATTGTCAGCGCAGTGGAGAGCCACCGATGGCCTTTCTGATCCTCCTAGCACTAACAGATGGTTGATGTGGCCCAGGCCCTGGTCTTGGGAACCCCCCCCAAACACACACACACTAACACACACACACACACACAACCACCCTCCCCTCCATAGCAGACAGGGGGCTGACTATGAGGGAGGGATGGGGGGGCCCAATCCCCTGTCACAGGCCCTAAGAAGACCATAAGCTTGAGCAGAGAAAAAGAAAGGGCCGGCGAGTGGTGCTAATTACCTCGAAGCCACACAGAAAGTGGCCCACTGCAACTGACTGAAGAGGTTCACGTCCCTTCTTCCACAGATAAAAGGCATAGTATGAAAACATTTCATGTGTGTGTGGTGGTGCTGGGGTTTTGACAAAGGAGGGAAGATTAACATAATCTTTTTTTTTTTTTTTTTTTTTTGGGTGGGGTGGGTGGTTAGAGGGAGGGAGGGAGGTCTCAACCCCCACCATCTCTCCCTCTAAGGCTATCTATGTGTTATCCGATCCCCTCTTACTTTTTCACTCTCCTGTCTTTACTTCCTTTCTTTCTTATTTTTCTTTCTTCTTCTTGTGTCTGTTCTTCTGTTTTGGCTTTTTCTTCTTCATCCATAGTGTTAAAGTTTTTTTTCCCCCCACTCCGTTCCTGTTAAGGAATAGGTGCCGCCATATCAGGCGTCGCCGGTCGGTCTTTGTTGCCCGACTCTTGACAGTCGTGTTTTTCTTCTGGCGCGCCTCTGATCACGCCTGTCGATGGCTGGGCCGCTGCTAGGCCCAATCAGAGCGGGCCGCAGCGAAATGAGGTGTCATGCCGCTGACAGAGCCCTCTTCATGTTATGTCACTGTTAATCTCGAAACCCCCCACCCCCTCCCCTCTCGATCTCTCGCTTTCTCTCTCTCTCTCTCTCTCTCTCTTTCGTTTATGTGCCCTGAAAAGCTTGGCAGAAAGTGGCTGTTTGTGCAGCTAGGTTGTGAGAGGGAGTAAATACCCCGCCTTCGTGTTTCTCCATATCAAAGTTGCAGCTCAAGCGGCTGTTTTCTGCCTAAGTGGCGGTGCTGCTGTACACACACATACAAGCACACACACTCTCTCTCTCTCTCTCTCTCTCTCTCTCTCTCTCTCGCTCTCTGTCTCTCTCGCTCTCAGATACGCATACACACACACGCTCTCTCTCTCTCATACACACACATTTATGACACTGAGTGAGACTTTTTGAAAGTAATCACACACACACACACACGCGCTTGTGTCATCTGCTGCCACGGCTTCGGCGAGCCACTGGCATGCCTTACTCTCTCTCTCTCTCTCCCTCTCGCTCTGTTTCTCTGTCTCTCTCTTTCTCCCTCTCTGTCTCTCTCTCCCTTCTTTTTGTCTCGTTCCTGGAAACCCGGAGCAGAGAGGCAGATGACAGGGGCAGGAAGAGAGGCGCTTGTGTGGCGTGGCTTAAACGCTACCTTTTTGGGCTGCCTCTGTGCGACACGCCTCACACCGGGAGCCTGATCCTCTTCCCTGCCCCGCCGCCACCGCCTCCGCCGTTGTCTCTGTTCGGTTTGTCTGTCTGAGTGTGTGTGTGTGTGTGTGTGTGTGATGCTGGATGCCGAGGCGTTGGTGGCTGAAAATGGTTTCAATTAGTGGAAGCGAGAGTGACAGGCGACGGCAGGGAAATCCCATCAATGGAGAACAATGGAGACTGGGAGAGAGAGTCTCCCGCGTTCATTATCCCACCCTCTCACATCTGCCTCTCTCTAAAGAAGAGAGCGAGGAGAGACAGAGGGAGAAAGAGGGAGAGGGAGATGAAAAAACTCAGAGAGAGAGAGAGAGATGGAGAGAAAAGAAAGAGAGAAAGTGAGAGAATGCTCTTTTTTTGGGAGGGAAATGATACATGCTGCTGCTTTTTTTTGTCACCGTCGTGTTTAGGCCTCTGCTCTGCTCTGCTCTCCTTCTCTCTTTCTCCTTTAGCCCCCCCCCCCCCCTCCCTCCTTCTTCCTCTTTTCTCTCGCTGTCTCGCTCCAAGCCAAAGGCATTTGAAGGCGACATGAAACTTGCTGGGTTTTGTAGCATCTGACATTTGAGACTGTTTTAGTTATTTTTCCATTAGATGAGAGGTTTTCGTGTGTGTCTGTGCCCGTGTCTATGTGTTTGTGTGTGTGTGTGTATGAATGTGTGTGTCCTCTTCCTTCAGAGATTTACATATTTCCCTGATGTCACAGTGAACTCTGAGAGATGATTGGCTCCCTTTGTTTGCAGATCCAACACTCAAAAGCTCAAGGCAACATCACTGTTCTCGGTGACGGCTGAATCCACCGCAGTCGATGCTTTAGTCCTAATCGCAACGCTTTCCCTGATGTCAAACATCACTATGACTTATTGTGACTTCTTTGAAAAAATATTTGCAACCAAAAAGAATCTGAAAAAGCGAGTGGCAAGATAGCACAGAGGGGAAAAAAAAAAACTCTGCCTGCCATTTTATTTAGCAAACAGAATGGGGAAATATCTTTCAGTGTTTATTTGTCCCACCCAAATATGTCACATCTTGATTTTTTTTTTCCTGTCTACAAACTCTGTTGTGCATACCCATTTCTTGTGACTTATTTTATATACTGTATGAGTGACTGGAAAACAAGTCTTCTGTACTTTATGTATAGGCATGCCTGTAGCTCTCACTTAGGAGTGATTGGGCATGTGTGTGTGTGTGTGTGTGTGTGTGTGTCTGTGTGTGTGTGTGTGTGTGGCATGCATGGGTGTTTTGTGTGTTTACTTGTGTGGCTTTGTCAGGGCCCCGGTGTAAGCTCGAGGACTGAGAGGTAGGCAGCAGACAGACACACAAACATACACACGCACACACAAACACATACACACACACACAGTATGTAACATGTTTACTGAGGCTCCCTGTCAATCATGCCCTCCCTGCACACACTACATGCCACACAGGTCCCCCACTGCGCCTCTCACACACGCTCTCTCTATGATGGAAAACTAGCAGACAAGAGGACACATCATGGCTAGCGTTTGCTTGTGCGATCAATAGCACAATGCCAGGTGTATTTATGCACCATGTTCACTGCATTATTTGTCACACGCAGCAATCCTGTTCTGAACGGCATTGCTCATGACTTTATGATTCGTCATGTATCTGTCAGTATAAAACTGACAACAAGAAATCTATTACTGCATAATGACAATTATAGATATGTAATAAAATATGTATAAGCTAATTACACATTTTTTTTGCCAATGCTAGAGGCTATCTTGGAGTATCTTGCTCAATTATAAACTATCACTACCATCTCATGAATAGAAAACATTGCTTTGTGATGTGATAATATATGCATATTGCATAATGAATACAACAGTACTCTAAAAAGAAGAAAAAAAAAAAACAACATTTCAGTAGATATTTAAGTGTCACTTTCCATTTCCATTGCCATTTCTACCCTCTGTGATTGTGCCTCTTCAGCGGTATGGTCTTCCTCTTTCGGCCCTGAGTCACAGTTTTTGGTCCACCACTCACTGCATACAGTAGCACTGTCCCCAATACCTCCCCCCGGCTTTAGAAGTAAGTGGTGGCATGTGAAGTGGCCCCGAATGCCCGGCTGAGGACATTAGCGTTCAACTCACCCTTCACATGAAGCCCAGAATGAAAAATTGCAGCAGGTTCAAACTGTGCCACATGCTCCACTTGGCCTTTACTGTACGTCGACGGGGGTGTGTGTTACAGAGCCAGGCCACGCTGGCATACTGGCACTTGGGGACAGGGGCCCCCTGACTGGGCGGAGGGGGCACTGGCACAGGTCGCTGGGAGATTAACCGGGGCTGTGGTGCCAGGGCCTGGCATGGGGAACATGGTCTCTCCCCAGACAGACTGCCTCAGGGCAGGGTCCCCAAGCCCACCACTGCTGGCCCAGGACCTCCTTAAATCCATTCAGAGAGAAAGGGTCATTGACTGGGTCGGCCTGAGCACACACACACACACACACACACACACACACACACACACACACACACACATCTCGTCTGTATATTTAAGGCTAGTGTGGAGCAGTACGCATACTGTACACTGAATATCCTTAATCACTAATGCATTAGGGTATAGTATAGTATATGTCTTCTAAAGTTCATACGCACACAAGTGTATTTTTAAATGGCACACCATGTGCCCTAGTTCAAACTCTCGCTCTGTTGCTCACACACATACCAAAGCCTTGTTCTTCAGCAGAGGAGTATAGTCCTAAGTCTTTTTCTCTCTCTCTTAAAAAAAGTTTCAATAAGTAATTGAACAGCACCACCAGGAACAGCTCTTACCGACTGCACAGAGCAGACAGAACATGACACAACGAGACGGAAAAGACCTGTTGTGTTTTTGGCGTCGCCATGACAGGGACAGGCGGGTGGAGTGGGTGAGTATGTTTTGGTACGAGATTGTGAGTGAGTGTGTGTGTGTGTGTGTGTGTGTGTGTGTGTGTGTGTGTGTGTGTGTGTGTGTGTGTGTGTGTGTGTGTGTGTGTGTGTGTGTGTGTGTGTGTGTGTGTGTGTGTGTGTGTGTGTGTGTGTGTATATGTGCATGTGGTGATGGGGAGAAAGATGTTACATGTGATTGTGCCCATTCCAGCATGAGTCAATTTGCATCTCCTCTCCTGGCTCCCTCTGTGCTCGCCTCGTTTTGCCTTGGCTGGACTTCTGGGGGCCTGGTGGGCTTGTAGTAGGAGCCTGGCGGACCGGCTGAATATTTCATTTGGGACAGTTGGGCGGGAGGGTCTGCGACAACAAACAGCACTTACAGCCGTGTCAGCGTCAGATTCTACCCCTGAGCTTTGCCTTTCACAGAATCAGACTGAATGACAGCACAACACCACAGAAAAAAAGGAAAGAGAGAGAGAGAGAGAGAGAGAGAGAGAGAGAGAGAGAGGATGAGCCAAAAGAGGTGTCCTTCAGACTTTATCTTTTCACTGCTCTCTCCCATGAAGGATTTGCCATGTTAAAGTGGACCACTACCCTCTATTACAATAGCAGATGCTCTCATGAAAAATGTATCCCCCTGTCTTAACATCATTGTAAACATTCTCAAAATATAGAGCAGATATTTAACTGGCCTGTGCGGTCTTTGGGGGAAGGTTCAACTAAAATAGAGAAAAAAGAATAATAAAAAAAATATTTTAAATATTTAACTGCTCGCACTTGAAAAGGTATCAAAGATGGCCTTCTTAGAATCATACATAATCCCCCACTGTGTTGTCTTCTCTCTCTTTTTCTCTCTCTCCCTCCCTTTGTCTACTTTTCTGTCTGTTTTTGCTTTTCTCTGTCTTCCTCTCCACCTCCCCCCCTTTCTCTCTCTCTCTCTCTCTCTCTCTCTCTCTCTCTCTCTCTCTCTCTCTCTCTCTCTCTCTCTCTCTCTCTCTCTCAGCCCTATGCTCCTACTGGCACAGGAGAGTTAATTAGTTCTGTCTCATCATAATTGGGCTCAGATCAGCTTGAAAAAACACCATTCCGGAGAAAGGAAACAAAAACGCAGCGCAGAGGGGGAGTTTTGTCGCTAGAGTGTTTTCCGCTACTGGGCACAAGTTGCAGTGCTAAGTGTACACACGCACAGACACACAAGCACACATAGACACACATTCATGAATACGTGCATACACACAAAAGGCACACACACACACACACAGACACACACACACCTGCACTCACACACATACTTACTCACAAAGCCTTATGTATTTTTCATCCCCCTTCGAAACAGTAATGGGAGCGAGCAGAAGTTCAGTGTTTGCGAGCCGTCTAAATTAATTAGGCGCACTATCCATAATTGAGAGGCAAACGCACGGAAAATCGGCGCGCTTGGCTTCGCAGTTCAGTGACAAAGCATTTGAGAGCAGCGGGTGACTTTTCATGGTGTCCCTGGTTGGCACAGGGGCAACCTCACAGGTGGATTTCTGTGACAGAGTTTATTGGAGTGACTGTGTTAGTGGCAGGAGGTTTGATGAGAGATGTCAGGCCTGAGATAGCGGCTCTGGAATTAGTTGTGAGGAAGGGGAAATCAAAGAGTTTCGGAACGGCTGTTTGTCACTGTTCTCTTGCTTTCATAAGATTGCATCTGATACACAGACCAAAACATCTCCTTCATTCATCCAGTGCTAGGACTACCTGAAGGATGCAGCCCAAGAATAATAATGCCACTTGAGGACAATCATTTGGTTTAAGTATATTTTATTGGACCACCTATGGGGTCACAACCCTAATTTGAGTCATGTTACATGTAAGTTCTGAAAGGGTTGCTGGCCAAATTTGAAATGGTAGTACCCAGGTCTATTTGACTATGGTCATATATCCCACCTATCGTCCTATATGCAGCTTAGAGCCTACTGTAAACAGAACAGTATAACACCACTGCCAAGCAGTCAAATTAGTCTATCCCATTATTCATTTCAAATGAATGAGCATATCCAGTAATAAAATGAATGTGTCATATGATCCGTTTGATACGGATTGATAAAATAAAAAGAATGAGTTGAATTGAAGAATAATTCTTTGCGTCACATACCTGATAATCAGTTTCAAATACTACATACAGTAAACTAAGACGTAAATACAACCAGTTAGCGATAGTTAAACCTACAGCTTTTCACTAAATACCATCTGCCATATAAATGCTAAGCTGCCTAAGCATACATCACACATACCCCGGCTACTAAACACTATCTATTCTAATGGTCTAGAACTGCTAGCTAATAGCCTTGTCGCTACTCTGTTGGTTTACAGTAATTCCCACAATGTCACTGATGTAATTTATTAGTCAAGCGGCCTGTTAATCCCAGGGTCAGAATAGAATAGCGCTAACTCTGCCCTCCCTGGGACAGTGATCCGCTGGTAAGCCCAGGCCCGGGGATTGATATGTATCATGTCTTTGTGTAAGGACTCAGCAGATGAAAGGGAAGAGGGTTAGTCCTCTTTAAGAGACTGAGGACAATGTGGCTGAGGAATGGGGCTCTGTGGATGGATGGATGGATGGATGGATGGATAGAAGGATGGATGGAAGGATAGATGGATGGTAAGGTAGGGTGGGAGGTGGAGGGGGTGGTTTCTTGGCCACTAAGTCTCAGTGCATCCAGATGGGTTGTTTTGTTTGAAGGGGCTCTCTCACTTTGTCACACACAATGACAAGTTTGTGCCCATAACCCCCCCCCCCCTTTCACACACACACACACACACACACACACACACACACACACACACACACACACACACACACACACACACACACACACACACCACCATCTTTTGCCATCCCCATCCCTCCTCCCTGTAAGCCTCCAGCCCTTCTCTACATTGTCAGGCTGTTAAGGAGATTGGCTTGGCATTTATTGCATCTGTAACTCTGTCATCTCAGCATATGAGTGTGTCTGTGTCAGGCAGCCAGCACTCAGACGCACACACACACACACACACACACACACACACACACACACACACACACACACACACACACACGGCGCTCCTCTACTGGGGCCAGCACACCCATCTGGGCGCTCTGATCAAAGGATAATGCACAGGCTGGTGCTGGGGAAGCGCGGCTGGTTTGACAGTGGAGGAGAAGAGGGCCTGCATAATTGACGCGGCCCCTCAAAGCAGCCCTTCCCTGCCATGCCAGCGATAGGGGAGACACACACACACACACACACACACACACACACACACACACACACAGATACACACACACAATGTTGTGCACTGCTCACCTGAGGAGGGGCAACAGCAGACAAACACACACACACACACACACACACACACACACACACACACAGATACACACACACAATGTTGTGCACTGCTCACCTGAGGAGGGGCAACAGCAGACACACACACACACACACACACACACACACACACACACACTCAAACACACACGCAGGGCCTCTGCATGCATAAACCCACAAAGCCTATTCCCTGAATGCAAGCTATAGACTTCCAATTGTGCACAACTACTGTATGGGTACATTTCCCAAGAAGTGATGAGTGCAGAACGGAATGGCACCCTTTGTTTGTTATAAATAATAATGCTGTGTTAAGTTACAGTACATATACACCTCATGTAACTACAGTGACATAGTGCAAAACACTATTGTGTTGGAAATTATATGTAGTTATGCCATTACAGTAAGAAAGCAAAGACATAATGTACCAGACAGTAGTCTCTAAAACTAAAAGACAAAGGTTGATGAAATTGAAATTGCACAAAAAATAATTCTACAAGTCAGCCAAAAAAATCTTTCTCTGGTCCCTTCATTGTTCAAAATAGCAAGACTTTTTAAAATGCTTATTCCTCTCATGTGGCCAGCCTTGCTATTTTCATTTAATGAATGCAAACCACAATAATCACCCAGTGATAAAAACACTAACAAGCAAAGAATGTAAAGCAGAGTAAAGTTGTGTCACTGCACAGAAAAAGAGAATGTTTCCTTACTGGCAACAGGGTCCGTAAAAAGATAAACGAAAGTGGACAACTCAGGATGTAACATTTAAAGCAATAAAGTAAGCAAAGCTCTCCATGATCACTACTTATTGGTTAAGAAATGATGCCGTGGTTTCAAAATTAGCCTGCAGTGCATGCCAAGGAGGAGACTGAAACTGGAGAACAGCGAAGCCAAATCATATTTACAAAATGAATCTGGGCCTGTTTATACAAGGCTACTGTCCAAGTGACCCCCCCTCCCCCTCTCATTTCATTTCTATCAAATGTTGTCCACTTGGGTTCATTGCTGGCTAAGGGTGTATAGCCCGAGCTGGTGATGCAGTCAGAAGGCCATAGAGAAAAAGAGAGAAAAAGTGATGGAGAAAGAACGTGAGAGAGAGAGAGAGAGAGAGAGAGAGAGAGAGAGAGAGAGAGAGAGAGAGAGAGAGAGAGAGAGAGAGAGAGAGAGAGAGTGATGGTGAAAGGGTGAGAGAGAGAGAGGGATAGAGAGAGGAGGATCTATCAGAGGTTTTCTTCTCCATTGGCCTTTGATTCGTCTCCCTGGGCCTGGGCCAAGTGCCAGCAGACCACAGCAGAGAGAGAGAGAGAGAGAGAGAGAGAGAGAGAGAGAGAGAGAGAGAGAGAGAGAGAGAGAGTTCAGGCCTCTTGTACAGCACCAGCAGTGCCTCTGCTGCTTAATAAGGCTAATGTGCATGAGTCAGACCCCTAGTGTCGTCACCCTGGCCTGGCTGTACGTCTTCTTAACTTGCTCAGTGTCATGTCACACAAAGTATTCTGACTTGTTTTCATAGATAGGCTATACATACAAACAGCTTTGCTACATTTATTTATGTTTCATTTTCTAAGAATAACTGCATCCCTTAATTATAGTGTCTCATACTATTTTTTTGTGTTTATGGTATATCTTTGTACATTGTATTCTGTATAATATTTGTGTATTTTGTCAGTGGCCATCTCTAATAGCAGCTCAAACTCAGACTGGCAAGGCCGCTTGTACTTGTCTCTCCCACTGCTAGCAGGGTTGGCAGTGATGGGTGCCAGTGATCTCACATATAGGTCACACCTGCTGGGGCTGCTGCTGCTCTGGGTTTTAAGGTGTCACTGTCACCCCCTTCGCCCATCACCATCGCAGAGGTCTCTCCCCCCCACCACCACCACCAACCCACCCCAAACGAACGCTCCCACCCCGACACATTCAGCACTCAAATCCACAAAGCACTGTGGGTAGTCTAAATGCCACAGTCTGGCTGACTATTTGAATGGGGCATTTTTCCAGGAAACCCACACAGAAAAGTCGGAGCAATATTAACATATCCCAGAATGGCGGAAATAACAGCTGACACAGTGGGAGATTAGGCCAGTGGCTGGCTAACTAAAATGGCCCCCGAAGGGATCCTGGTTGAAGTCCAGAGTGAGCAGTCAGCCCATGACGGATGGAAGCCTGACTCCTCGTAAGTTTAAACACTGCCACTGGGCCCTTGAGGAAGGCCCTTATAACCCGTAAAATGCTCCAGGGGCTTTCACCCTCTTCTCTCTTCCCCTCACCACATCTCTCTTTCTCTCTTTCCCTCTCTCTGTCTCTGGCTCTCTCTATTTCTGCAGCTCTCCAGTTGACTCTGACAACAGTACAGTCGATCTCAATTGGCTAGCCTGTATGGAGTCAGATAGAAAAGTAGCAGAAACCTGTTCATTTTTTTCAGACTGTGTGCTACATAATGACTAAAGTACAGTATGTTGAAATAGGACGCATGTTTTTGCTTTTCTTTGTTGATTGTACGATAGTAATGGGTCTATACGCCATTTTGTGGTAGGTGAAAGTATTTTTCACTGTGCTAGCACTTGTTTTGTTTCTTTGCTAAATGTTGCTTGATTGGGGGTGAAAGAGCGTGCCAGTGAGCGCGCTCAGAAACAGTCTGCTCTGGCCAGGCACTGAAGAGCTGCACAACCTCTCATGCAGTCAGCCTGCCTTTAATTATCACAACAGTTGGTGGAATATTTTCCCAGCCAGTGACCCCGTTTGCTTTTTAGCGAAATCAGGCTAATATGCAGATCTGTACATGACGCTTGAAATCAGATTCTATGACCCAGTGAAGCATAGTACTCCCCCCACCACCACCACCACCACCATTTTTCCTGTAGGCTTTACCAGGTTGACTTGATTCCTAATGCACAGTGGCCTCTGAGTAATCGCACTCCGTTTAGCTTGCCCTAATAGCCCATTAGAGACAAACAAGGTTCCCATTAGGAACTGTGCACTGCAATGCTGTCCAAGTATACACACATGATGCTGTGCTAAAGAACGAATGTGGTGGAAATTAAAGTAATTGTGTGAAGCCCCACTGAGTGACATGCCTCAGTTGCGACCATCTGTCATGCAGTTTGAGTAGATGCGTTTAGAAATGTCAAAGACACGTCCTTTTTACTCAACACACAGATTTATGCTGTAATACAGCATGTTGTTAGTTTATATCTCTAAGTCAACTCTGGGGAAATTTAGCCTTTCAGTTTTTCTTTTTTCAAATGGTCTGTTTGTTTGTAGGCCTTGTTTCCTGGGTATCCTAAGGTCTACAGATATATTAGCCTATTAATGAACTGTTTGTAGTCAGGGAGATTGTTGTTCTTGGCATCAGTGACTCTTAGCTCCCCTTGTTCCAGCAACCACCACCCCCCCCCTACCCCTCCCTTCCCTTCCCTTCCCTCCCAGATAAACCACCCAACTCTTTTGTCTCTGAGATAAGGGGCAATGGGGGGCCAGCTTGGCTATAGTATCACAGATCAGCCTCTCACCATACTTCAAAGCTAAGAGAGGAGGCTAGGACAGCAGGCTTTGGAGGGTCTCATCATTAGCTGATGGCTGCACAGATTAGGATTGCGACGCTGAGATTACAGCCACGGAGGAGGAACAAGTGTCATTCTCGGCTAATTATACGCTAATGCGACTGTGTTGAGCTCCGCCTGTTCTATGCACATTCATTCACAGGCGCAACGTAGCTGTGCCGTCGTCATGGGATACCTGCGGTGTGACAAGAGTGTTGTTGCAGCAGATGAGCTAGGCCAGTGAATAAATTACCAGGACAAAATGTTCTATTTAATGGTATTAAAGACTTAACGCATATGAATCGCTTTCATGAGTAAAGATCTTATCATGTAGCAATAAAGGCACAGAAACGCTTCTTGGAGCCAAAAATAATAACCCAAAGCTACTTTTAACAGAAGGAGGAAATCTCCAGTTTTTACTGCAGGCACCATGCTAATAATGTGGTGGCTAATATGAGTACAAGGAAAGGAATGAGAATACTGCCCATAGTGCATCCTTACTGAAACCCCATCACTTTCAGAGGATGTGGGATCAAAGGTGCACCTGTCTTAAATCATGGGCTAGGGTGATTTCCTCCTGGTAAATATGTGGAGACCAAAAGGGAACCAATGCTGATCAGTAGGCTAGGTGAGCATCAACCAAGGCTGATGTCAGTCTTGAAGTTGTTAAAGAGTATCTATCATGGATAGCAAATTTTCCTTTATCAACAAAGGGTCTCTACCAAACAAAAAAGGTCAAATAAACAGAATTACAATAAAAGTGTTTGAGGCGAAGTTTGAGTCAAATTTAGTAACTCATCACATAGAACATTAGAATATATAAATATAGCATAATGAAAAGTTTGCTTTTAACAGAATTCTAGGCAACACATTGGTTCATTAATTTAGCCTGTGTAAGCCTACAAAGCAAACAGACAAGATTCACTGACATTCAGAGTGTGAAGGAGTGTTTGATGACCTTTGACCCCTAGTCCTTATCTAATCACATGGCTTTATTTAATAAGTGAACCGGACTCTCTGTGCAGGCAACTGAAGAATACAATGGATCAGCTTCGGATAGAAAATACAGAAGGAGAAACACAGGAAAAGATGGGAGGGAGAAATGTGAGTGAGAGAGAGAGAGAGAGAGAGAAGGAGCAAAAACTCACGATGAATATTTGAGCAGAGTGGGGCCAAGGCCTCAGGTAGGGCACGCTCCAGCTAACTCCCACTTAGCAGCACCATTACCTTAACAAGCAGCGTTTGTATTTACTGCAAGGCTAGGGTGCTTAGCTGCTATCTAAATCCAAACAGTGTAGGGAGAGAGGGAGGCACGAAAAAAAAGAGTAAGAGTGAGGAAGAGGGAGAGAGGGAGAGACATAGGGGAAAAGGTTCAGGTTGATATGTCAAGAAAAAACGAGGTGAAGTGCTGACATGCTGATGTCTTAGCAGATAACGCTTAAATCATTTTTCTCCCGCGATGTGGAGGGAGAAGGGTGGAGGAGGAAAAAAAAAGAGAAAGACGAAAACTTCAGTCGTGAAGGTTCAAAGCGATATAGCCATAATACAAATTTTTGGAGTAAGTAGTGGTGTTTGAAGTTATTTTATGGGATTTTGCTGTAAGGCCCAGAATTGATTTGCAGAAGGGATAAAAGGGAGATACTTTATCTTCGGAGCTTTGTCGGAAAAAGCTTAGCATCCATTGGTAGTTCCGCCAATATGCCTGCAGGGCACAGTCGGGAAGGAAGGTAGTGGTGATGTGTGTGTGTGTGTGTGTGTGTGTGTGTGTGTGTGTGTGTGTGTGTGTGTGTGTGAGGGTGGGGGGTGAAGGGGGGGAGGTTGCTGGCATTGACATTATATACCAGAATGAATTGTGCTGAGTTTACACCGCCCGCTGCTTACGCACTGCTCTTTCATAATCTTTCATGAACCACACTATGTTTTATTTAATGTCTCAGGTCAGAGTGAAACTTGAGAGGAAAAAAAAAACAGATTAATAATGAAAGACAACGTACTGGGGAGGGAACGAGAGGAAGGTGGAGAGGTTGCAAGTGTGAAAAGAAAAGAGACAGATGGAGAGAGAGAGGGTAAGAAACTTGGTTTGAGGCTTCACTGCAAACAGGTCAGAAGGACCTTTTGAAGTCTGCACATTCGGTGCAGTCAATAGTTTAAAAACTCATGTTATGTTTGAATGTGAGGCTAGCTGTATATATATATATTTCTTTCTTTTTCATTGCTCTTTCTCTTTCTCTCTCTGACTCTCTCTCTCGTCACTACCTGACAAATGCCAAACAGCTCATCCCCTTGCAGTGCCCACTCCCTCCCAGCCGCAGTCGAAAAGGCCACTCGAACAGATGGAAGACGAGAGGGAGATGGAGAGATGAGAAAGAGAGAGAGAGAAGAGAGAGAAACAGAGAGTGAGAGAACACTTGACTTGTTTTTAAGGCTTCTTAAAAACTTGCCTGGCCAGAGTCCAAATCTGAATCAAAACTCAACGATTGTACACAAGCTGAATTTTCAAAGCAAGTTTTTTTTTGTTTTATTTTATTATTATTTTTTGTATCTTTTTTTTCTCCCCACACTTTTTGATCCCCTGCTGTGATACTGTATGCATCCCGACTGAACACTGGCGTCCCTCTTTGTATGTGTGCTTCATTTTTGCTTCTCATAGCCTTGGCCCAATGATCGGCTTGTACAAACACAGGGCCATAGAAGAGAAGCACTGGGGGATATAGCCTGAGCATTCCCCGTTGACTCCTCATTTGCAGTTCGTTAAATGGGGCACAGGTCGCCGCAAGGCTCTTAATTGCTTAATTGCACTTGTTATTTGGACTGCAGTCAGGCTTACCTGACACTGCAGGCACAGTATGCTGCTAATTGAAAAGGTGGTTTTTCAGCACAAAAAAAGAAGAATGGCAGCATCCCCTTGGGGACTGATATTGCCTGGCCTTCTCTGATGTGTGTGTGTGTGTGTGTGTGTGTGTGTGTGTGTGTATGTGTGTATGCTGTGTGAAATTTCCCTCCCCTATAACACTTTTTCGCCTTCTTTCTTTCTCTCTCTTACTCCCCCCCTCATTCTCCACTCCCCTATTCTGGTATACACACGTTCAGACCCACTCACACACACACATACACATCTCTCCAGGACATAGCAGGCCAGGGCTACCAGATGAAAGAGACCACATTCTCTCAGCCTCAGAACCTTCAGAAGAAGGTCCAGGGATTGGTGTGACTTATTTATGACTCTGGCGATGTGCCTCCTTCACACCTTCACCAGCCCTTTCCCTCCAGTAACGTGCGTCTCCCCGCCACCCCCACCTTCCCCAGCCCCCATTTTGCCCACCTCCCCATCTTGCTCAGAAGGGCTGGGGTGAGGTGGAAGGGAGTGTAGGGCAAGGCTGGGAGGGAAGGAGGGGCGGGGTGGCAAGGTGGCTCAGTGGCTTTCATATAGCATGGCTTATGCTCGTCCTATTTAAAAAATAAACAGGAGACTGGTGTCTGCTGCTAATAATTCATGGCGAGGGAAAGAGAGAGAAAGAGATGTTTATGTGAGAGGAAATGAGATGCTTTTAACACCTGCTCCTCCAAGGGAACAGCTCCCCTCCTGGTGCCAGGGCGCCACTGCAGGAGCAAGGTGCCTGTGAAGGTGCCCTAGGGTTAGCCGCTAAGATTGACAAACTGAGGTCAGGTTTGATTTTGAGGTCATCTTACTGATTGAGATGACTTTGGTCATTTGGATAAATAATTACTGAGTCAGCTGAGAGTGTCAGAGGCCAAAGGTCAATGAAAGTGGATGTTAAAGCAATATTATGTATTTTTTTCAACTGTATATCAGTAATTGAACCATTTAAAAACCCTGCAGAAAATTAGGAAATACCAGACACAGTCCATATAAACTTTCTCATGTGCTACCTGACATCATGGTGAAATGTCTCTTTCATTTTTGTTGTGTGTTCAGTCCTAGATCACACACAAGCTGGAAGCTTACTGGGAATGAGGGCAGTGTAGCTCATTGTGATCACAGTAATAAAATAACTTCTTATAAAAAACATAGAACTCTAAAAATAATAATTGCTACATTGTTTGAATTACTGCAATGAACTATCCGGTTAAAACAAGACCTTACATAGGAGTTGAAAGAGATGTACTGTATGTGTAACAACAGGTAATTAGGTAATAACCTGTGTGCTCCAGTGCTGTAAAGGCTGTTTCTTTCAAAAGCAAAATAAGATTTCCCTTTGATTTCATTTCTGTATATTTCCTTTAATATTTAAGTAATTGTTTCTTAATTTTTTTTTACATTAAACAATTAATCATCCTTAAAAGGCCTTTGTCAAGAAAAACGTTACATTAAAAACCTACTTGACAAAGGGCCCTCAATGAAAGGAGCACGTCTGCAGCTGATCTGAGTTCAGAGGAGCCCATGAGAAGGAGGGATATAGCTTTATCTGCGCTGACGGTAGCAGGCAGAGGCTTCAGGTGCAGGTCGCACTGCTTGCTTGTCTGCCATGTGCATTATTTGAACAGGTAGCTAATGTTGCATATAAACGACAGGAGCCATTAACATCTTTCTGTTACCTCCTTTTTTGTACTTCCTGCAAATAGCCATTTTTGTTTCTTCGAGACCTCCTTTTTAATTGAGCATGCAAAAATGTTCATTCCATATGCTTTTTTTTTTTCTCCCTCCCCCCAAAACGCTCTCCTTGTCTAGTCGCTCTTTATTTTTTCCCCTCTTCTGCTTTTGTCAGAGGCTTTTTGTTGGGGAAAAATATTACTAATGGCTTATGAATTAATAAGCAGCCAAACTGCATTTGATTTTTATACAAGGTGATTCGGAAGAGACCGGGCCCAGCTCCCTAGCATTTTATTCAGATTTTTGCATTTTCTGGATGAGTGCTTTCCCATTTGGGCGGGTGGCAGGGCTGCCGTCGAATGGTCTCAGAGAGGCGGGTGGCAGTGGTGGGGGGGTTGTGGGGTGAATGTGTTGGCTGAGGTGACAATAATGCATCCCATAATCGCTGCTGTCTCTGCGGCGGAGGCGGGCCAGGCCCAAGCCGCACACAAGTAAAGCGAGCGAGGAGGGTAGGGGGGGGAGGGAGAGATGCGGCTGCCGTGGTGTAATTTACTTACGCGGGCACCCCGCCATTAATTTTCTATTATTGTGAAAAGATGATTCATGTTTTGGAGGCTGTCTGGATTATTTATTTAGGGCCCTCGGAGAGGGAAACACGCCAGCTAATGGAATATAAAGTCGCTGGGGCCTGCTCCGCCACGTCGCCTGCCCCCGACATTAAACCGGAGGAGTCGCACACGTGTTAATGTGTCCTCCCCTGAGCATCGGGCACACGCGCGTGCATGCCGGTAAGTCCCTAATGGAGCCGGAGCAGGGTGGGCCGCCACTGGTCTCCTCAGAGGGATTGGAGATGGAGGTGGCGCCCAGCCGAACATGTAAAGCCACTTGTGTCTAAAGATGCCAGGCCGCTCCGTCTAGCAGCTTAAATGCTTCAGTGACTGGGGCATCTGAGGAGAGGTGTCGGGAGACGGCCGGCCGTGGCTCAAGCATCGGAGGGGGGTCTTGACCCTTTTTTTGTATTCTATTTCTTTTCTATTCTTTCTGTTTTTTTTTCCCTTTGATTCTCCAGGCTGGTAGCTTTGATCATACCCACTTGAAGCCCCCTCCTCCAAATCCTCCTGGGATGTTTGCATACTGTGCATGTTGACTGGCAGTGGTTGGACTGGCAGCTGCAAATCACAGCCTCCACAGCAGTGAGTGGTACCTGGGGGGGTAGTCACTGGACTATAGGGAGTTGTTGGGTGGGTGGTGTGTGTGTGTGTGTGTGTGTTCTGGGGGGTGGGGGTTGGAAGGTGGAAGGATGAACAAGACTTTCATTCACCAAATTAGTCACGACACAAATGCAGCTACAGAAGCAGTGACTTGGCCAGGATGTGGCAGGGGATGGAGAGGGAATTTTGCAAAGTCTGAAGGTGGTCATCTGTACGTGGTGGTGTCGAAACGCATCAGCGAATTGTCTGATGAAATTCTCTGTAAACATGTAAGGGGTTTCAAATATGATGACACAGCTTCGTAATTCAATTGTCGGACAATAGGAAAGTTGTACCCCCATACACACACCAGAACACACACACACACACACACACACACACACACACACACACACACACACACACACACACACACACAAAGTCTGACTGACAGTAGTGGTGAGGCCCAAACATTAACAATGACTCAGAACATCACCACTGGCTGGCCATTACTGCAAATGACAGTCTCCCCTCTGCATAATTGCTGCTCATGTGCAATCTATGTAATCTAATGTGGCTAAATCTCTTTCTCCACCCTCCATCCTCAATCCTTCACTCTCTCTCTTCCTCTCACACACCCTCTCTCGCTCCATAACACATCACTCCTAAACCTGAAAGACATCCAGTGACCAAGACTGCCTGTCTATCCCAACTCACCCTAAACACAAACACGCACTTGCGCACGCACGCACACACACACACACACACACACACACACACACACACACACACACACACACACACACACACAAAATAGGAATAGCTAACACAAGTTTCCCCAGGCCTTTGAGCAATTGCTCCTGCCACCACAGCAACAAATGCCCTCCTGAGTCTCTAACACGTCCCCACAACCAGGCAAAAAATAGATAACAGCGGCATAGTGAAACAGGAGGCTGATTTTGCCAGGTGCCATCCAAAGTATGAGATTTTACACAGATACATTTCCAGCCCATCAGAAAGGATCCTCCATCAAAACCACACTGGGACAGGGGTGCCGAAGTGACAAGGCGCTAATCTGGTGGCAAGCATGTTAGCGTGCACACATTTCTCTGAGGCCCCCGCTAGCCGGGAGGGCGCGGCTATTAGTGGGTTAATTAGGCAGTAATGGAGGAGCTAGCGCAGGTTAGCAGGCAGGCTTTGGCGCGCTAGGTAGCCTTCCCGCTTCCTCTGCTAGGATATCGCTAAAAAAAAAAAAAAAAGGAAGGGTGTTAAGATCTAATCCCCTCGGGGGCCCGGTAATGCAGAGCAGCCGTACCTTTCCGGCTAATTATTACCAGCAGACTTCACCTGCTCCTGAGTCAGGAACAGATTAGAGATTCAGTGGCTGTCTGCTCTTGTTAGTTTGATGAAGCTTACCAAAGCTTCTGGAGTGAATGACATTTTAGGCAAAACTATAGACAAAGACAATCAAATGAAAGCAGTCATGCGCATGAAGCTAGTTAATGCTGAGATGCAGGTTTGGCCTTTCAAAATGATGGGCTAGGTAAGGCAGTTAGCTCACATTGTTAGCCTATCCTATAATGTCTCCGGGTCAGGATTACGAACGGAATATAAATATTCCATAGTAATGCCACCAGAAATACATGTGGATGCAGCTCATGCATATATTAGCACCTAGTTCACAATGCTTCGCTCAGTGATATTGGCAGGAGATCCCTTTTTAATTCTGCTCAATGCATCCCGTCAATATTAGATGAAGACCAAGCCTTTTTGTGTTCACACAACTGTCTCATGTTGACTGGCTTCCATACGTTGTTCACGTCTGTTTGTGATTGCACGTGTGTTTTTCTATTGGCAGGGGGTGAGCGGTGTAACATCTTCAGGATCAATAAAGGTCAAGGGTCAAGGTCCAATGTGTCATTAGTGAGGTGGCAAGGCTAATGCCCCCATGTATTCTCACACACATATTTATGCTGCTGCAGTACATAGCAGACAATAAGTGCAGATTGCCTCTCAAATGGTTTGCCTTACCTCAAAGTAACTGGCAGCCCTGTAGACGGTCACTGAGTCAATATGGCTTTATTAGTGTCCAGGTCTCCATTGACATGACCTGTTTGTTCCCCTGACCTCAGCTCAAAGGGATCCCTGCAACACACACTCACACACACACACACACACACACACACACACACACACACACACACACACACACACACACACACACAGACAGACAGACAGACTAGGCCCTCTTACTCATTCTTTTTAACCAATTGGCCTATGATTCTCTTAAGATCATTTCCTCTCTTCCTGGTTTGCTGTTTTCGCCACCTTTTGCTCGTGAGCTTGTGATTATGTTGCATTCTTACCTCACTAACAGAGAGGCTTTGGGAGGAAGGGCTGAGGTGGGGGGTCTGCATTGTTGCCTACCTTAGTTTTTTTTTTTTTTTTTCCTCCTCTCTTTCTTTCTCTTTTCCCCTCCTGTGTCCTGTCCGTAAACCTCGCTAATCCATGAATCCGACCTTGGATTTGAACCAGCGAGTCAGAAGGGGAAAATAATTGGGTTGTTGGCTAATAATTGGATTTTCTGCTGCCTGGTCGGAATAACGCAAGGGCCAATGTCCTCCCAGGATGCGTCTGGCCCTGGCTAAGCTCTCCGGTTCACAGAGCTCACACAAGACAATGCTTTCCACCTCTAAAATGATTAGCTTTTTTTTCCTCATGATATGATTACCTGCCCCATGATTAAAAAGCAAAATCTCCATCTTTTAAGCTTTGTAATGTTCTGTAAGTGTGATCTAATTCCCCATTACGAAAACCTCCAGCCCTCCTGTCAAGTGTAGGAAGAAAATAATTAGCTGTCCAGCTAACTCGCAATGATGTGAAGGTTTAAGAAAGGTGAAATGGGAGGTGGGAGGGAAAGGGAAGGTGTCTGGACAGGGGACAGGGGCAGAAAATGAGATTTACGTTTGATGGGGTATTTTTTTTGGCCTCTGTGTTGGAAGTGAGGAACCATGGGGTGCATGAGGATCATGCTTGACTAGTAGGCAATGGTGAAAGTTTGACTTTCCATCTGTCTCTGCAACTAAATCCTCTCAAAAACTTCTCAATTGTTGACAGCCTGTTGAAGTCATTTCATATTAATTCATTAAAATGGTTTATACTACTACTTTATGAAAGAAGTAATATACTTACAATATTTTATTGTGTATTACACAATGGGTTACTGTTGACAATACTGTTCCTAAAATAGGCAGTACAAACAAAATGAAGTCAGGGGTAGCTAAACGAAGGCCTCAAACTAGATGCCCATCTATTTTGTGACAAAAATTTATCATCATTAAGCACTATATTACATATGGAATGTTAGACAGCAGAAGTTTTTTCAGATCTTAATCACAGTCAATCTAAATGGTAACTTCACTGGTCCGTCAGCATTTTTTTTTTTTTTTTTTTTCAGTTTGTGGTCCACAAACAGAAGTTTGGCCACCCTGGATCTACATCAACATCAACACCACCACTACTACTTCCACCACTACTAACAATAATGGTAAAGGTAACAATTACTTTTCATTTTCATTTAAAGTTTTTTTTATTATTATAATTATTATTTTCCATTATTCGTTTCATTAGCTCAAGCTGGTGTTCCAGTAACATTAAAGGTATTTTTAGTACCTTAGGTATTCAGATCTCGATGAAGTAATCCAGACAAGGGGCAGTCCTGAGAGTTCTCCTCCTCTGTGTCTGCAGCAGACAAACGCACACCATGCACCCCAGCTGCAGTAATTAAGGTCAGCCAATATGATGCTGCTGGAAGCCGGCATGGCCCCAGGAATCTGCAAACTAGACCCCCCACCAGGGAGAAGATGAGTGGAAAGACAGAGGACAGAGTGTGGATGGATGGATGGGTGGAAGAACAACGCACTGCCTTTGAGATGCACAAGGTGGGAAAACATCTGACTGTTTTAGGAGTGGAGAGATGTCCTTTACCCCCCTTTTCACTACACTAGCAAAAAAAAAAAGTACCCAGGAGGCTCTCTTCCCTCAGGTCCGGTCACCTTGCCAAGCATCCCCCACCCAAGTCTCTAAAGTCTGCCAGCCTGCTGCGACTGGGATAGAGGCGTCTCAGCTCGGCCTTCTCCTCCCCAGGCGAGGCCCTCTCATCCAAAGCAATGGAAAACCACAGGCTTCCACTGGTATCAATACACCACCACAGTGGGCTCCAGGCTTCCCTGTCAGCCATGCACGCCTGTATGCAAATACAATGGGGAAATCAATATGAGAGAGCAGGTAGGTAAATTAAACTGAGGTTAGAGGGCACAGAGTGGATGGCAATGTTCTCTCAGCTTTGCCCACCTTGTGTTTAGTTATTAAAGGTTATCTTCTTCCTTTAAACTTGCTTTATTCTCCACTCCTTTTCAACCAGATTCACCTTTTTGTTTTTTAGACTCGGCGAGAACCCCTCTTTTCCTCTGCTGTAAAAGATGAGTGCTCCGTGCTGGGGGAAAGGAAGTTTACAGAACTCCCAGCTATTGGCAATGTTATTTCAGGATCAAAGCCACCATCTCTCTCTCTACCTCTCCTTTTTTCTTTCTTTCGTTCTCTCTTTCTTTCTTTCTTTCTTTCTTTCTCTCTTATTTCTTTACTCCGAATTTCATCAATTTTACATCCATAGTCTTTTTCTTTTCTACCCAGAAAAAAGGACATCTGAGAAGGATGTCCAGCTGAATGCGAAGCCCCAAATATCAAGGAGTACAAATGTTCCCCCGCTTTATGGGGGTCTAATTGTATGTGCGAGAAATGCAACACACAGCAATACGGGAGAAATTGGTCCCGACGAAAAGGCCCAGGCAATCAGAGCGAGATTGAAATGCAGACTTTCGCTGGCGGAAAGGGGTGGCTTTCGCCCTGGCGATGCGCTCCCATCAATTTATAAATCATTGCACAGTAAAGGTCAAAGCTAAGAAATCCTCGCAGAGTGACTACAATTACATATCCTGTCTGTGAAAGACAGAGGAAGAAAAGAGAGGGAGATGGAGTGAGAGAGAGGGGGAACAAAAGAACAGGTAGAGAAAGGACCTTTTTCCCCCGCTGTTATTTTCAGCCAAGCTCTAATCTTGTCATGAGAAATAAGGGCAAGTTAGAGGCACTTGACGGCCATTCATGTAATGAAAAAAACACGGGGCCTGAAATTGGCGTGGGATTCGAAATTGCCATAATGTTCAAAGAGAAGTGAGAGGCACTAATCATAGATGTTTGCACACACACACACCTACATACACACGCACACACACACACAGGTTTACATGCAAAGACACACATAAATATGGATGTCTATGTTCAGGCTCAATCTCAATCTCTCTGTCTCACTCACACACAAATTTCCCCTGCATTGACATGACCACAAATGGCCAATTGAATGCATATGGGTCTATTACCCTAGGAGAGGCCCTCAGAGATATGTGAAATGGAGTGGAGAGGGTCCTCTCCGGCGGACGTGAGCACACATACCACAGCGGGCGTGAAAGGCCAAGGAATCAGATCACAGGCTCTCTCTGCTGCACCAACAGGCCCACAGTACAACAAACCCTTCATATGTCTCAGACCAGCTGAACTTATCACTTGTCATCAATCTTAATTCTCCGCATCTAATATGTGATATGCAAGTGTGATGCGACATGCTTTAATAAACAATTACATCCAATTAGGAAAAGGTCACACATTATATCATAGTTGCCCTATTATATTGTGAGACCACAAGCTACAGTGTTGTAGAGTGTACCATAGAGAGTAATATCATATAACAGCATATTACTGTAATACGTTTTACTTTTTAGAGTATTACCATGTTGATATGTAATTATTAATAAATTGTATTATATACTCAATACAAAACATTTGTTACAAATATGCTATAATTTCAAGTGTTACCGAAAAATAAGAAATCGGATGAAATAGCGGTGGTCTTGGCCATCTCTTGAGCTCCTTCTCCTGGCTGATGCAACCATAAGACCAGTGAGTAATGAAAGCGTCTCTGGCAGGCAGCCGTCTCCACTGAGGGCTGTGTACACCTCACACACTGTTACGGGACTCACTGTCTGTCTGTCTGTCTGTCTTTCTGTCTCTCTTCCTGTCTATCAGCCTTATTGAGTCCAGCTCTGGGAAAGAAGCTAACCATAAACACAATGGAGGCAAACCGGCAGTGCCACTATGTCTCCTTAGAAAATGGCTCAGGGGATGACGGCACTTTTTAGCCCTGGGAGCCAGTGGAGGGCAGTAATTTGTGAACTTTGTACCTTGTAGTTGTCCAGAAATAAAAACTCCCCTACACACACACCCCCACGCCTCCACCCAACCCCCCCTCCCCCCTTCGCACACACCACCTCAGACTGGTTTCCCCTCCCTATGTCCCCTCCACCCGATTACCCCTCAACTCATGCGCTCCCACGACACAAACAAATCACTGCGCCTTTTCTTCTGTCTCTTTCACTCTTTCAGTCGCTCGCTCTTTTTCATGCCTAATACAGGCGGCTCCGGAAAATAATTAAAAAAGGACTGAGGGCCTGAATTGTGTACAAGCGGGGCCCTCTGTAGCATAAGCCACCTTTATCTGGACAGAGACCTCCTCAGACACATTCACACACACACACACACACACACACACACACACACACACACACACACACACACACACACACACACACACACTCAGACTCTGCCTCTTTCAGTCCCGCAGTAATATGTTCTGCTTTGCCTAAGTCTGAGATCAAATGCCGCCTCAGAGTGGCGAGGGGTAATTATGTTTCACTATGTAAATGGCCTCTCTCTCTCTCTCTCTCTCTCTTTCTCTCCGGTGGCTGCTGAGACTGCTACTCTCCACTCCGTGCTCGGCTCCGGCTCCTCTCCTGTTCACTAGTGCCTCCCTCAGGCCAAAGCAGGCATCCATCACTCTGTCCCCAGTGCCACTGAAACAACACACCACTTCTATGGAAACTGTTACCATTAATTGCCCCCCTACCCTACCTAATTACCCCACACACCCCACACACACACACACACACACACAAACACACACATACACACACACACAGTCACATACAATAACTCATAGCACATGTTTAAATCGCTACTCCGTACTAAAACTGTGATGGTGGCGGCCCTCTGCTCATCTGTGTGGTGAGTCATCATCGGTAGAGTTTCTATCAGAAGAGGGGTTTGACTTTTAAGAATAAATCCTCTGGGACAGGAGCTGAAAGGATGCCGATCATGTAGACATAATCTGATTTTAATTTGTTTTCAACTCCTCCTCTTATCTCCATAATGACAGAGGCAAATGAAGTCTGACCCTGGACTTTTTTTTTGTTGTAAATCTCATACAGAGTCACACACACACACACACACACACTTAAGCACATGCACTCGCACACACACATAAACTTAGACACACACACGCACACACACACACACACACACACATGCATATCACGCAGTCATACACTTACAAACACACTCACAGAGCACAGATTGTTGCAGTCCTCAGGCGGTATTCTCGTACAGTATTCTCTTGATATATTCAGATGCAAAGCACTCCCTAAATACATTAGCAGAACATTTTAATTGCCAGTTGACAGGAGCTTTGGTCCTTAATGGAAATTGTTTTGCTTTTTTTTTTTTTTTTTTTTGTGTCTCCTCCTTTGTCCCCAATAGATTGCATAAGCAGATGGTATACTTCACTCACCTTTCAGCTAAGCCTCTTTTAATGAACCTTAAATGGCTAATTTGCAAAAAGTGAGTGAGCGTGACTTTTTTTTTCCTGTCTGTTTTTTTTTCTACTGCTTCTTTTTATCTCTCTCTCTCTTTTCACTCTGTGAACTATGATTCTGAACACATTGCAGATAACGACCAATGTCTGGATGTCAGTGAAAGCTGAAAACTTGCGATGTAGATATACAATACTGTGTGTATATATATTTCATTTGCAGGTGCTTGGCCTTTAAGCCAAAGCGCCTGGTGCCAGACTTGAAGATATTTGTGAGCTCTAATAATATACTTTCTTGCCAATTAAAAAAAAATGTCAGGGGTTGAAAACACAGACAAGTCACTTAATTGCACAATGTGTTGGATTCTGCCTCAATCTTAAAGTGTCCCTCAGTCCAACATAGCTCTCTCTCTCTCTCTCTCTCTCTCTCTCTCTCTCTCTCTCTCTCTCACACACACACACATACACACACACACACACACACACACACACACACACACACACACACACACACACACACACTCACACAGCATTGTCAGGCCACTGTTGTAAAACAATTAGGCTCCTATTAACATATATTTTATTAATTGCCCTATCTGCGACATGGAACACAAGGCACCCCTCTCCCCACCCCACCTTACCCCAGCCCTTAGCCCCCCCCCCCTTCACCCCCTCCCCCTCCACCCACCACCACCACCACCACCGCCCCTGCTACCTCCACCCCCGTGTAAAACGGCCCAACAGCCCAACAGGCATGGGGAGGGAGTGGAGGCGGTGGATGGGGATGGCAGCTTTCTCACAGACAGTGACAGCTGAAGGAATCGGGTCAGACAATATGAGTGCGGACAGCTCAACAGATTTGTTTGCTATTGATAGCAGCAATCAATTAGAGCAACCACGTCTGAGATGGCGTGAGCCTGCCAGGGAATTAGTGGGGACTCGTTTTTTTTTTTTTTTTTTTTTTCTCCCCCCTCCCTCTTTCTCTCTCTTCACCTTCTCTCATTTTTTGGCATTTGTTCTTCTGCCTCAGTTAATTCATGCATGGATTACAAATCCCACACCCTGAACCAATGATGTGAGGACACAGAAAGAGGAGATGAAAAAATGCACAGCAGTTGTGTTTTCTTTTTTTCCCCCTTTCTTTCTTTTCTTCCGCAACAATTGTTCTGCAATTATTCTCTCTCAGCTGCCTTTTTTTCCTAATTTCCTCCAGTGTAATTGGACCAGGCCTGGCCGATGATCTCCTCTAAATTGCATCAGTAATTATAAGGCCTAACAGTAGCACAGCATCAATAGTCTATTAGGATTAATTAAGATAGGAAGTGACAGCTGACGATTAAGCGCATCGTTTGCAGTTCAACAATGCAGAGGTCAAACGATCAGTGTTCTGGCTTTCTTATTTATTTTTTTAAACTGCTGGTTATCATCACAGCATAAAAGCATTCAAATGAGCATAATACCAAAACGACCCACAATCACACAGGCATATACACACATATCATATCTTGTGTTTTTGATTATGCTGATTTTCTATGCGAGTGTATGTATGTGTGTTTTTCTTTCCGTGATACAGGATGACACAAATGCTTTCATAATTGATTGGACTACTAATTACAAAGCACACAATTAGGGGAGATATTGATGGTGGAGGTTGTGGCTTTTTCAGCCCCCGAGCTGTCCGCCCCTCACTCTCTCCCCAGAGGAGATGAGTGCCCTTCTGTTTTAATGATGCCCATGACTTTTACATAATTAGCGTGTCACACAAAAGTCACAAGTGTATTCACGCCAACCTGGACATAACAAGGTCTCCGCTGGGTATGTTTGTGAGAAAGTGTGTGTGTGTGTGTGTGTGTGTGTGTGTGTGTGTGTGTGTGTGTGTGTGTGTGTGTGTGTGTGAATGTTTTGTTGCTGTCCGCGTCAAAGATTTGTGCAGTCCAGCGAGATTGTCCTTGGTCGCACAATTTGCTTAATTAGATGACCCACATAACCTTCAGTGCCCTAAACTGATTAAAGCCAATTTACACTGATTATCCTTTTTAATACGTGTAATGATAATCATTACTTCCATCGTTAGAGGCCAGGACAAATCTATACATTTATTGTGGGAATAGCGACAGGCCTGTAATGACTGGATAAGTCACGCTTCACAAAGACTCGGAAACATTAAACAGAGTTCACTAGTGTCTCTATAAGGATACACAATGGCATGATGTGCTGAGGCACTTAAAATGTTTGTCATAAAACATTTTTCAAATGTCATGGAAATGTGGAAACATCAATCTAGCCCTCTGTTTTTCCCCTTGCTTGTTCACTCAGCTTTAAGCGACATAGTGCAGGCTGTCATCGGACGTTCCCCCGGTAGACGACTGAAACAGCCGAGCTGTATGCCGAACCGCTACCACTGCTGCTCTACTCGACGTAAACAGGCCATTAAAAGCAATGCTTGGACGCAGACAGGCACAGCTTAGACAATGCGAAACCTTTAAGGAGGAAAAGGTCGACAGTGCCAACCTGAGAGGTTCGCTGAGCTGGAAGGACAGCGGTGGGGTGGGGTGGGGTGGAGTGTTGGGGGGTGGAATAAAAAACTCTCCCAGGAACGAGACAGAGATGCATCTGTCATCTGAAGGTAAAGCACCTGGGACACACTCCTGAGCACAAAGTGTCCTTTTTGAAGGTAGCGTGAAAAGTGAAACACACACACACACACACACACACACACACACACACACACACACACACACACACACACACACACAAAGGAGGAAAGATCCACTGTCCATTAAGGGAAGAAGGACAGCTAAGCTCACCAAGTGATTCTTCTTGTCCTATTTTATTTGAAAATGTCACAAAAGACAGCGTGACACTGTAATCGCAATCACTTCCCTGGCTATGATTAAGTGCTTCAGAACCGGTCACATTTAAAGGCTTTTCGGCAGAATGTCACCGATTTCCCAATGCCAGTCTGGGGGTGCAAATCCAGACCAGATGGTGAGGAAATGGACAGTAGAGCTGAGAGACAGACTGACGTATCCCTGCTTCTCTTCCCATCTGATCCCAGACGTCAGGAGTGAATATGACATAGGTGATATAGGGGCTGACCCTCTACCTGCTGTGTTTCACAGGACCTCATCAGTGTCATCAGAAGTGTATGATATTGCATAGTGAGATGCATAGTGATTGGTGACAGTTTTGACTCTGACTAGTGCATCTGAGCTGAGATAGGTAAAATGCAAGTTCCATGCCGTGGATCGTGGCCAAGTGTTACAGAGCTGTTAAGGCAGCTCTTTGGAGAAAAATGCAAAAAAATCCAAAGGAAGAGTCAATGTTGCATAGGGAGCTATGTTAAAAAAAAAATAAAGTGAGCCCAAACGTGGAACAAACCAAGAAAACAGTGGAGGAATTAGCGATCCTGCATATGAGGTCTTTGAAGTACTGAGTAGGTAAGTACAGTGGAACAAAAAATATCAAGGGATAAATTACTGTATAGTATACTCTGTACGTACATTGGAACAACACAAATTACATGAAAGTTATCTGCTTTATCTGTCCAACATCATCTTCCTAAAATTCAGCCGTTAATTTGACCATTAGATGATATGCTACACTTTTAATTCAAAATGTCATATTCCCATGGTATCTAATGCACCAGACTCACCAGCAGTAGCCTAGACAGAACTTAACATACTTAGTATGTTTTTTTTTTCCTAATGATTTTTTGAATTATTTATTTCTTGAGGAGCAAAAAACACAAGAATTTTACTCTCCTGTAGTCTATCACTAGACTATAATGAGATGTAATCTTGAATCTTGAATGTGGTTTATGTTATGCCAGTATACTTACACAGTAAGTACTTCATAATTGATCCCGTGATACTTGTCACACTGTTCTTACAGTACCTACCCAGTACTTCATGGGCTGTAATCTAAAGCCTTATTGTGACTTCTTCTGAAATATTTATCATTTTGTAATTATTTTAAAAAGTTAAAATGTTTAATATGCCATACATACCAATAAGCTATTTTTCAGGTCAGAATGTGCTACAAAAAAGTGTTCACGTTCAGACAACAAATCATATTACATTGTGCACAAAATGACACTCATCACCCATACACTTGCAGGCCCTCCATGAGTGAGACATCCTCCCCAGGTAAATCACATCACATCACTACAGGACGGACTTCAGCCTCTTTACATTGCTTTTCCAATGTCCATTGATGCGTTTATGAGAAAGACTAAAAGTGGCCCCTGAAACTAATGATTTTTTATTTATCAGCTGTAAGAGATAGGGGGGAGGTTCTCAGCGCATTGGAGCATATGTTTCAGCAAGTGTCTCTCTCTCTCTCTCTCTCTCTCTCTCTCTCTCTCTCTCTCTCTCTCTCTCTCTCTCTCTCTCTCTCTCTCCTCTCCACTCTCTCTCTCTCTCTCTCTCTCTCTTTTGCTATGTGAATGTGGTATTAGGTGAGCTGGTGGGCTCTTGGCTAAGAGGGGATGGAGAAGTGCTAGGGGGCATACTTACCCTCTCAATCCCAAAGGAGCACTGTTATTATTGGTAATAAACACACATAAATATGGCGTGAGGAAGTGCTCCAGTCACTGTTGTTTGAGGGAGAGAGGCAGATAGAGAGGGAACGAGGGAAAGAGAGGTGAAGAGAGAAAGGGATGGTACGGGAGGAAAGCAAAGAGGAGAACCCCCTCTCCGTGAGAACCCCTTTGAGATTTGGAGAGAAGTGTGCTTTTCTGTCACGATTTTTTGTCCCTGAATACCATCTCTCTCTCTCTCTCTCTCTCTCTCTCTCTCTCTCTCTCTCTCTCTCTCTCTCTCTCTCATGCACATCTCTCTCTCCCACTCACTTTCTCTCTATCATCTTCTCCCACTGTGTCTCTGACTCCCTCCCTCCCCTTTAAGACCAATCCAATATGGCAACGCGTCCTCCGCTAAACGCGCTAAGCACTGCAAAGCTCTCCCCAACACAAAGAGCCGGAGCATCTTTGACTTCTGACAATGAGAGCGGTTTAATCTTTAAAGGGACGGGGGAAGCAGTGTGGGATGCTAAACTACTAAACTACTGTCAAGACAAATATTTCCAGCAGAGCCCACTTATATAATAGAATAGAAGAGAAAGGGAGAGGCAAAAATGGATAAAAGCTGAGTGGTGATGGGTGAGGAACAGGGAAGGAATGTGTGTGTGTGTGTGTGTGTGTGTGTGTGTGTGTGTGTGTGTGTGTGTGTGTGTGTGTGTGTGTGTGTGTGTGTGTGTGAGAGAGAGAGGGGGTTTGAGTGCACAGACTAAGAGCATCTTCTCTCCTCCACGGTGTGCCCCACGGGCGGCCGGTCCAGTCTTCTCCGCAGCTTCTCCTGCACAAAGAGAGCATTGTTAGCAGGGCCATTACCAGCTGGACGTACCCGCACTGGACCAAACATGGCTCTGGGGAGAAGGCAATGGATTGTAGGCAAAGATATGGAGGGTTAAAAAGACACACAAACACAGAAAGAAAGAGAGAGAGAGAGAGAGAGAGAGAGAGAGAGAGAGAGAGAGAGAGAGAGAAAGAGAGAGAGAGAGAGAGAGAGAGATGGAGGGAGGGGGAGTTCATCAGACCCATCTCAAGTGACCTCTTCCTTTGGTTTGTTCAAGAATGAGCCAGGACAGTAACTCTGAATGGACAAATTTTCCAAATGTTTTGAAATTTGTAAGGGGGTGGGGGAGGAGGGTAAGAGGGGGTAAAATGCTTGAAGAAATGGGTTTGCCCTATAAACTTTAAGTGGTGTGATGCCCATTTCTCCAGGAGGATAGCATTAAAGGAGGCTTTTTCCTATTGATGGCTACACAAAAAAGGGACAGAGTGCTCACAATTAAAAATCAATTGCAGGAATAGGGCATTGAGTGTGGGTGCAAAGGGGGTGGAGAAAGCGAGAGAATGCTACATGTTAGCGCCTATAGCTCACAGGCTTTTCATTTTGGGAACATAAAGAGAAGAACGGTGCACTGTGTTCCCTCTTAAATCCTTTTATCTCCTTCTTTCTTCCTCCTATCCTCCCCTCCTTTTGTGCAAGTCTTCCTCTCTTCCTGTGTATGTGTGTGTGTGTGTGTGTGTGTGTGTGTGTGTGTGTGTGTGTGTGTGTGTGTGTGTGTGTGTGTGTGTGTGTGTGTGTGTGTGTGTGTTGCCATGTGCCCCCTCTCAGAATGGATGTATTACTTATGACATCCCAGTTTTCAACCGTTCACAATTTTTACATTAGAGTTAAATCTCAGCAGCTGGAGTCTTGTGGCTGAGCTAGCCAGAGCCCATCAAATATTGAAACGTTCGGAGGCTGTAGCAGGCAGGTTGAGGGAAGTTCATGCCCAAACCCGAGCTTCACATTCGCAGACATCCCAATAGGAGTGTAGAACAGAAAAAAAAGAGGGCCCTGATAAAAATTTCATTAAAATGAGACGGGGATATTGCTAGCATTCTCCCAAGCATCAGTATGAAAACTTAATCTGAGTTAATGGAAGAGATATGAAAGCCTTTCTCAATTCAAACGCGGCTTGTGCATAATTTATAAATTATTGTCAGAAAAGTGATTCCGCTCTGAGATTTACCCCTCTCTAGATGGAAGCAAGCTCCACAGAGACAGCAACAGTGAAAAGAGGGGAGAAGAGAAGAGGAGGGGAGAGGGGGCTCGGAGAAAAAAAAAAAAAAAAAAAAACAAGGAGAGAAAGCTCTTTTCGACCTTTGATGCCGGCAGATTTTACAGCAGAGCTGTCGATATAATCAGTGAAACTGTTCGTTTCTCGAAAACTGCGGCAAGAGCACTCACCACGAGTAAATATCAACAGCGGCCTTTTTTAAGGTTAGCTGCTAAAACCACTCCATCATGTGGGGAGGGAAGAGAGGGAGAAAGAGAGAGAGACAAAAAAAAAAAAAAAAAACAGGCAAGGGGAAAGGAGAAGCCAGAGGGGCGGGAGTCTGTTCCTTCAGCTTGACAGTCGCTAAAAGCTTCATTATGTTGTGCTTGCATAGGCTCACCCTTGTAATAATGAAACAGCAGATTATTTAAAAGCCTTTCCCACCCTCCCTCCATCTCTCTCTCTCTCTCTCTCCTCCTACTTTCTATGTAATCCCTCTCTCACATACACACACACTCGCTCTTGTCTTTTTTTTTTCAGCTCCAATTACAGAGATAACGTTTGCGTGGCAGGCAACCCCGGCGGTTAATTCGCCTTGACAGGCTCCTCGTCCTCTGGCATGCCGAGTGGAACAGAAACAGTGTCCTGCTCCCGAGGAACATCCCCGCTAATGTAGCCTCCCCATGTCCAGAGCCCCGGCCGCTGTTGTTAGCGCCGCGCTACATGGCAGGGAACAGCTCCTGATTAGAGGTTAGCATGTAGACGCTCTTTCCCCAAAGACGGGCCAGACTCAATCAGCTCACCTCCTGTCTACACTTTCATGCTCGTGCCACTTGTAGTGTGTCTGTAACAAGCCTCCATTAAGCAAATAACACTATGTAAAATGTCATTTTAACAGATTAATTTATTAGACTACACACTATATAAAATATGCAAAAATGTCATGGAAAAAAAATGCATGATTGTTTAATATTAACCTCTGTTTCTTTTCATGCTTATCTGGCATTGGAGATTTGTATCAAAACACAACGCACCTTCAGTGACGTTTAGAATATCGCTGCATTTAGGTACCCCCATTTTTTTAAAAACACATTCAAATACCCAGAAGTTGAGAAGAGGGATGGGATGTTTGTAGGAGAATTTGTGTGTAGCGTGATTGTGTGGCTGTGGATGTGTGCACCTGTGTCTGAGTGTTTTTGTTTAGTTCTGTGGCGTGGCTTTCCCTCGGGTGGCTGGAGAGATGAGCGTCAGACTGGCAGATTGGCGGAGGCGGGACACGCTCGACTGGGCCGCCACTTATTCAAGGTGATAAAAGCATAAAAAGGAGGTATGAATCTTAGATGCGTGGCACTGAAGTGTACACTGCAAACTTATTTAGGACAGTGCCATTAAAACTCTTAGCTCTCCAAAGACTGTTAAACCCCACGACAGAGAGACCCCCTTTACACCCCCCCCCCCACACACACACACACACACACACACACACACACTTTCTCTCCTGTCCCCTGCAAGCGACCCCCACCCACCTACACCCTGCCCCCCCATACACACACACACACATATACAAACAGACAAACAAATACACACACACTCCACTCCCCGTTAACCAACGTGCACTGATTTCATGTGGATGACTGGATCGCATACAATCGCTGCCATGTTGTTACCTTTTGACGCGCACGCTTTGGGCTGTGTGTGGCTGAGTAAAATTTGATGAGGCTCCCAAAAGCTTAATGGGAGGCAGTGAGCTCAGCTGAGCCCTGTGAGTGTGTGTGTGTGTGTGTGTGTATGTGTGTGTGTGTGTGTGTGTGTGCGCGTGTGTGTGTGTGTGTGTGTGTGTGTGTGTGTGTGTGTGTGTGTGTGTGTGTGTGTATGTGAGTACAGCATTGGGACAAGGAGCAGACTTGGAGGAGGGGCACAAAGACTGAGTTGACTTTCCCCATGTCAAGTCGGCCGGGGAAAGAGAGCGGAGAGAGAGAGGATTTTAGGCAAGTTTAAAAAAAAAAAGAAAAAAACGATGGAAGTTCTCAGGCTTCTCTCTACAGAGTCCCTACCCGAAGTTTGGCATGCTAAAGTATCTGCTCCCTGTTTTCACTGACTGCAATAGAGACGTGACTCTACGTCAGAGTCCTTATTATTCTTAGTGGCAGTGCAGTATCATGTCTTGTCTTGCAGCTCCAACCCACCAGAGAAGCTTGTAAAGCAAGCCGTTACAGTGCTGAGTGCCATGTTTTATTGATAGCCCGGGTTGTTCTCTCCCAGCCTCTCTCTCTCTCTCTCTCTCTCTCTCTCTCTCTCTCTCTCTCTCTCTCTCTCTCTCTCTCTCTCTCTCTCTCTCTCTCTCTCTCTCTCTCTCTCTCTCTCTCTCTCTCTCTCTCTCTCTCTCTCTCTCTCTGTCACCACCACTTTAATTACGAGCACTGGTTAATTCATTGGTTCTTCAGGGAGGCCAGTAGGGGGTTAGACAGATGTGTTGGGTGTCATTAAGACACCCCTCACACACATAAACACACACTGTCTCACTCTCTCGCTCTCTCATACACACACACTACACTACACTACACACATACTCACACACACCCTTAAATTCATCAGTGGCTAGGCATCCATTATTCAGCAGTCAGTTCATGTGTGAGTAAGAGGGCCTTTATTTGGGAGCCACGCTAACCGGTAAACTCAAGTGGAAAAAGGTTGAGGCCGGGCAGGAGCAGGACTCCGTGTCCCACCAAGTGGAAGAGTTAAGGAGAGTATAAAAGCTACCTTTAAGGGGGCCAGGGGACGACCATCAATGCCAGGAGGATGAGGAGGATGAGGAGGAGAGTGCAATGTCTCACGTGACCTGTGTGTGTGTGTGTGTGTGTGTGTGTGTGTGTGTGTGTGTGTGTGTGTCTGTCTGTGTCTAAGTGAGTGAGTGTGTGTGTGTGTGTGTGTGTGTGTGTGTGTGTGTGTGTGTGTGTGTGTGTGTGTGTGTGTGTGTTGGAGGGAAATGGAGTGTGGTGTGGGAGAGGTGGGGATGGGTGTATGGTAGCCATGTGCAATGGGAGCAATTTTCCGACCTTCCTGACGGCACAGGAGCTGATGCTGTTCATCTTTGGAAGGCTTCGCATGTCAGGTGGAGTCGGGGAGCCCAACGCCAGGGGACCTGACATGCCGCTCTGAGTGTCCAGCTGCCGAGAGAAAACAGTGGAAGAGAAAGAGAGAGAGAGAGAGAGAGAGAGAGAGAGGGAGGGAGAAAGAGAGGCAGAGAAAGAGAGAGTATAAAACCTTGGAGACATCCCCAGACTGGTGGTGTTCACTCACTCAGCGTTACTTTACAATCCCTCTTATGGGACCTGGAGCCAAACACACACATGCACTCTCTCTACCTCTCCCCAATCCAACCCTCTCTCTCTCTCTCTCTCTCTCTCTCTCTCTCTCTCTCTGTATCTCTCTCTCTTTCCACAATCCTTCTGTCTCTCTTTTCCTTTCCTTATTCTCCATGCTTGTCTTACCCACTCCTTCATCCTAGTCCTCCCTCATCCATCCCCCACAAATTCCTCATCCCCATCCCCTCTTTTTCACTTTCTCTGTTCACCCAAACAGCATCCATCAACTGTTCCCCTTAAAACCAACTCTCTTTCCCTTTTTCATACATAGATACTACTGTACATACTCTCTCTCTCTCTCTCTCTCTCTCTCTCTCTCTCTCTCTCTCTCTCTCTCTCTCTCTCTCTCTCTCTCTCTCTCTCTCTCTCTCTCTGTTGTTTGTTGTGAAGGCGTTTTGGCAGGCAGTATTAGGCGGAGGTTGGCTTGCGGACTCCGGAGCCTCTAATGTTAGACCTGTTCAAAAAAAACTTTTTTGTTATTTTAAAGCCAATTGCTGTGATTCCCATTCTCCAAGCTATGGAATGACCAGATATAAAATTATTTTGATTTTGGACCATGGGAAGGCCTGCCTCATGAGCCATGAAGTTTTAATGCTGATTTGTGTTAAAAACGCCTGAGATTTTGGCCCATTTTGCCTCATAACTTCCATATCATTAGTCATAGAGCATTATGAAAGGTACCATATGAAAGCTGGGGACATGTACTTTCAGGAGATACCCAATATGTTAGTGATCTAGACAGTCATTGTTGTTTTTAAAGCTAAAATGTGCTAAATTTTAGGCGATTTTGGAGGTTTCAGATCAGACATCACATCATTTTACCTGTTACATGTACTAAATCATCAAATATAATGCCAAATTGAACTTTGCAATGACATGTATTTACATTAATAGCATTGGAACATTGAAAATAACATTTTCTGCACATTAGAAACACAAAAACAGATGTATTAGGTTGAACATGAAAGTAATTACATATTATACATAGGAACTGGAGAGTCAGTTATTTCAATAACATTATCATTTGTTCAGTATGGCTTTCTTGAAGCTGTCAAATATCCTCGTAATGTACTCCACAACCTAAAGCAGACAACTTCTCTGTTCTAGATTTTTTGTTATCTCAGTGGCAAAATCAGACAGTCTGTTTCCAGATCATCAATCGATCGACAACACTTACTGATTTGGTAGGGCCAGAATCACACTTCTTATTTGATGCACTTGGAGTTGAGACTGATTGGATAACTCAACCAGTGAAAACCTGGAAAGAGTATAATCAGGGTTCCCACTCTTTCTTCAACATCAAATGTTAGGACATTTCCAGGCTTTTTCCCGCAAATTCAAGGACAGGGATCACCAACTATCAAAGCTACGATACACCAACATGCAGTGCATTTGGGCAGGTGCAGTGAGCAAATTCATTTTTAGAATGATGTCTTTAAGTGAAGACTTGGTGTAGGCTTAACTCAAGCATATCTGAGTATACAGTACTTATTGCACTAGATAGCGAGTGGAATGAAAGAATTTGAAACAACATTGGCCGAACGCAAAATGATTTGTCATTGGATCAATGTAAACTGCTTTTTCGCTTTTGTGTTCACAGTCGATCTATGTTCAAAATTCTTTCATTCTACTCGCTTTATAGTGCAGTCAGCAGGCTCCTGAAACAGGGCTATGCTTGAATTACACCAAAAACTTTGCTTTAATGAAGATATGGTTTGCATGTCTAAGTCAAAATCTCCAAGATGGTCTCTGAGCGAAGGGACTTGCAATAAAAGGACTTTGGTGCAACTAGCTAGAATGAACATCTGGTCAAACTAAACTATCAAAAATCATGGAAAACACAATTGAACAGTTCTTTGTTCAACACTTTCTTTTGTACAAAGACTCTGCCCATTCACTAGTGAGAAACAATTAACTAGTACTCTAGGGAGATGATAATCAAGTGGAAGAGCATAGGAAGGTACTGCCAGGTTGCTGTAACTTTGTTATTTTGGTCAATTATTTTCAGCCTTGATGGTTTTAACTGGTTGGGGCATTGCTAGAGGAGTCAAATTATGCTGGTGTGGAAGCTATATTTTCTGCAGAAAGGACATCATACTTCTCCATTACAGTACTAATATTGTTTCTACATCATTGATATTTAAAGTAAGAGGGTTCAAGAAGGCTATTTTTACCATGCTTTGACATCATACATTTTGAAAACACAATCAAGATAAATTTATCTCCTCAGTATAGCCTACTGTACGAGGCCTATAAGAATCTGAATGAGGGATTAAATGCAATTACAATTTTCCTGGACAATGCAGATTTTTTAGGTCATTTCCAGGTGTTTTCCATAACTGGAAAAGCCACCTCTGAGATTTCAGGTTTTCTAGGTTTTCCAGGATGCGTGGGAACCCTGAAATGGGTACCGATCGGCTGTAAAGTTTGTGAAGTCTATCAAAGGGACTAATGATGTTTCTGAACGAGGGGTGAAAACAATGTCTGATTTTGCCACTGAGATAACAACAAATCTTGAACAGAGAAGTAGTTTGCTTTAGGTTGTGGAGTACATTAGGAGGAAATTTGACAGCTTCAAGAAAGCCATACTGAACAAATGATAATGTTATTGAAATAACTTACTCTCCAGTTCCTATGTATAATATGTAATTACTTTCATGTTCAGCCTAATACACCTGCTTTGTGTTCTATGTGTAGAAAATGTTATTTTCAATGTTCCAATGCTATTACTGTAAATATGTATCATTGCAAAGTTCGATTTGGCATTATATTTGTTGATTTAGTACATGTAACAGGTACAATGATGTGATGTCTGATCTGAAACCTCCAAAATCGCCTAAAATTTAGCACATTTTAGCTTTAAAAACAACAATGACTGTCTAGATCACTAACATATTGGGTATCACCTGAAAGTACATGTCCCCAGCTTTCATATGGTACCTTTCATAATGCTCTATGACTAATGATATGAAAGTTATGAGGCAAAATGGGCCAAAATCTCAGGCGTTTTTAACACAAATCAGCATTAAAACTTCATGGCTCATGAGGCAGGCCTTCCCATGGTCCAAAATCAAAATAATTTTATATCTGGTCATTCCATAGCTTGGAGAATGGGAATCACAGCAATTGGCTTTAAAATAACAAAAAAGTTTTTTTTGAACAGGTCTACTCTAATGTATTAATTACAGACGGAGGCGGAATGGCGGCGGAGGGCAGGAGTGGGAGCTTCGCCGGCTCACTGGGCTCAGTCCTCATTAAACCAGCCTTCACGACTGCCTGACGCTCACACACCCGACCCACCGCCCGACCGCCCGCCCACCCAAACGTCCACTTCCTCCACCCGTCCACCTCTTTACCTGTCTGCTTTCTACACACTGTGTTGACGACTAATGGCATAGATGATGCAGAAATTATTTACATGGAACACCACCTGTACTCTACATTCTATTTTAATATACGTTTAATTTCTTACAAAGTACAAATGTGTATTCTAATGTTATTTATTCAAATATGTGGTGATAATTGTGAATTAGTTAGGCTTTTAACTGACTAATTTATAAAGGCTTGGTTAATATAATAATAGCATTTACAGGAACAGACTGCTGCAATTCCAGGGACTTATAAATATCTGTAAAATACACGATAATCACATCTACTGTATTTGCATTTGCTTGTTCAAAATGCAACAAAGTGGAAAAACTGAAGGCCGTAACCACGGGCTGCTTGTTTTTGAACATTATTGTATTTGTCCTATTTTGGATTGCTTGGTCCCAGCAGGTGAGAGGCAGGCAGGCAGGCAGGCAGGCAGGCACCCGTCCCAGAGCATGCATACTCAGCCTGGCTAGGTGCTAATTTGTGCGTAGCAAAGCACCGTCCTCACAAGCTTGTTTACACGCTTTGTTCCACCTGGGCTTGTTTGGGCATACTGTCAGAAACTAAGACCAGCAGCTAGAAGAAGCACACATGCATGTTTAATTACCTCTCTCTCTCTCTCTCTCTCTCTCTCTCTCTCTCTCTCTCTCTCTCTCTCTCTCTCTCTCTCTTCTTCCAATTTCTCCCTCTCTTTACTTTGTTCCTTTGAGATGAGACACCTCCTGAGAAGAAGCACATTATCGCCTTTTTGAAGTATTGGAAAAAAAAAAAAAAAAAAACATAGAGGGGAAAATAAGAGAAAAAATATATATAGATCATTAATATTTAAAGCCTTTTGTCCCTACCCCCACCCTAATGTGATTCCATCTTGATTTAGTATTCAGGATAAGAAAGACACGTAATTTATGTATGGGCTCTCGTTCAGGTGTCGTGATTGCTGGGGATGTGCTCGAAGCAAGAGTAAATGTTTGGTAATCTGCACAAATCTAGGTGATGAATGTCATATTGATGAGGAGACGATCTCCTCCACACAAGGATTGGCCTGACACGGAATAGGCCCCTGCAGTAAGTGTTTCTCTTATCTTCTCTCCTTCTCTCTCTTTTTCTCTTACACCCTTTTTTTTCTCGCCCTCCCTACATTAATCTCCAAATGGATTAACAGCTGAGAAATTAGAGGCAATTAAAGGCAATCAGGTCAGCTTGGCCTTGAAAAAAACACACACTAAGGCTTCAGCTCCTACTGTTTCCAGGCTGCTCTTAATAACCTAATAGCTGGTCAGGAAGCATAAATGATCTGAAGCCTCACCACAGAGCCGTATGCAGTATGGGAGATTTAGTAATTTATGCTTTTGAAAATTATATTCAATCCACTGCACCATATTTGATCAACTGGAAAAGGGCTGTGAAACTGTTTATATGTACAGTATGCCCGAGCGTGCGTGCATGTCTGTATGGGCAAGAGATGTTTATCTGGACATACATATTAGCATGCATGTTATGTGCAGTATGTATGTATTTGTTTAATATATTAAATCAACTGTCACAATAATGATTGCATATGTTTGTTTAGTTTATCATAATAAGCTATGAAGGCCCTCACTTCAGTATGCTTTCAGTCTGCACATAGTTTTCACTGAGCACTAACACACATGCACTAAAAAGCAATGGTCATCAGAGACACAGTAGAGAGAGAAAGAGAGAGAGAGAGAGAGAGAGAGAGAGAGAGAGAGAGAGAAATAGAAAAGCGAGAGAAGGGAGAATTGTATGTTTTCTCACAGACGTGACCTCTTTTTCTGACGTGTCACATTACGACGAGGCGCAACGCATCTCCTTTTGCATACAAAAGGTCAGGGAGATAAATCACACGGCACACGTGTGACTCGTGCGATTCATCACGGCCAACGAAAAAGGGGGCAGAAGCTATTAGGCTCCAATCAGACGCCTCTCTTTACATAAGATAAATTAAACAGCAGGCGGATCCTGTGAGGCCCTCATGTTTGGAGCCTTTAGAATAAACACAAACGTCTCATTAAAAAAAGCATTCATTTTGCATTGGAGCAGGCCCCAAAACTATGGCGAAGTCATCCGTAAGGTCTCTTGTTTTCTCTCTCGTTCACTCTTTCTCTCTCTCTCTCTCTCTCTCTCTCTCTCTCTCGTTTAGGTTTTTTTTTTTTTTTTTTTTTACACATTGTGGTGTGAAGCTAGGAACTAATTTACCCCCCCAGGTCCCAGAGATGTTTGTTGGCACAGTGACATTTGTGCTTGTTAGATAATATGCGATGATGCAACGTGCTGAAATGCACCATGTTTTTTTTCGCTAGCTGCAGGAGCACTGCAGAGGCTCGGATTAGTGGATCTACTTTTTTTGCTGTTTTTTTTTTTTTTTTTTTTTTTACTTTTTTGGCGGGGGTGGATATGGCTGTGTGTCAGTGTGAGAGTCTGGATATCACACCCCCCCTGTGATGCTAATTAGGGCAGCCCAGTTGCACCCCCCCAACACACACACACCCCCCATGACAAACACATACACACTTATTTAATGAAGGGGGTGAGTATATGTGTGTGTGTGTGTGTGTGTGTGTGTGTGTGTGTGTGTGTGGGTGTGTGTGTGTGTGTGTGTGTGTGTGGGTGGGTGGGTGTGGATGTGGGTGGGGGTTGGTTCAAACTGTCCGAACACTAGTACTTTGTACCACCATTATACTGGTTTGGGGATTTCTTAATTAAGCACTTCCAATCCTTTGTGTGGGTGTGTTTGTTTGAAAGTGTGTTTGTTTCACATGTGTTGGGGGTGTATGTTTTCCTGCATATGTGTGTCTGCATATCTGTGACTGTGCATGTGAAAGCGTGCAACTGTGTGTGTGTGTGTGTGCTCTTCAATGGAGGGCATGGGGTAATGGGTTGCACCAAATTTAGCAATTCCTAATTGAAATGTGTGCAGGTGTACACACACACACACACACACACACACAAACACACACAAAAATACACACACAAACACACACACACACACAAATACACACACAAACACACACACACCCTCCCTCTCCTCTCCCCCTGGCAGAGAAGTTTGACTTCCTCTCTCAGTAGTCTGCTGTCTCTCACAGTGGGCTCAATCTCAAGAACAGACAGAGGTTTCAGGAAGAAGCGCCGGGGCCTCTGCCGAGACACGAATCACACCTCTCCCGCACGTCGCTAATTAGAGTTAATTATTTATAAGCTTTGATTTGGCCCCCGCTCCTTGCCGCGTCAGGTGCCAAATTATCCAGGCGCTTCAACTCTCTCACTCAGGCTCTCGCTCGTTCGCTCGCTCGCTCACTCACTCCACAAACGGAAAAAAGAGGGGAAAAAGGGGGTCGGATTGATTGATGCTGAAGCTCTGTTTTCATCTCATCTTCTCATGTTTCTTTAGGATTTCCAAAATCAAAGCCAAAACACTGATTTCATTACCATTTCTTTATATATTTCAGTAATAATGTCTTGAAAGAGTCGAGGAGGAAGGATTAAAGCAGGATGCTCGTTTGTTTCATTTTAGTCTTTCATCATTTTCATTTTCTCTCATTCTACACTCCAACACCCTCCCCCATCCCATCCCGCTCTCATCCGTGCGTATTCCGAAACTTTATTTTTTTTTATAACATTTGTGTGGAATCGTGAAAAGGAGGATGTCATTGTGCGAGGCGGAAACCCGTGCCGCTCTTCTGGTTGACCAAAGCTATCCCTACCATATCAGCTCTCGGCTATGGCTTCAGTCAGCTGCTTTTCTGCAATGCTTGGAAAACTAGCGAGGGTCCCAAATGTGTGTACGTGTGTGTGTGTGTGTGTGTGTGTGTGTGTGTGTGTGTGTGTGTGTGTGAGAGAGAGAGTCAAAGATCGAGGGAGATTGATAGAGTTTGTTTGTGTGCGTCTGAGAGATGAAGAGTGTTTATCTTTGTGCAGACAGAAAGTGAGAGTGTGCATTTCTGCCGTAAAATGTGTGTGTGTGTGTGTGTGTGTGTGTGTGTGTGTGTGTGTGTGTGTGTGTGTGTGAGCAGTGCTCACAGAAAGCAGCAGGGCTGGGTGGAGAGAGGAGGGGAGTAAAAACAAGGTTAAACTGCAGTCAGTGCCTGACCCTGACTACCAGCACCAGTCAGATCTGATGAGAATCACAGTGCACACATACGTACACACACACACACACACACACACACACACACACACACACACACACACACACACACACACACACACACACACACACATACATCACACACACACACACACACACACACACACACACTGAGGGACAGAGACAGGAGGGACAGTGAGGGAGAGGGATGAGGGTGGAGGGGTGGGGTGGAGTGGGGGGGAAGAGACAAATCGACAGTGAACATTCATCAGTGCTGACCCACATTATGGCCATAACACTGCCCATCCAATAATTAACATGGCTTTAAACCTGCTATTGTTTTAAACTAACGAGACCCAGAATTACCCCTCAACTCCCCCCCTGCCACCTCAATACCCTCATACCCCCCCATCTTCAATTTGCTGTCCAGCCAATCTCCATTCTGATTCAGCCATGCAAATGAATGGCCGTTGTGACAGAGAGGCCTTGACCTTCACTTCAGAGGGCCTAATCTTCATCAGACAACATATGGACGATGAGTGGTGAGCCTTTAGGAAATCCATATTCACAAACGGCGTCTTTTTCAGATCAGTGAGCTTTCACTTGCCTTACGTAAACACTATGGGCAAAAGAAGGTAAAATACTATCTATATGATATAAATAAAATTAACTAAACATTGAGACTAAGGGAACTAATTTGACATGCGACTTCAGCATGGGTATGTAAATTAGAATTGTATATCTGTGTGTGTTTGTGAAAATAGCCTAAGTGTGTGTGTGTGTGTGTGTGTGTGTGTGTGTGTGTGTTAAATATGTTAATATCACCACATGCTGTCACAAACTGTCAATTAGAGTCATGTAAAGCCAGTGCCTGTGACAGCAGTGTATCCTGATTGGATTGCTATGTTCCTTCCCTTAGGCACCTTAAAGAGGTTGATAGAGGTCTCATGACTAATGATGCCACATCCATGTTGTTACAGTAGGTGAGCATGAACAGGTTGATTAGCCTCGCCATGAGAAATAACAATCAACATCGGCACCGTCAAAGTAACTATGACGGCTGTGATCAGTTGACCTCATAAAAACAATCAGCGGGGAAAGCAGTGGAGCGCTCTAAATGACAGCAGATTGCCGTCATTTGCTCCTATGTGACCAAAGAAGTCAGTGAGAATGATTCCTGTGTGGGGAGATGTCTGTCATAGCCATATATAAATATACCATATCTGTATGACAGTATCTGAAATATCTTCAGTGTTATCAAAACAAATAATTACAGTTGTGTCCAAATCTGACACATTTTTTCATTAAATTGATCAATTTCATATTGCCTTTATTATGGGATTTGTACTGAAATGTATCACAGTCTCACGTCAAAGGTAAGATTATTATAACTAGTGCTCACACTGCATATATGAATGCCTTGCTAATCCTGGGTTTAGTGGCAAAACATGGTTGGTGTGAAAACACAAAATAGTAAACTGCAGTTGAGCCTTAGAGGCTAAGAGGACCACAAAGTCTTCTTTTTTGGTACAGACAGTGGGAAAAACAAGTGGATATGTTGGTGTGTGTGTGTGTGTGTGTGTGTGTGTGTGTGTGTGTGTGTGTGTGTGTGTGTGTGTGTGTGTGTGTGTGTGAACGTGTTTGTGAGGAGAGAGAGAAATACACAGAAAAAGAGAGGGGGAGAAAGAGAGAGAGCGGAGCAAGAAGACTTTCACAGTGGAGGCTAGCGGGGAGAAATCCTGCAACCTTAATGGCGGTTTGAAGTTTGCTCTTTAACACCACGGACTCCAGCTGGGACCCCTCCAGTTAGACGAAACCTAAATATAACTCACCCATTAAATTACTCACACTCCTCCACTGCTCCTCTCCAGCCTCTTATTCCCAGTCAGACATGAGGGGAGTAGGGAGGGGGAGGCAGTGGAGTGGAGTGGGGGGGGGGGGGTTGCCACAGTGTCTCTCCGGACACAGGGGCTCATTCCTGGGACTGCCTCCACTGGCCGCTCCCCTCGTGCGGTGCGGTCCTCCGTGGGTGAGGCTTTTCACTTCCCATCAGGTAGAATCATCCGGCCCTCCCCTCCGCCCTCCACCCCTCTCACACAAACAAAGAAATCCATCCTGGAGACTTGGTTTGAAGCCGCTTATTACTGGAATGAGTGTGTGTGTCTGTGTGTGTGTGTCTGTGTGTGTGTGTGTGTGTATGTCTTCTGAGGCCTTGTTATGTGCATCAGTGCACCGTGTTCTGCCTTTTTTCCTCCTCTCTTGTTTCTTCTTCTCTCTCTCTCTCTCTCTCTCTCTCTCTCTCTCTCTCTCTCTCTCTCTCTCTCTCTCTCTCACTGTCTCTCTCTCTCTTTCTCTCTCTCCATGGCCCAGGTTCATCTGTCAAAGAGGGTTTTTCTTCCTCAAAATAATGATGTTCCGTGGCACACAGGGCCCTGGCTAAAGCGCCAGCTTATCAGAAGAGCCTGCGCTCCGTCACCACTGTGTAGCCTACGCTCCTCAGGAGGGCCCACCGATGGGTTACCGCCATAATGCCCTCCGACACACACACACACACACACACACACACACACACACACACACACACACACACACATGCATACACACACACCCAACTTCACTAGACAACATACAAACAGACAGATGTTAAGGAAAAAAGAACACACATACTACGGGAAAACTGAATTTCAACTTATCAGAATGTGTTTGTAAATACAAACAGACAAATAGTCATTTCTGTGCATTTACACAACAAAAATAAAGGAAAAAACATTATATGCATGTTAATCAAGCAAGTTATAATAATTATCATTCTATTGCTGATATTTAATGTTCATATTATTCTGCCTCTGTTTAGAGTTAAGTCACATGCACCCAGCATAGTTAACAGCCACGCATCTCAAATGTAAAAATTCCAATCATATCCTCAATTCAGACAAAGTAATCTGCTTTAACTAACACTAATCACATTATTTCCAAACTGCCTATTACATAAAAAAAAAATCACATGAATATTGTTAATTATTTATTTAATCCCATTTCATGAATATAAAGATAGCCATCTTAATTGGATTATATCTGATGCAGGCCAGATGGCTATATATTGAAGTGAAAATAGTTGCATTGACTTAACACTCCTTTTCATGTTGCGTATTAACATTTGGTTTGCTCACTATGGATAAAAGCATAAATGTTATTTTTGTTATCATTTTACTTGCATGTACTGTATGTATTTGTTAGTTTGACTATTTTTTTCATGCATAGATGATAATATAAACATCTCATACCACAACAAAAAAGTGGTTGGCCCCGTCTGTCTTACGTTCTTTCACTTTTGATCCCTTCCTTCCTCTCTTCCTGTATCTATTTTGCTCTCTCTCTCTCGCTCTCTCGCTCTCTTACTTTCTCTTTCTCTCTGTGAAGCTGCCTTGGGGCAGGTGAGACTGCTCTAAGACTGAGGCCTAAAAAACACAAGCAGGCCTGTTACATTTCTGTCTGTCTCTCTCTCTCTCTCTCTCTCTCTCTCTCTCTCTTTCTCAATCTCTGTGTTTCTATCGTTTCTCCCTCTCTCTGCGTTTCTGCAGGGCTGGCCACAGAGTCGTCCCCTGAGGGAGTGTGCTGCCCAGTCAGTGAGGGCACATCCTCCATCACATCCTCTCTTATAATTGACCAGGGCTTTGAGGGTTCCTAGGTCCCACAGTGCCGACTTAAAACACACATCTCCCCTCCGTCTTTGCACCCCCCTCTCCCCGCCCGCCACCCCCAAATAAGAAAGGAGAAAGAGAGAAATAAAGAATGAAATGTAGAGGACTATAGCATGATGGGAAATCTCCCTGCTTGCTCCAGAAAGTGCCGGATCAAGTGGAGCTGGAAGCTTCAGAGTTCGTATGGGGCCACAAAAAAAAAGCAGGATGAAGGATTAAAAGTGAGAGGCAGACTCGCTGGAGAAGGGCTATAGAGAAACAAGAGTGAGGCTGACCTGGGTAATAATGGCACTTTCAGCTGAGATCTGTCTTTTGAACTTTTTTTCTTTCTTTTCTTCTTCTGCATCTTCTTCTTGTTCTTCCTCCTCCTCCATCCTGTTTGTGTTCTGTGTTTCTTGATCTCTGTGGCCTTTGTCATGAGATACACACACGCACATACACAAAGTGAGAGAAAGAGAAACACACACACACACGCACACACACACATGTGCCACAGTATGTGCACAAGCTCACAAACGCCCACTGCTTCCTCAGCATGCTGCCTTCAGAGGGGAAATTAAGGAGATGATGGAAGTTCATTAAAGAGATAAATAAAGAGAGCAGAGCGTGGCCCTCGACTCCAACGCACCACAGCTAATTGGCACAAGGTGCTGGTTTGACGCAGGGAGCCATGCTTTAGGGGGGGTGGGAAGGGGGTTGGGTATGTGGGGGGGGGGGGGGGGGGGGGGTTGTTGCTGCTAAGGGTTATGAACGTCAGGAGCGAGCCAGGCAGGTGACCCGGGAGCTCTGCCAATTGCCTGCTACCTCTCTCTCTCTCTCTCTCTCTCTCTCGCTCCCTTTGTTCCAATTGCGAAGTCAAGGTCTTCTCACCCGCTCTAATGACTGCTCTTGCATGTACAAGGAAATTAATTAATATTCCTGCAAGCAAACACTTACAGGCTCATTAATCAATACGTGTCAGTTTCGCTCCGCCATAAAAGTCTACGATGCGGGGTAATTAATTTCCTGCTTTCGCCAGTCAGACCGAATAACCACAGCTTAAAATACTTGACATTTAGCCTTCTGTGTACAGTTGAAATGCTCCAAGTGCTCACACAAAGGAGGTTGCCGATGAAGTTTAAAGTGAAACCAGCCATTAAATTACCCACTTAAGGAAGATATGCAACCAAGGATTATGTATTTACTGTGGACCGGAGAAACTGCATCTCTCTCTCTCCATCTCTCTCTCTCTCTCTCTCTCTCTCTCTCTCTCTCTCTCTCTCTCTCTCCATCTCTCTCTCTCTTGCTCTCACAGTGGTTCTCTTACTCTTTCTTTCTCTCTCCTCTCATTTTCTCTGCACTGCTCCCAACATGGCTGTCTGTTTGGCACAGGTAAACAGTTAGTGAGGAATCCTGTCAAACGCATGGGGGAACTTCCCAGAAAAAAAAGAAGGTGTTGTCTTTATTCTCCTTGCTCGAACATATCCGATCAGGCGCTGCAAAAACAAAATTCCTGCAGCTATAAACATCTTCTGCAAAAACCTGAACTGAGGCAAATGCTTACCCTTGAAATGCCTGTCAACACAGTTTTCTATGTCAGGAATGTATCTGTTGTGAATCCCAAGGAAAGGTTTTCTCCTCCAATTTGAGGGGAATTTGTTGGGCTTTTTAATCTGTCTGCATGCAGGAGGCAAATAAAAGAGACATACTGCCTCCAACTCTTTTAGACAGAATAAAAATCTGTTTTGGTTGGTCTGTCATTTTCCTTATGAAAAGATATCAGAAATAGACTAAAATCTGAGATGTTCCTATCTATTTAAAGGGGCCAGTCTAAGCAGTTTTTTTTAGAATTGGTCTGAGACAGGGAGATGTTTTTCTGGTTATACTGAAGATATGAGGGGTGCAAAGTCCTTATTCATATGATTTTTTCATTTTTTGCTACTACTTCTAAATGATACATTGAGCTTGTTATATTTCCCAAAAGCCAAAATTCTGAAACATTTAATAAGCCCTTTATAAATATTTAATAAGCTTCATCATTGACAGAAGAGGCAAACCAGAACCATTACCTATAAGTCACAGTAAGCAGTAAAGCTTGCGAAATAAAATGTTTGTATCATCATAATAATTTGCTTTATGAGAATACTGAATTCTTACACACAATTATGACGGGAAACAATATTGAAATTTTTGAGTTCAGATTCAGGCAACAAAATAGAGGTAACAGTTTAAGAGTGCTTCTGTTACCCATGGTATTTGACCATTGACCATTCTCCCTGTCCAGGCTTCTTTGTTTGTCTGCCTGTGCTCAACCAAGCACCCCTGTAATATCTCACACAAGAGCTAGCAGGCGAGAGAGGGAGGCTTCTGTGAGGCGCAGTGCTCCTGGTGTTTTGGCTAAGCACTGTTTGGGCACATGTCAGGTGCGATAACTTCACCACAAAGTTCAAGCCTGCGTTCCCCCACAGCTTCTCGAAAGTGTCTCAGTGACTGCCCATGCCCCAGGTGAGCCAGCACAGCAAGGTAGCCAAGGCTTCACCTCACACACACACAAACACACACACACACACACACACACACACACACACACACACACACACACACACACACACACTGGCCACAGTGTTTGGCTTTTAAGTGTGGGATATCTCACTCAATTATCTAAACTCAATACCTGGCCATCTTAACCAACATTCACACTATTTTAGAGACGATTTCCAGGTTGCAGTGTCAGCTTGGAAATCACAGGTACTCGTAGATGCCAGTGCAAGTCGTCAGGTGTGAATTACCCTCTGATGAGATTGAGGCAATTGGGGCTTATCACAAGTTGTCCGGGGTCATCTAGCATGCCAAATATCTAAAGAAACCGCAAGCAATTGACAGAGCAACAGCCAATCAGAGGCATGGCAAACGTCATCTTTCAATCCTCACCTGTCGAAATTAGCTTCCAAACTACAGCAAAAAGTAAAAGCTTCATCAGCAAGTAACAGCCTTCATTGTAGGCAGTCATGAGAAGTTTGCTTGCTACAGGACAAAAACTGGTTGCCAAGCCTTGTAAATAATTCTGATATACGTGCAATTTGCTACAATAACGAGGGTGGACAGTAGGCTAACAGCAGGCTAACAGTAATGTTAACAAAATGCTAGCATGACAATAGTAAATTAAGTCAGTAGACATGACTCTATACTGTATGCAGTCTAAAGTGCTATGTGAATGACACACTCAAAGCAATCTGAGGCCCTGTCTGTCCCAGGTCTTGTGGTGTGAACACAGAGGTCGCAGATCAGCTCCAAGCTGGAACCTGAGACTCTGTAGTTTCCCTCTGTAATTGACTCTTGATTGGTGTCAACTAGTAACTCCTTTAATGTATTGAAGCTGGAGATGACATGAAATTACCCATTCATAGCAGATCAGTAGGCCTATGTGTGAGACAACCAGGCTAATGTGAGGAAAGCTCCTTTGGAGAGAAAAAAAGACACAGTGAAGGTAAACTTGTGGCATGAGACTTTTGGCTATAGGGCCACTGTTGTTCAAATATGGATGGAATGTGAACAGTGTATAACAGGATGGACATACAATTCAATAGTTGGAGGTCATGTTTAAGCACTAGAGTTTATCAAACACTCTACTGCGAATGCCAGACTCAGTAGTTCTGGTCATGTGGTTTGGAGGCTGTTAGCGTGCTGTATCAGTTTTAATTCCAGGGTTTCTTATCAAGACTTCCTTCTCAGCACTTCTCTGCAGGGTGGGCTATTTATCGAAGTGAATCACATTAAATGTCTGGCTCAAAGGCAAAAGTTTACATACACATACTCACACTGGGTGTGGACCCTCTGGCCAAACAGGGTTTAATACTCTCTCATTTACCCCCCCCCCCCTCTTCCACACACACACACACACACAAACACACACACTTCCCCAGTTACGCATATCTAAGTGGCATGGCATTCCACCCATTGATCGGCAGACAGATTAGTCCTTGAGTTCATGGTGAAGATGCGTTTCCTGTTAAAACATTCATAACCGCCCCCAACAGTTGCAGATGTGAATAAAATCAGATGATAATAACATTCCATGCCGACCCATGCCCTTCCCTCATGTCCTGTTATCAACATAGATCCGTGCTGGGATAACAAAAAAAATGAGAAAACAAATGTAATTTACTGCATATCATGAAATATTAAAATGGCATGAGTAAAATAAACAAGTCCAAAGACCAGTGTACAAATTTCCAAAACACAGACATGGGGCAGCATTTGAAATTAAATGAGGGCTTATCTGACACAGTTAGAAAATGATGTACAATGAGGGGGAAAACTGCTTTGGGATATTTTTTATCAAATTATTAATGTGCATTAATACATTATTTATAGAGCTTTGCGTTAACTATTTATCTGTCGTGAATGCATACAGCATTGGTTTTCATAGCTCAGCACTAAGAGCATTTTTAAGGGTGCCATTTTGGAATAACCAGCCGTCAGCTTTTATATGGAGGCAGGAGTTCTGCTGCTCATAGCAGTGTAAATGTCAATATCTCAAAAGGTGGTTTTACGGTTCATTCAAACACTGATAAGAAATCATTACACATTTTGAGGATATTGACAGTCTCCAAGAGGCGTTTAATGCATAAAAAAGCCTCTTTTTTGCAGTTCGTTAGTTTGTGCATCTTAAATTGACTCGTCAAGTCACTTTTTGCACGACTCAGCAAGCACATCATAGAAAGACAACATGACTTTTTAATGGTCACAGCTTTTGAAAGTTAACATGCCAACCACCTCTTCTCTTCCAGTTTCATCTGGAATTTAACACTTTGGAACTGGAAAAGAAAAACCGATGAACTTTAACTTTTTGGAGGTGCTTGCTTCATTTAAAATAATTTCCAGATCTTAGACGGAAGATATGAGCCTCTATCTTTGCTTTCCTAACCTTTCTAATTTTCAGGCTATTTTTGTACCACTCTTACTCTCTCACATTCTATTAAAAGATGTCTACAGGGCTTTACATCCCCCCTCAACCCCCCACCCAAATCACTCAGATTACCATAGGTGAAAAAACTGTGGAATTCAGACTTTCAACCCCTCACAAGTTGAAAACTGTTGCATTAAAAGCATTTAACCCATTTTGCTTCGACATATTGCACACATCAAAAGGGCTGATTTTTTTGTGTGTGAAGAGATCTGTGCTTCAGCACTGCAGGGTACACTTTGTACGGTTTTCTCTCTGCACCCCAAGCCAGCCCTCCACACCCCCAACTTTTTTTTTTTTTTTTTTTTAAGGAGAGAGCGCTAGGTGTTACCACTACAGAGAGGAGAGGAGTCAGAAAATAACATCCTGCAGGTGCCCTGTGGGTATCTTTTAAATTAATCGTCTGGTTGGTATGTCTTATGTGCGGTTTTGAAACATTAACAAGGCCTTTGAGAGCTAGCGGGAGACAGAGGAGACTTGAGGGGGGAAAAAAGAAAAGTGAGAGGCAGTGAGAGTGTAGAGGACACAGACTTTAATGTTTTATTGAACACATACAAATTATTTTGGCCCTGACCAACCCTGGTTTGGTGGGAAGTCAATGTGGGGGTGTGTCGAGACATGCCAAGGGCATTTTGAGGGACTGTGATTAGGGCCATACAGCTTGGCTGGTCAGACCAGGATATGAAGCGTAAGACTGGAATGTGTAGATGACCAGAAAGCTGTATTTTTCCCTAACTGAGACGAGTTGGTGGACCACAGACATGAAACAGAATAATAGTGTCCAGATGAAAAACAGAAATAAAAACCCTTGAAGAACATAATAACAATTTTTCTGACTGCCTTCTAGCTAAACGTGTGAGCAATTTAGGTCAGCTTTATTTATCACCTCAAACATTGATGCTTTATTCATTGATGGTCCAGACATCTTTTCAGGAATTGGACAGCCTGTACGACGGCAGACTGTACAGCATGCTCAACGTTGAGAAAAAATGGTGGGAAAATATTGGCTATTGCTTTGAGTGTTGATCAATCCGGCATATTGACAGGAAAGGTGCCAAACCTACTGAAGGGCCAGGTGAAATCCAATCCTTAACCTAACAATACAGGGGCTAAGGCATGTTTAGCTGCCCCCCTGTGGTTATGTTGCTTTTTAATGTACTAAGTCCATGTATTCAATACTGGCCTACGCTCTAAATCTGACTCAAATTAGCTTGCAGACAGGGCAATGGTGGCTGGCTGCAGCTCAATGGACTCCTCTTCTGGTATTCTCCACCAGACTTACAGTTAAGGTTGATGTCCTTGGCGACCCATCCTTTAGGGATGCTCTCCCAAACACATTGGTCATGCGAAGCTGTCCACATAAAAAATAGTTTGCAGAAAACTAGCATATTAAACCAAGATTTCAGTGCAGATGCTATCTTGCATTCCAGCAAAGTCTTTTACCCCAAAGTGCACATGGGGGGATCAGATCAGTGCTGACGCAGTGGGTGGGCGCAGGGCGCTAAACTAGATAATCAGCAATTTTTCCCCCATCTCGTTAAGGCCTCGCTAGCTAATTACTGGGGCAGTTTAGCGTAGCTGACCACTGGAGATCCATGTCCACTTGGTCACGTTAAATATTTCCTTTGAAAATAAATAAGTGCACTTTAAGCTCTCTGTGGTGTATTAACCTCAGTAAGCATTTTTTCCCCCCACTCCTCTTACCGCTCATGACGGATGAGCGTAGATGAATAATTTGTGCGGCTAATTTTGAGCTGGCTAAAAATTAATGGAGATGTTCTCTCAATCTGCATGCTGGTCTGAGCTTCACTGAGATAGGTTGGGAGGTCAAGACATGATGGGATTAGAAAGCAATATGCAGCGGAGTACTTATGGTTTACGCTGTAAACACCCACTACACTTCATATAACCCTTTGAGTTTTGCTACTGTTGCAATAAGTGCATGCTATCGAAAGCATGGAGGTCAATCCCATGTGGTAAATGAAAGAAAACACAAGTCTTAGCATTAATGTCATGATAACGTAAAAGGAAGTCTAACATATAGGAAATATTTCATGCATATTGCATAGCATGTAGTCTTCTATTACCAGTGCATATTCCCATTTACTTAACCACCAGCCTACTAGCCCTGCTTGCTATGTTAAGTGTAATGAGAGACAGCACTTGTGTTAACCCCTGATTCAGCACATGTACCTGGGTGTTGGAAGTGATTATACAGGACGGCTACTCGGTTAATGAAGCAAACAGTGAAGGGACGCTGACAGGACACACGTGTTAAGACTAAAACGGCGTCCTGAGAGTATTGTTAGCGGCTACGCTTGATTAACAAGCATGCTAAATCAATTATCTTAACTCGCAGTGGCAGATTAATTAGCCTTGCCTATGTTAACTGCTCCTCATACCTGTGTCGAGCCACGTTAAAACAGCCTCAGCTTGCTGTTCCACACAGCATCACAGTCAAAATAGGCACCTTTTTTTTAGAGGACAAAAAAAAAAAAAAAAAAACCCAATCCGCCACACACAGCACATTTTGAAATCTCTCCACTCTCACACACTGTGCCAAATAAACATTTCTGTTATAATTCTGTCTGGGTGATGAGCTTCATGTGTGGCATGAGTCCCCAAGGACAAACCACTGCTGCTAAATGAATTAATGGAAGAGCGAGTTCACCACTGACTAGTCCCACAGCACCAATTAATGGGCACACCATGACAGTCAGCACGCTGCTGAGATAGAGCAGCCATGTCTTGTAGCATCCCACATGCTAATGAAAGGGAGTTGTGGGCGCAGTATAAAGGGCAGCAGCTGCCTAGGTTCAGTCAAACATCTCTCAAGCTCAATGAAGTCCCTGACTAATTGTTTAGCCTGTTCTGTTGCAAGACGATGAGTGGAAAACTATCTAAACTTAAGGTCTTGTCGGTGGAAGGCTTTTGCATTGGGTGCTCAGCTAGTCTGTCACAGGGGATTTAGTAGAACATGGTCTTCAGCTTCATAAATCACTGTAGGGCATGTTAGCCTCAGCCTGTGGACTGTTCTAGAAGGCTATGAAGCATGAATGGATACATGTGTATAAACAGGGATGTTCTCTCCCATGATTAGAGGGCCTACACAATAGTTTATCTTGTCAATCAAAAGCCACTTTCCAAAGTGTACTAGAAAGTGTACTATTATTGCGGAGAGAGTGCCAAGGCACACTATATTTCATTGCTGTGGTACTGTACCTGTACTAATATGCATATGACAAATAAACCTGAACTGGAAATACTTTAATTATAATCACGTTTACAGAAGATGGTGGTAATGTTTTTTTTTGTTTTTTTTTGTTCTAAAAGTAAGGCCATATTGTATTTATTATTATTCTGTGGGACACATGGAAAAGAGATAGCAGAAGCCTTGGAATATGATTTTAATTTGGAATTACCGTAAACTGCTGTTCAGGTACTCTAGCAGCACCAAATCAAGTAACACCGTAGTAATATACATTTGATTTAGTCAGGAGATACAGTATAAACTAAGACCACAAATTAAGATTATGGCTCCCTCTACACTCAAATTTAATTTCCAAGATTACCACCAACATCCACCTTTCTATTCCCCCCCTACTTGCAAATCTTAAATGGCAAGCATCTCTCACAATGAATTAGCATCTGCTCAGTCAAAGCTGACTGGGCTCCATTAGCTAAATCCTGCAAATGACGTGCACTGGGCCTGCATACTTTGGCCTTTTATATATGTGCATGCAAAAAGAAGGGAGAGAGAGCAGAGAGCTGCAGTACATAAGGGAGGGGAGAGAGTGAGAGAGGGTGAGTGAGAGAGAGAGGAGCTTGGGATCAAGTTACAGTCATTTATTCCTCTGTAATGGGTTGAGGTGTTTTAGAGCATCGGAGCGCGTTGTTCTCCGGCTAAGGGGCGACTTAATGCATTAATGAGCTCCATGATACAGCTGCACACCAACTCCCCCCTGCCACGCTGCGCACAGAGCCCTCTGATGGTGCGTATGGCACAGGCCAAATAAAGTGACTGGCATTAAAATTTTAGGACCGGTCCAGCCTAGAAAGGAAGAGGAGGGAAAAAAAGGAGCCCATGCAAAGCAGTAATCAGACGGGCCATTTTAATAAAGGCCAGGCAGGGGAAGAGAGATGGGAGGAAGAGCGGAGGAAAAATGCAAAGCCGATCCATGAAATTTTAATTTGGCTTTTAGTTAAAGGGGAACAAGGAGGTGCTATTAGCTAAAAAAAAAACAACTTAGAAGTGAGCATTTGCCTGTGAATCGTACTGTTATTTATTAAGCAGAGTCAATACAGTGTGTGCTTCCACACGACTGGGTTTTGTAAACACAGTGGGCAAAATGCGTTGATTGACTTTGTTCTTCACTTATATATATACAGTATATATATATTCCACCCCCTTTTCTACTAATATTTGTGTGGATGTGAGCCAACAGTATAGTAGGCTCATGCTTTATGTACTACAATACCATAGGCTACCTATTGGCCCTCCAGAAACACTATAGCGGCTGACAAATCTTGGAAACTTACTTGGGATTAGTAGTAATTAAACTAGGATATATATGCTTTTAAAACAGTTGCTTGGCCCACAAACTTTGTTTATTTATTTATTTTGTTCAACAAACAACAGCAAAAAAAAAAAAAAAAGATATAGAGCAGTTTCAGCACATCCACACAGGCACAGACGTTAACCAACCACACTCCCTCTTTTTCTCATCCTTGGCTCATCCATCTCTCTGTCTGTCTCTCGTTCTCTTTATCTGCACCCTACACCTTCATAATTAACACAAAGCTGTCTTCTTGAAAGCCTCTCCTGCATCCGAATTAAACAAGAAAATATGAATAAAATATTTCTGTGCTTCTGAAGTTCCCTCAGCAAACCCCCCACTAACGAACACATTGGGAAAGGAAGAACGGGGATTGAAACACTGAGAGAGAGAGAGGAATATAGGGCTATGCACTCCTTTGGTGAAGCTGCTGGCGTTATCCACTGAAAAAGAGTCTATACTGTTTGTGTTTATAGTGTAAATCTCTCGCTGTACTTGCAGCGTGCCCTCTCTCTCTCTCTCTCTCTCTACTCCTCTAATGCTCTCTCTTTCTATGTCTGTGTCTCGGACACCTGATGGTGATGGGTGACACACCCACCCGGGTGGAGATGAAAGGGGGCATGGGGATGAAGATGAGGCTGTCTGGGGCTTGGCAATGGTGAGGGGAGATGGGCAGAGCCCTAAGGAAGCCGTGTTTGGGGGTGTGTGGAGTGTGTGTGTGTGTGTGTGTGTGTGTGTGTGTGTGTGTGTGTGAGGAGGGGTGGTGGGGCCTATGTGGCAATGCCTGTCATCAGTAGACACTCTGGTTAGACAGAGGAGGAAAGCGGTTCCATTTGTCAGATGAAAGGAGCTTCTTTTATCCCCCTCTACCTAAACCCGTGCTGTAGATGTGGTCTGTGCTTTTTAGTGTTTTCGAAGTGCTGCAGTAAGTGTGTCTTTGAGTGTGTGTGTGTCTGTATGTCTGTGTGTATGTGTGAGAGAGACACTAAGAGTGTGTGTGTGTGTGTGTGTGTGTGTGTGTGTGTGTGTGTGTGTGTGTGTGTGTGTGTGTGTGTGTGTGTGAAAGTGAGGGCGTGGGTGTGGGTGTGGTAGATTCAAAGGTATACGCCTTGTTTCACTGACACAGTGCAAAATTTGTATGTCTGGCTGAACTCAGTATCAGCAAAGAAATCGTTATTGTTTGGTTATTGTTTCTTTTCTTTCACACAATTTCTTCCCAAAAAAGCACAATGGGAACCATTGCACAATGTGGGTTTTATTGATTTTGTGGTTTTTTTTCGGATGGTTATACTGAATGGATCACTCTGCTGAAAGAGGTTTTTTAAACGAAGACATCCTCCTTGTGGAAGCTGTACGCCTCGTTAGCGTTCCTTGGCTGCAGGCGTTAGCTTGTAGAGTCGCTCTGTGGTCAAGGCACAGGCCTTTGTGCAGCGAAATAGGTCATTGGAGCTGATGCATACTTGGGATCAGTTATGGGTCAAGTCAGATTTAGGTCGGTGGGGTAAAGGTTTCTGTGAAAGGCTTTTGTGATTGCCAAGCTGTGTTTGAGCTAAGAATGGGTTCCCACTTAAAGTGTTTGTGCGGTCACTTCCCTCTTCCTCTCCTCACTTTGTCAAAGTGGTTTTATCCACAAATGTGACCATGGCCAATTATTCCCTGTTAACAGTGCTGATCACACATTTTATCACATACCAACACTTAAGTATGGGCGCAGAGATAATATTTTGTGTAAATAAGATAATATGGTATGAAATCGGGTCATTTTAGCTTATAGAGGGGCTTAGCTTTAGACTATTGTTGCTTGTGATACTGAATGCAAGTAAGTCCCTTATGGGCTTGAGTTAATCATGAATGATAACAAAGACATGTAAATACATTCTGACAAAATCAGATGATTGGTATAAATTCTTATTTTCATTTTTTTTTTTTTTTCCAATTTACTTCTAAATTTGTTTGAAAGAAAAATCAATCAGTGAATTATGTAAACTCAAAACGTCAAAAGATTTTGAAATCACTGGTAAAACATTATTGCGTACACTTGTTTGATATAATCCATCCTACTTGACATGTTGCCTATACTAAATCACAGTAATTTACTCTTGTTAAGAATCCCTATGGATCCGAGGATAATGGGATGGATGGGAAGGTTGGAATGGAGTCATGTCTCCTTGTTCTGGAGATGGACTGACTGGACTGACTTGGGTGGTTGTGAACTGACTGCCAAGCAGTATTTTAAGACTCTCTCTCTCTGTGTGTGTGTGTGTGTGTGTGTGTGTGTGTGTGTGTGTGTGTGTGTGTGTGTGTGTGTGTGTGTGTGTGTGTGTGTGTGTGTGTGTGTGTGTACACACTGTGGCAGGGATGCCTGATGCTTTGTATACTTGACTCTATTGATTTCTCCTTATGCTGGCAAAAAGAGCAGTAATTATGAGTGTGGACCAGCTCATTGATTTGACTCGCCATCAGAGACTTCACACTGACAAATCATTCCTCCTTGTCCCTGGGGCCCTTGCGGTTAACCAGAGTTTGTGTTTTTAACTTGCTTAACTGAACTCCAATCTATATTTAATATAGTGGGCAAAAAGCAAGTCTTAAGCTGTCGGTTTGCCCTCTGGAAAAACAGGGAGGAAAGAGAGAGAGAGAGAGAGAGAGAGAGAGAGAGAGAGAGAGAGAGAGAGAGAGAGAAGCAAATCAATATAGCTCACTGCACCACAGAAAATCATCAGCCTAATTATTGTAAATAAAGTCAGTGTAAAAGAGGCATTAGTGAGACAGAAAAAAAACATCATGACAGCAAATCTAAAGGAAGAATATACAAAGCCAACAGTCTCATTACAAACAGAGAGCGGTTGAGATAGAGAGAGAGAGAGAGTGAGAGAGGGAAGAAAGTTGCCACCGTTTCGATGGAAACAAACATTGCTTTGGGCCTCTTTGTAAACAGTGCACAGCTGCTATTTCGAGTGATGGGAGCTCCACCTTGTCACAACAATTCCTTAAAAGAGGAACAGTTTAATGTCAACAATATTTTCTCCATCTGCCTGCATATAAAAAATCCCTGCCGATCCACAGAAGGGGAGAAAAAAAAAAACATCTACATACACGTATTCCCTTCTGCACAGGCTGTGAAGACGGAGACAAGGATTTCACAAACTATGCCAACGGTAACAGGAACAACAAGGTAAAGCCAAGTGTTTCCCAGTTACTCTGCCATTACTGTCCCATTGGCGCTACACCAAAGCTTGTCAAAACAGGCGTGTCTTCCCCACCCAAAAAGTGTCTTTTCATTGTGTGTGTGTGTGTGGGTGTGAGTGTGTGTGTTTGTATTTGTGTTTGAATTAAATCAGTAATTAAATAACTCAATACTAGGCACACACAAAAAAAATATTTTTGTTATATTTGGTTGAAATATTTTTCTTCATATAGCATTTAAATTTGACTTGTCATGAAGGCGCATACAAGTTGATATCATTGGCAGGTACACTCAACTTAAATCCAATTACGGAAACCGTGAGTTAGCTCACCAGCTTTCACGTCCCCCCCAAGCCTTAGCAAGTGAGACACTTGACAGGTTAACTTCCAATTAGTTTGCCACAAGCATAGTGTCAAGCATTAATTGGATTAGATTAAAAACTGATTGGGACCAATTAGTGTTTGCCGTAGTGTATTCCTTTAAGGAGGGAAAAGGAGATATGGAGAGGAAATGAATGCAGCCTAATAGAGCTCCATTGCCAAGGTGTATATTAGGGCTTCTATTCTGGTTACAGAATCAGATGGTGAATTCTAACGGCCTGCAGCTAACGGGGCAGAGGACCAGTTTATAAATAGGCCAGACAGCCAACAAGAGGGAAGATGCACAGCTGGGAACCAAAGCAACCGATGACTTCTTTTTTGTCTCGGTCAGTGAGCAGTAGAGGAAATCTAACACTTCAGCTTTACAGTCAATTAATGTAAAGTTCCTCTGACAGACATGACATGGTGAATGGCTGTCCACTGCACTGAGGCTCATCTCAGTGTAATAAAAATACACTCATAGTGTTCAGTGGCTAAAATATACATCTAGGGCTCTGAACGAGGATGATAGAGTGGGTTTAAAGTATCACTTAATTTTGGTATTTTTATGGTATTTCATCTCTGCCTCATTTTGAGGTATTCTAATATCTGTATTATTCGGTATGGTGCTGTTGTATATGCCTATAGAATATCCTCCGCAGATGCTGCTTTTGTTGTCACTGAGAGTGAATTCTGCAAGTGCAGCCTTCCAGCTCGCAACTCTCTGGGTTAAGTGTCTTTGTTTTTGAAAGGCCTGTAATTATACACCTTTTACTCTATCACTTATGCAAAAGATAAAAAAAAATAAAAAAAATCTGCACTTCATGAGACGGCAAGAGCGCTTTTCTTCTCCACTCTTCCCACTCCACATGACTGATAGGTCCTTTAAAGCTTCCTGGCACCTCTGAAGCACCTCAAATAAACAATCACATTAATTAATTACTCCTCTACTCGCTCGCCCATCTCCCACTCACCTCCGCTCATTGACGGGGGAGCGACACACTCCGATTGGAAAGATAGAAGGGGAAGAGAGAGAGAGAGAGAGGCTCTACAGAAAAAATGTGGGATGTTTAATTGGGGTTTGTGTGCGTCTTTGTATGCGTCTCTGTATCTACCAGCAAAAATGACTGGCGAAATTAAAGGAGAATGCTTTGATCTGCTATAAGATTTGAATAGTGGGGGGATTTAAATATTTAAAGCTCTTCTGCAGAGTCACTCTTTGATCTGGCAGCTGATTAACGCTGGGTTTGTTATTGAAAGTACACTAAACGAGTGGGGGGAATAGCCGGCCCACTGTAATTGTGAGTTGTCTCGCTGAGTACAGGGTAAATTACACATTTCTAAAGTAAAAGGGTAAACAGTTCATTTGAATTATCCTTTTCTCTCCCTCTCTCCATCACTCCCTCCTTCCTCCTCCTCCTCCTCTTCCTCCTCCTCTTCATTCTTCAGCTTGCTTTTGGATGAGCAAGACAAGGCGATGGAGACAAAGACTTCAAACAGTAAATCTACGGTGATGGGGATCTTTTCTCCTCTCCTCCTCAAGCGGAACGACATCTCACAGCGGAAATCACTTTCGCATTGTTTACCATGCATGCGGTGTTCTTCAGAGGAGGAACTAGTGTAACTTCGCCTCTGATATGTTTTGAGGAGCACCACCATCAAGTCAGAGGCTCACAAACAAACCTATCTCTATTAGCCACACTTGCCGTTGCAGAAGCACATTTTCCAACGTGATGATGTTTGAGGCCCAAAATCCTTGAGGCTATCCATCAGATCTGCAGTCTGAAACATCTTAAGACAGCTATAGGAAGATTCAGACACAGCTCTCAGTGTCAAGACAGCTATCTTTCCCAACCTTTTAACAAATACAAATCCTGACCTTCTATGCTGAGGAGCATATTATCGTTTTTACTTTTCTCAAGGCTAAACTTGTCGGATTGTCAGGTTCATGTAAACATTAAGATTTTTCATGATTATTTTAAACGATTATATTTGAGTATACCACCCACTACATATGACTCACATTCAGTCCTTGGAAATCACTTAGCCTTTGAATAGAGCAGTTTCTCAAGAGAAATGAGACGAGATGATTAGCAAAAGGCCTACCTGTTGAAGAACTGAAGTGAGTGAAGACATTACCTGCACTCAAGAGTTTTTGAAAATTACATCATTCTCTTTAGTAGGTTATATTTCAATACGCTGTTTGATCATGCTTCAAAAATTCAAAGATAGTTTGGCATCAAGCTGTCTGCCAGGCCCCATCTTTCCTTAGCATATTAAAATTGCACAAGTTTTCTAAAAAACCAATGCTGATGTGACTGCTCACTGCCCTGACCATGAAGCAGAGGTGACTGTGATAGCAAAACCACTACAAAACCACTTACTGTTCTTTTATTCACCCTCAAGAGTGAGCACAAGAACCCACTGCAGATATCTGTATTCATTAGAGTCATTTCCACAGAGCCTTTGTAGTTAAGAGCAAACTGGGCCGACATGATTCAAAATAACCTCAGAGATAAATGAATATGCGCTCCCCAATGGCTAAGTTGAGTAGGGATTTAACAGCCATCAGCGGACTGCTAATTGCAGAAAGGGCATGGTGTACAATACTATTAAGGCCTTCCTTGTTGTGATAAATCATTATTTCTTTCTCTGGACGGTGGAAATATAAACGCTTTTCCAGTCCCTTTGCCTCTGGAATGTAAAATGTCATCATTATCTGGAAGGGTCACAGCATTCACAATGTGTCCCTGGGAGCACAGACATGTCCCTGCTCTGTCTGCACTGTTGTTGTCACGGTTCAAAGGTTCTGCATCCGATGATAGGCTTTTGGTATACAAAGCTTTATCTCACTTCGAGATAATAGCGGTGAATATGCTGCTGAATAGAACATCAAGCATATAAAGAGGCGTTTTCTCCCTACTCTTCTAGTCCAATAATTGCATTAAGCATGATATTTGCTCTAAATGAATGTTTAAACAGTGCCACACATTTGAATTCATAAGCATGCAAAGAATAAAATAAATGTGTCCAGTTGATCCACGAACGCTCCAGTGGGTATGCCTGAGATTAATGTAACCGCCCTGTAAACTGATGATTAAATTAGGGAGAACGTTCCTGCTTACAATACAATGCTTTCATCATCTTATAAATATTCAGCATGTGGATTGCTCGGAAAACAAATATGAGACACTGTGCTGCAGTTGTTTTCGTGTGACATGAATGTTTCATTATGCGCTAAATGTAGAAAAGTCGCTCTGAATTCCTTCCCTTGCCGCAAGCGGCTCTAAATCTGAAATGACTCTCTCATCAGTGTCCTCTCCATGGAGCGAACATTTATGTGTGTTTGTGTGCGTCTGCTGCTGAACACGTAGAGACTGTTTTTTGGGGGTACGAAAAAAATGACATGAAAATTGTAAATAAATAATTATGTATAACAAACGAAGATTCATTTTGGCATAAACTATGGGTGTAAACAAAGACTGTGACAATGTTCACAAGGTTAGACAATATTACCAAAGATATTCAGTGTTTTTCATTGTTAAAATGAAAATTAAGTAGGCCTACTCGCCCACTTTCACTGATATTGTGTAAATACTGTGTAGTAATTTCAAAGGCATTAGAAGGACTGTTTGTGAGATGGAAATGAAGCACTACTTAGGGCTCTTGTCCTTCATGTGTGTGACAATGTATGTGGTTCTTAAGCTGATTTTGATGCAATATCAAACTAAACAGCTCTAAGTACATGCCATAACATGCATACCATAATTCTGTGTGATACTGTGTTCATGTCATGTCTTTGTTAGAAAGTCATTGGGGAATTAAAGAAAACGTACTGCTCAGTTACCGTACTATTTGATAGAGCTTAGGAAGTGAGCATGGCCGTATTTCGCCCTTGGTCTACAGTGTATGTTTTATAGCTTTGTACAAGGTGTCTTGCATTTCACCATTGACGAACGATAGCAAGCTGGAGGTGTGAACTGTAGAAGTTCGAAGCAATTAAATCTGATTTCACACAATCGCTAACGTTACTGTGCGTTCAGACCAAAAGCAAATCAGGCGACACGGGTGACTTTGTATGGAGACGGGCGATTTCAGCTACAAAAGTGGCAAGCGACTTGGGCAATGAAACTTGAGCGAGTTGGGGCAATAAAATCAAGTTAAACTTCGGTTAACTTTATTTAATGAGCTATGATGCGATCAGAATGCCAATCAGAATGCCGATTTACTGTAGAGAAGCAGGATCGAACGTTTGAATGCTAACGTCATGGGCAAATTTGCCTTTTTGGTTGCTGTGCTCAAGCGATGTTTCTTGGGAGTCTTCGGCGACTATTAGCAATTTTTCGCTTGCGGTCTGAACGTACAGTTATGCACCGGCTTGGTTGTGAAGTAAGCAACGCTACAACAACAGAAACCCAATGTTATCTCTCACAACTCCTGATCCTACATGCTTTTTAGCACAGTGTGAAATTGATCGATGCTAACTATGCCAATGGCCTAAATGCCAGACAGAGTCGTGGAGTGAGATGATTACTGAGTGGAACTACGTAGGAGGGCAAAACCAGGCTAGTGTTGTTCTGAAATAGGATAACTCAAGCGACCTTTGATTTTGGGGACAGGTGGAGTCAGAGACAGGTCATCAAAATCAGGATGTCTCACTGGAAATCAGGGACATCTGGTCACCTTAAAAAAAGAGAGAAAACTAACTAAGCTTTCAAGTTCAACTATTTCAGGTATAGCGATAAGGTACTCAAAATGTATAAAACAAATTTCTCATCTATTCATGTTTTATTATGCATACATGCAGCATATATGACCTACATGGGCATCAGTTATTCTTTTCTTACATACTGTAGTGTTGGAAACCTGTACCAGTTACCTCCATTTTCTTTGGGCCCCCTATTTTGTAACCTTAACTTCTGCCAGTCTTCCACCTTTTCATCTTTCTTGTATTACTGTCCAGAAATGAATGTGACAGGCTGTTCAGAGGCTGTACGGAAATGTGTGAAGTCTTGCCTTTTTCTGCTGCAGGTGGGAGCAATCTGGGAGTTGAAGAAGAGGGGGAGGGCGGATGGGTGAAGAGGAGGGGAGGGAGTGGGGAGGCTCTCTCCATAGTAACGGCAGGTCAGAGATGATGCTGTCTTCAGAAGCTGTTGTCTGTGTCTGACAGGTGATGTACCGAGTCATGAATTGCCTGTCTTAACATTTCTTGCCGCCACACTAAGCAGTGTTTAAAATTGTTGTGGCAACAGTGCAGAAAGAGAGAGAGGAAAGAGAGAGAGAGAGAGGAAAGAGAGAGAGAGAGAGAGAGAGAAACCACCCTCCCCATAAAAGCCATGATCAATGAAGAGGTTCCTCTCAAGCTGAAGGCCACACGAGGCCCTTATTGATGTTTTCTGGGGCCGGGACCCCAGGATCGATGGTTGGAGTGCATGAGTCCGACTGGCTCGGCAAACCCCTAAACGCCAGCTTGGCGGGCCTGTCAGGGCCAGATCCATTGATTGAAGGAATGACAAATATTGGACAGGGGTGTCAATCTGTGTTTATTTATGCTCCCATGAGTGATAGAGGGAATAGAGAGAGTGATAAAGGGAGGGGGAGAGAGAGGGAGATGCATCTCCACCTGGCTGGACGAGGGGAAGAAAGAAGGGAAAAGAGAAGGAGAGAAAGTGCTGGGGGAAGAGATGTATTTTTCTCCTTTAGTTGTTACAATGCTCTGTGCTTAGCATGGTGGCCTGATGCAAATAGCAGCATTGAGAGGGCTTCAGCTGCATGAAATTTTAATCGCATTTTGCCACTGGGAAATGCAGCCTCAGTCGCTCATTGGCAGTGATCAAACAAAAGGCAGATGGCTGTGGCTGCACAGCCGTGGACGTCTGTGGCCCATGTCACAAACATGACTGTCGCAATTACTGGGCACAGGCAAAACATCTACACTGTAGGCTACACTGTACAGAAATAATTTTCACAGACATCTTCACAGTTTTGTTCTCAAGCTTCCAAATTGTAATCTCCAGGGATGAGTCCAAAGGCCAAATTACAGCTTCCAGTACAGTGCTAACATGAGAAAAGGGATGCTAGCTCGCTAAGGGAGGCCCAGGAGTATTGCAGAGCAGGTGTAAATGTGTGTGTGGTACTAGTCACAGTTGTCCCTGTACTTCCAAAGCCCACCGCCACCAACCTCCCTCATCCACCCCCCACTCACCCCCCCCCCCTTCCACTCTACGCCTGCCTGTCTTGTCAATACGCTGCCAGGGGAAGGCAGGTCCCACTGACAAGTCCCATCTAGTCATTGTGCCTCTTAAAGAATCTCTCCTCTCCGCTAATCAGAATGACTCTCTGCTAAATAAACCATGAAAAAAGCTTTTCCATTAACTGTGTGCTCAGGCGGAAGGCATAGCAGCCTGTGAAGCTAGAGGAAATAATCAACAGTTTTTTTTTTCTTTTCTTTTCTCATTTCTTTCTTTTTCTTCTTTCAAATACATAGGCTACTAAATTTCCCTGTCTTTTTTTGTGTGTTTTCACATGAAAACATCCTTTGGAGCTTGTGTTCCTGTTTTGTTTGTCCAAAGGCTCATGAGAATAAATAAAAGTCACTCTCGGTGTGTTTTATTTTATTTTTTTATCAGACTTGAGTGGGAGTGAGATATCGAGGCTGGTGGAGGGCAAGCTGAAGATACCCTGCCAGAAGGCATCAGACCAATGTGCCTGGCCTGTTATGTCAGGGACCGCTGCTTGATGCTAAGTGGCTAGCCGAGATGGCACCACAGATTGCAAGGGGGGGAGGAAGGGAACGGTGTCTGTGCCTGGTGTGTGTGACCGTCTTTAACAAGGGGTGGCAGCAGGCTCTTTTAGGCCACTGCCACCCACTCAATTCACCACTCCGTAATGCGGTGTAGCGTTAGATAAGCTGGAGACTTGGTGAGTGACTAGAGTCGACATTATGAGCTTACCTGTAGGGTGGACTGGAGTGGGGGCTGATTACTGAAACAGTATTTTCAGGAAAGGCTATACTGAAAAGCATGTAGGATAGACTATACCGAAAAAAAACTATATTTGCATATTTACTTCTTGATGGCTGTACAACCATGAACAGTGAAGGTATTATACAGTTTTGCAAACATTCTTGTCCAGTATAGGTTCAGCATGGTATTTATCGTTGTTATATTGTGTTATAAAATTGTAGCTGTGCACCACAAGAACAGAAGTACCATGGGAACACCAGTACCATTCTGTGTTTCAGTCCTGTCTATTATTTGCTCAGTACCATTTGATGAACATCGCATGTGCTTCACAGACACAGTGGGCTCCGGCACAGCCATGAGCCAGCCTTAGGTGACAGTAGCATGGGAAAACTCTCCAGCTAAGAGTAAGAAGTCTCGAGCAAATCCTAGTTTAAAGAAGGAGCCTATCTGCCCTCGGGTGGCACCTGGCAATGCTGGCACCGTTAAAGGCAAAGTATAAAGGTTTCTTGAGTACACAAAGACTGCAGAAGCTGTGCAAAATTGTACAATCCCAGCCAGGTTTCACTCATCAAATCCGCCAATCCGATATTATACAGGTGTAACTGCTACAGTATAGTGACGTGCCTGAAGAGCACAACCGGATGGCCATGTATCCGCAACAACCTCCGAGACATTTCCAGGAATACTGTCCTTCCATGTTTGCCTGTCCTGTCACATATTAAGCCCAGACATGGAGGTATTGATTAATGGGGTGTGCTGTCTATCTCACTTGTAATGCTGTAAAGGGCCTGTCAATGCCACTCACTGTCTCCTCCGAGCCAGGGCTTATCCATCCTCTGCAGGCAGGGCGAACAGGGAATGACAGATGCCACATACCTCACCTTCCCAGCCAAAGTGGGCCATGAAATGCGATGCGGTAGAGGTATATGGAAGGATAGTGATAAAAAGAGAGAGAAGTTAAAAAAAAAAAAAAAAAAAAAGAGAGAGAGAGAAAGATGGAGAGAAAGAGAGAAGTGACACAGATGAAGGTGACAGGGTTTCACACCTGGGGTGAAATGGTTTTGATGGGCATCCTGCTTGTTTTGCAGCTGTGACCGTAAGCCGGAGAGTGAACCTGGGCCACCATAAGCGCAGCAATGAGCTCACACCACCGAGAGAGAGATAGGGGGACTGCTAGCTCCCCACTTCTGCCCCATTGTGGCCAAATGAATCACAAACACATTCAGCATTGTAATATGGGAAAAGAAATGTCTGTGTGTGTGTGTGTGTGTGTGTGTGTGTGTGTGTGTGTGTGTGTGTGTGTGTGCATGAGAGAGACAGAGAGTGTGTGTGTGTATGTGAGAGAGAGAGAGTGTGTGTGTGTGTGTGTGGAGGGAGGGGGTGTTGTAGTCGGGGTGAAGAAGGGCAATGTCTCAGTCTGTAGTGGACGCCCATACCCAGTGAATGTCTGCCATTTTGACACGTCAAAGATACAATTGTGAGAGCCCCGGGCAAGGCATGTCTGTACTTGCACAAGTCTCTCTGTAGGACTGGAAATAATGGCTGTGCCACCAGTAACTCAGAGCTCCTTGTACCTTTGATTCTTTTGTCTGCATGAACATGAAGAAAAAACATATGTGATACATCCATTTTTTTCCTCCCCCTCTCTCTTGTGACTGCTGTCTTGTTGAAAGATAGGCAAACCAGTCCTTGCATCGTATTGGCATTGCAAATGTAGCCAATGCAAGTTTTTTTTCCCTGTTATGGCCTTGATTTCCTGTTTCCGTATGATGGATCTAATATACTGCATGAGAGCTATCATCAAAAACGACTTCAGAACCAATATTGCTTTTGAGTGACCACCTCATAATGTCTGTCTTTTTGTTTTTCTCTCCTCTTCCCTGGCGCCTTGTAAAGGAAGCATGTCGACATGACGAGAGATGCTTCTTTGATTCATGTGTCACACCATATAGGAGATGTGTGTGTGTGTGTGTGTGTGTGTGTGTGTGTGTGTGTGTGTGTGTGTGTGTGTGTGTGTGTGTGTGTTTGGGGAAATACATCAGTAATGTACAGCTCTCCTAGAGCTCTACATGTGACCACAGGGACATGCTATTTCCCAGAATTCCACACATATCCGGTACTTAGACGTGGCCAAATCGGGGGAATGGGCGGTGATGTGGACATCAAATAGCAACTGTACATTATGTTTTTGATCATTTTTATGACACTCTGCACGTTGCTAAAGATGCAGTGGGAGTTGGTGCTGGGGCTGGCTTCCAACGCCGTGTACAGCTCTGCAGCTTTGCCTATTAACTGTTACACGTTAGGGGTGAAAATCACAGGCTCTTTTATTCTCCATTGCCCACAGAATAGGCCAGCCACAGAGAGGAATCGATAAAACCCCACATATCTAATAAGGTGAGTGGGATTAAAAATGGTATCTCAGAGGCCTTGAGGGGGTGAGAAAACGAGGCAAGATTTAGGGTGGTGTGTGTGTGTGTGTGTGTGTGTGTGTGTGTGTGTGTGTGTGTGTGTGAGGGGGGGGGGGTCTTTCTCTGACAGGTATACCAGGAGACCCAACAACCTCCCCACCCCATCCTCCTCCACCCAGAACCCCCCCTTCCCCTGCTGGAGGGCTGGGAGTTGCTTATGACAGATTGGGATTAGGGAAATGCCCCGTCTACCCTACCATTTCTCAAGGCCTCAGAAGCCCTGTTGGCTAATTAGGCTAGTAACTGTCGAGATTGGAGGCTGTTCTTCGTCCCTTTGCCTCTCCAGTCCCTCCCGCCCCTCCCTCCTACCCCTGAGCTGTTTGAATTTATCCTGAGCTGTGGGGCTTTGGGGTGAACCTATATGGATACTCCTCCTGGCCCCTTTGGTTATGGAGTCCATGGACAAGGCTAGTGGACACACCTGCTATAGTAAGAGACTGTTTACCCGTCCAGGTCAACCTGCCCTTCCATGATAGCCTGACATAGCCCACCCATAATACTGCTGTTCATCCGTATTCATGGTCTGGAGGTTCTTTAACCTGACACGATTATTCTGCGGGGGGAGGGCATTCACTTCTGGTTTGAAATGATTGGACAGCTCGTCTAATCAGCTTCGCTTATTAGTCGGTAGACTCTCTACCGATGTAAACACGCCCATGAAGACCGTCCCCAGACCATGGATACGGATGAACATTCGTATTATGGGCGGGCTATGTCAGGCTACTTCCATGAAGCTTTCTAAGCATTATCACAACATAAAGGAAAAAAAGACATTCCACTCCAGAATTTCGGCAGACACAATAGTAGAGTATGAGGGAGAATGTTTTTGTTTTCTTCTTCTTGCCTTCTGTCTCAGCAAGCAAGGAGCAGCAGCGCTACCAGCAGCAGGGAGGCCTCTCAGCCTGTCCGCGGTGGCCACCACATTGGAAGGGCAAAGGCGTGTGTCCGAGGGGGGTTCCCAGTGGAGCACGCATTAGGGATGAAGGGGCCTGATGTTGTTGACCTAGCCCCGGGGTGCGTGTGTCACCGCCACGGCCATCAAGGCCTCCTCTCCCTCCACCACCCGCCGTATTTGCACTTCAAAAAAAAAAAAAAAAAAAAAAGCTCAGCCCCGTGCAGGCGAGCAGGCAGGCAGGCAGAGCCTTGGAGCCGCCAATGCCTCTGAGGTGCTTGTGATAGCGGATTCGCCAGGCTCACAGGAGGGCCTGCTGAATAAAACAGCACCGTATGACAGAGCTCAGCATCGGCTGTCTTCATCTCTGAAAGACTCTCCGCTGCCAATCCCCCCACCCCGTGTTTATAATCCCTCTCTCGCTCCACGGAGGAGTGCGTGTCAGACTTGATCATGGTCTTATTTAGATAATAGTTACGACAGGGTTTTGATTCACTGGAAAGAGAGAACAAAGGCAACATCTGCAAACACTGGGTAATGCTGGAAATCCAAGATTCCGTAATGAAAGATATTCTTTTTGCACGAGCCAGTGATAAATCCAATTCAAATATTAGTAAAAATAAAAAAAAACAAAAAAAAACACTGCCCACCACCAATGATCGTTTCAAAACGCTACCAGTTCACTCAATAAATAATTGTTATATTCTCATTAAAGCAGATTTTATACAAATCATTTGCATTGATTTAACAGCATGTAGAAAGCCTACATGTAAACGTGCATTTTATTGGCACTTTTATGTAAACTATTTATCATACTATAAATACGATACTAAAATAACTCTACATGTTCCTGAACAGCATAGTGCACGCATCTCATATTCCTGTAGGCCACATTATTGTGGTCCACCGTGGCAGCTTGAAGTTAAATTTTTCAAAACGCATCTTTATGTGTTTAAATAAAAGATTGAGGATTTAGGGGAGTGCTCGGATTACGTTTATGAAATAAATATAAATGCATTAAGCAAAGTGTGGGGGACTGGCGATCCAAGCAATAGGTGCTTGAGTGGTCAGAGTGCATTTATGTTGTTAAATATCTACATTTGTCACTTGTTTTTTCCCTCTTTTTTCCCCCCTTTTGGCCTCTTAAGTAAGCCTGTTTCTATTTTTAATAGAGGGTTTTTGCAAAAGCAAAGTACTTCATGAAGAAATCCATTTTTAAATGAGGTCTACAAGCTCTTGTATAAAGACTGACATTTGTGTGGCTTTTATAGAACTGTGGCAGTAGGCAGAGCTCATGGGGGCAATTTGTTGAGATCTACCGTTCTCCATTTCACCAAGCGAGTAGAGATGAATAAAAGCGACACTGGATCATTGCTTCAATTCGCTCAGCATCCCGTCCCGCGCTCTGGTCAGTTTCACATCTTTATCTTCACGTGTGCAATGAGACTGTCCTTATAGGGGCCTTAGAGTGAGTTTCCAGCTATAGTGTATATTTAGCTGTTAAAGCACCATGAAGTCCATGGGTAACTGCAGCAATCTCTCCCAGGCCCAGCAGTAGTATATGCTGCAGTGCATCATGGGTAGAGAGAGAGAGACCCCGACTCTGGGAGAAAAGGCATCTCTCTGTGGAGCGTGGTGGACAAGCAGAGGTTTTTTGGACCTGACCTCTCCTGCCCGGTGGGGTCAGCGGCAGTCTCGGTGCACTCCTGTAAAATGTCCTCCATCAATTATTTAGCCATCCTATTGTTTCCTCCCCGCGAACATGTCCAGCGACTGGCAAGTAAATTACCAGTAGGCCCAGTCACCAGGGAGCTGAGGGGGGCCTGTCTGGCCGTGTGCTCCAGGAGTCAGACCGAGGGGGTGCTTTTGAATATTTATTCATTTATTTATCGTCCTCTTCTACTATTCATTTATTCATCCTTTTATTGATTGATTGATTGATTTAACATGTCAGTCTTGATCTTCGGATGGGAATAAGGCTCAGGACAGCCTGTCAAGGTGTAGCGCTCTAGCTATTTATTTGTTATGCTTTTTATCATTTTTTAATGAATGTGTGGTTTTGTTTGTTTGTCTGACTGTTTGTTAGTTAGTTAGTTTGTTTGTTTGTTTGTTTTGGACATAGAACCATACCAAGGCTATTTTACCAATCATGGGAATAAGTAATGATACGGTAATGATGCTCAAAGGAAAGGCAGCGCTTGCTTTAGAAGTGTGCATACATGTAACCTTTTGATTTGAAGCTGGAAGAAGAGGATCACTTGGCATGCTGTCTAGTTTGTGTGAAGACAATCTCTTTCTGCTTTTAGCTGTTTTCATTTGACTGGCCACCATAAATTGGGTGTTGTGACTGCCTTTCCCATAGTCTGACAGGAGATGGCCTCTCTTCAGAGGCTTTGTATGGCAAGTGTGTGTGTTTTTTTTTCTCTCCCTTCCAGAGTGTGAAGGAAATGTTTGTTTTCTTTTTTATTCATCAAAATGTATAGCTTTGTTTTATGTTTTCTGCTCTTAGGACACTGATAAATTATTAATGTCTGACGTTTTATAGGTCTGGCGACAGCAGTGTAAGAAATATGGTAATACTCCAGGCAGTTTGACAAGGGCAATACAACAATGCATTTTGAATGTCTATATTTTCCTCTTTCTTTTAGTCACTGAGTGGGAAACTGTTTTCTTCTATAAGTTTCACTCTGACACAAACACTGTGTTTAAGAGATATACTATACCGTATGCCTCAGTCCACTTGAGACTGAATTAATACTTATCCCAAATGGCAAGTAATGGGGGGATTGCTTTCTATGAAACCTGAAAGTTAGCATAAAATATGAAAAAAAAATGTTAAACAATGCTTCTTCTGCAAGTATTCATACCTTGTGTCTTCAGGTATAATAAAATACTGAACCAATGGAATGGATGGGCATCATTTGGTGGTATATAAACTATACTCTTTTATACGCTTTTTATTCACATATAACACAGGGAACTCGTTGGGGGACAAAATACAGACACCCAGATTGTGTCTGTGTACTTGTATGTCATCTGGTCTGATAAACGTGATAGCAGATCAGGACAAAGATCAAGTCTAGGCCTGTAGAGATGCAGAATGTAGAGGAGAGCTGAGTGAAAAGGATGGAGAGGAGAGAATCAGATCAAGTCAGGATGACACCCTGAGCTCACAGTCTTGAGTGAGAGAGTTATTCTACCAGCACAAGAAGAGACACATAGGGAGAAAGAGAGAGGGGGAGACGGAGAGAGAAGAGAGAGAGAGCAGTCTGAAATGAGGGAGCTCTGGAGGATTGAAAGGCTCATTGGCACAGCTCTGATACTCGCTGAGGTGTGACGCTTCTGCAGGTGGTTAGTGTGTGTGTGTGTGTGTGTGTGTGTGTGTGTGTGTGTGTGTGTGTGTGTGTGTTCCAGCTCCGGTGGCTTCCCCCTCCCTCCTATTAAAGGCCCCAACAATCCACCCCAAATACCCTCCAACCCACATGCTGTATTACAGATGTGCCCTACCAGATCCACGGCCAAACACTCACACACACACACGTACACACACACACACACACACACACACACACACACACACACACACACACACACACACACACACACACACACACACACACACACACACACACACACACACACACACTCACACAAATACACTCACACTATACTCTGTGAAAGCACTTGTTAATACATAGAGGGCAAACATGACTGCATCTGTACAAATAAACCATTGAGACTTCAATGTGTAATAGCTGCAAAATTGTAAATAAGTCTATCGCAAAAGAAGGATGGAAAGAAAAAGAGAGATATAGAGAGAAAAGATGGCCAATTAACAATGCACACAGTGTTAAAACACCAGAACAGTGTAGACATGAGCATCATTAGCCGAAAACGTTAGCATTAGCTTCACGCTTCAACAACTCCTTTTATGAGGGATAAGCACATGATGTGTGAGCCCCTGGTCTGACTGCTACAGTTATTTCCTCACGCAAATGATGACATAAAGCCGCGAGTGCCAATGGCTTGCCTATTTTAGCCGACACACGTGTCCAGACATGCATGCAATTGCTCCAAAACGCTGCGCTGGCGAGCACTGCGGGTGAACATAATGAGGGGGAAAGGGGCCATGTTGTCTTGCAGCAAAACTGCCATTTACTGGTGGTGGTGCAGTTGGACTCCAGTCACATCATATCACACATTACTGACTCAAGCTATTTTTCTTTCTCTCTTTTTTTTTTAAACGAGGGGGTGGGGAGAGAGCATTAGTGGGGGATGAGGCTCAACAGCCACCAGCAAGTCAGTCAGTCAGTCAGTCAACCAACCAGTCATCCAGCCAGCTAGGCCACACATCATCATGTCATGGGCGAATCACCGAGCGTGGTTTCCTGATGCGAACCGCTGCACAGCAGCCAAAACTGCTAAAGGGCCCCAGGAGCCACGGGGCCCCCACTGGCCAGAGCAGACTTGCTGGTGATGGGAGACAGAGTGCAAAGGGGGCCAATGTTTGCCTGGGAGCCTAATGCACACTGAGCTCCAATGGCATGGAAAAAAGAACGAGAGAGAGAGAGAGAGAGAGAGGGGGAGATAGAAAGAGGAAGCATCATGGGGGGGTGTATCTGTGGGGGGGGGGGGGTGAAAGAGAGAGAGCTGTAAACCATGGCTATGGACGGAGCATCGCCGCCATCATTTCTTTTAAAAGGTCAGGATTTTTGGAGGTGAAGTTCAGCGGAAGAGGAAGCGGGGCCGAGTTGCAGATGCGGCGAGCAGCAGGATATTTTCCGCTGCCATGGCCAGCTAAGGAGGATTCCTTTAAAGCACATCTGCCAGTAAACATTTTGGCCTAACTCTGGGTCATCTCTCCTGTCGGAGTGCTGAGCAGCCGAGCGTGAATCATCTACCTGCACAGGCCTCGGGACCTGCATGCCACTCACTTCCACATTATTTCTCTCTCTCTCTCTCTCTCTCTCTCTCTCTCTCTCTCTCTCTCTCTCTCTCTCTCTCTCTCTCTCTCTTTCTCTCATTCTTTCTTTGCCCTTCTACTCCATCACCTCTCTCTATCTTTATCTATTCAACCCAACCCTCCCCTTCCTGCACTCGTTTGTAAATCACTGGGTTGACATGCTCGACCCCACTCCAGGTGTTCAGGAGTGGTTGAACATTGAAGCTTGAAGCTGTTCATACAGTATATGTATGTCTATGTGTATACTGTATATATCACTGTGTGTGTCTGTGTTTGTCTCTCTCTCTCTCTCTCTCTCTCTCTCTCTCTCTCTCTCTCTCTCTGTGTGTGTGTGTGTGTGTGTGTGTGTGTGTGTGTGTGTGTGTGTGTGTGTGTGTGTGTTTATGTGTGTAAGAGAGTGAAAAAAGAAAGAATGTTCACCCTCTTCAGTTTGATTTCTGGCTGTTGCTCTTTGGGTTTGCCGTGATGACTCACTGTGGTGTCAAAGAGACGATTGGTCAGAAAGAGAATATTTACCTCCCCGCTCCATCCACAGACTCCAACCACAACAGCTGACATTAACTGACCCTTAGTACACATTTTACAAACCCGTTTATAACACCTAAATAACAGCACATCATCAGCTAGTTATCTTCCGTGGAGGACAGCTGTGCACACCGTCTGGTTTAAACCTACAGATGAGTCAAACAACAGGGTTTCTTTTAAGCTGTGCATTGCAACATACTGGCAGGTGACATGGCAGATTATCATTAAACGTCAAACATGTTGTCTTCATTTATTTCAGATTTAACTCTGTTTTTTGCATTGCCACCTGTTTGTCAAGCATATCTTCGGATTATATGACACACCTTGATGTAAACAACATATTTTGCATTCAATTCAAGTGTTAACAGGCTAGTCTGAGATCTTACAGTAATTAGGCAGCAGAGTGTACCTATAAAAGGCTTGCTTTTGAAGCAAATAGCCATTACATGGATGGGTGTTTTTAACACTTTATAGTATCACCCACACATCACAATCTGAGTAATTGAATGATTAACACACAAACTAGGCTAAATGTCTGTGAGATCATAACATTCACAGCCTGTTGTGAAGACAAGAGCCAATGAATTCAGGGTTAAAAGCAAAGATTCATAATAAATGACAGTGAATGCAATGTGAATGTCCACATGAATGTTGAAGAAATCAGATCCATTCACTGGAAGTCTCAGAGGTGCACTTGGGAAGAGAGAGGAAAGTGGAGGGCAAAGCCCAAAAAAGGAAACGGAGAAGAAAAAAAAAAGAGAGGGAGAAAAACTCCACTCGCTTCCATTTGAAACGGCAGTTAAGTGCCTCTTTACCTCGACCATTCGCTTGAGAGACGGCAAAAAGGCCCCGTGGCATGATGACTGGAGGTAGAGGGGGAGAAAAGCAGAGAGATAGAAAAAAATAGAAGAATAAGAAAAAAACACACATACGCACTCACTGGCTTTTAAATATTTTGCAGTACAACTACTGACACGGGTTGGATCTGCCGCTTTGTGTACATTCAGTGCTCATGTGTTCATGGAGGAAGAGGGTGTGGGGGGAGCAGGGAGAGAAAAAAAACAAAACAGCTATCAGGTTTTGAGAGGAACATGAAGGAGCCCCTGCTTTCATACGCAGACGTGATGAAGAGGCCGCCAGGCCTGCGTGCACGGCGTTCGAGAAGGAGGCGCGAGCAGGACAGATGTGGGCTCCGTGTGAAGTGCTTTCCGCCACGGATGGCAAGACACCCCTGGGGAGCATGGCGAACATCTGGACAGGATTGTCAGTGGGACAGAGGGAGGGAAGTGCCGAACGGATCGGATTTGTCTTCGCCAGGGCCATGTAAAGGCACACACTGACCTCTGTCTTCTGCCACACACCTTCCATTTTAGCCTGAGTTTTCTCCAGCTTCTATTGTACATATAGGCTACTGTTAGCTATTATGCTACACAGATTCATGTAATATTCCTTTCATGGTAAAAGTCTGTAAATATTGCATTTCATATTACTGAGCAATTCCAGAATAATGTAGGCTATCTGATCTTATTTTCCCCCTGCCATTATTTCATGCATACAGGTATCACTCATATCCATTTTTTTCTCGGATAGCTACCCAGGCAAAATAAAATAATAAAACAAACTCTCAACAATTGTCACAAAGTGAGTGCAATCTCTCTGCCAGTCTGAAAATGAATTGCCCATGTAAACTGTAATTAGACCGAAGGCTCGGTGCAACTATGCTGAAATGTCAAGCATCATAATATGTGTGCTGCAAGGTGCAGATGATTAGTGGAGCCGGATGGATGTGCAAGGCTGCTCCTGCTCCTGGTGTGTGCAGTGAGGCGTTGCTGGATCACCCACAGCAGCAGCTGTCTTCGCTGTACCAGACAAGCCCTTCTCGTACAGTAGCATATCATACATTAAACATAGATAGCCCCAAAGCCACAAAATGCTTAAATGCATGGGCGTGGTGAGCGTGTGTGTGTGTGTGTGTGTGTGTGTGTGTGTGTGTGTGTGTGTGTGTGTGTGTGTGTGTGTGTGTGTGTGTGTGTGTGTGTGTGTGTGTGTGTGTGTGTGTGAGTTTGTGTGTGTGTGTACTGGAGAAGAGGGTGGGAGGTGGATGCTGCTAAGGTCATGGCCAGAAGCAGGGGAAGAGAGAGGGGTTTTGGGACACCCATCCACCCACCTCAATGCCCCCACCTCCCCACACTCACCCACACACACACAAACACATACACACACACACACACACACACACACACACACACACACACACACACACACTCCACCCCCAGTGCTCCTTAAACATTGTTTAGAGCTCAATGAACCCAGACTGGTATCTCTGGGGAGAGCCTAAGGGCATCCCTCTAATGAGCTTGCTTTCTTTTTCTCAAAATGTCACATTATTTTTTTTTTCTGTCATAATGTGCTCGTTTTATAGAGGAATGAGAAAAAAAATTGAAAGGCATTCAAGCCGCTCTCTCAAGGGAGGGTGCCAAAAGACTGGAGGATGCTGTTTTGTCAATTCAGGGCAGATTGTTTAAAAATTCACTTCATTGTGAGGGCTTGTGTTAATGTTTCAAGATTTGTTTGATATTTTTGTGGCTTTTTCCCAAGCTCTTATAACAACATCTCCAAGTGCAGTTAAGAAAATATACATGTCCTGTATTATCAATACAGTAATGAAGACATTGATTTATTTGCTGCCTTGAGTTAATATGTTTTAATAATGTTGGCTTGTGCCTATCTACTATTGGTACTGCATTCTAAATACCCACAGCGCTTTTTTTTTTTTCAAAACATCCAATATATTTGACATCAGAGACACTGAGCTACAGTTTAACACCCCAGTGAGTACAGGCAAGACATGCACGCGCGCAAACACACACAAACACACACACACACACACACACACACACACACACACACACACACACACACACATACAGACACACACACACATACAGTGACAATCTCACACACACACACACACACACACACACACACACACACACACACACACACACACACACACACACACACACACACACACACACACACACACACACACACACAGAATGACAAATACACACATTTACAGACTCCTCCCAAAGTTGAACCAAAAGCCACCACCCACCCCCGGGACCTTTTCATTATCTGTCATTAAATGTTTTAAACCTTGCATAATTGATCCTCCTCAATAAGTCGTCATTGATTTATGGCAGTCTGAAGCTGAAGGAGGCTCTCTTTAAAAATTTATCGTGTCGGTGTGTGTCTTCACAATCCATTAGGTGCTCCCGTGGCCACACGCTGCCTGCTTGCTCGGCTCGCTCACTCGCTAGCATTGATTGACCTTGTGCCGAGATTCTCATAGACTCGGCGCTTTTCTTCAAGAGTGTGGGAAGAGTTATGTTTCAGCATTTTCCCTTGATAGCTCCACTTTGATTTATCTCTCTTAACCTCTCTTTCTTTTCCCTGTCTCTCCTCTCTCTCTGTCTCCCTCTCTCACCCTGTCTCATTCTGTTAATCTCTCTCTCTCTCTCTCTCTCTCTCTCTCTCTCTCTCTCTCTCTCTCTCTCTCTCTCTCTCTCTCCCCGTCTAAATTGAGGCTCTTCTCTCTGAGACGATGAATAAATAAAGCATGGTCCATAAACAGCATTCCACTATTATTTAAGCTAGCAGGAGCCCTGCACTCTGACAGCCTGCCTCTCCTGCCATCAAATTCAAGTGTGTAAATTTTCTAAAAGGCACTGAATGTTTCATGATGATTTCAGGGAATGCCGGAGTAATAGCTGAATAGTGAAGCTATTAGTTTTAATATTTATATTGAGTGCTTTGAATCATTCATGTGACAGGATGTAGAATCAGAGCTTCGGGACACATGTGCATCACAAACCCAAACTGCCACTCGCTCTTAAAAAATATTTGTTTTCTTGGGAGGCCGTCAGTGAATTGGCAGCTCAAGGACTGGAATGTTTGCCCACAACCCCTTTACTATCATTGTTAATCTCACCACAGAGCAAAAGAGAGAGAGAGAGAGAGAGAGAGAGAGAGAGAGAGAGAGAGAGAGAGAGAGAGAGAGAGAGAAAACAGAGAGGAGCTTGGATTAAGCCTTCATGAAAATAGGAGGGAATGGAATGGAGGTTTCTGGGATATGGAATGTTCCTAAAAACAAATGTGTCTACAGCTTGTTGCCTTCATTCACAAAACCTCAGAAAAAAATGTACTCTGCCCTACTCTGCCTTGTTACAGTATATGCATGCGACATCACTGTTAAAAATGTACAAAATGGGAATCATACATACTTTTAAGTGATGCATTTCATTGCATTTTCTGCTTATTTATGTGACCAAACTGCAACCTTATAAATAGAAAAAAAGTATCCTGTATCAGGATAAGCAGTATTATATCATTGGGTTAAATGGGTTATTGGGTTATTAAATGGGTTATTGGGTTATTTCACCAGATAAAACTGAGAATTGTGAGTAGACTTCTGAGCTTTTGGAGTGGTCTCGTGAAACGGGTACAGGTCTGATCTCTCTGTCACAGCACGGTTTCATCATTTCTGTTATTTACCTGTGTATACTTACGGCACTGTGATTACAATGGCCTTTATGGCAAATCAAAGGTCAAATAGGTTTTAACATTCAACGCCTTGACAGAAAAGGCATTTCAAGACAAAAAAAGAACACTGTGACATGCTATTTCCCTGTCTTTTCCTTTTTGTCTCCTACTCTCTCTCTCTCTCTCTCTCTCTCTCTCTCTCACACACACACACACACACACACACACACACACACACACACACACACACACACACACACTGCCTTTGGGATGTAAAAAAAAATCTGGCACAAAATGCTTTAAGGGCCTGGCTTTTCTTGTGCATCAGCCACAGAGCGGAGCGGAGCGGAGAGGAGGGAAGCTGAGCGGAGCGGAGCGGAGCAGTGGCTGTAAAGGCCAGTTGATTCTTGTGGGTATCAGACAGAGACGTCCTGAGGGGCCCGGCTCTTTCATGCACATTTAGTGCACTTGACTCAGCATGGCGAAGCTCTCAGATGGAAAAGCCATGTTTAGAGGACGTCCGAGCGGCCATTAGAGCCACCAGTGCTCTCCCATTGTTGTCCTGTTTTTTCCTTCTCTTCCCCCCCCCCTCCCTTTTTCTGAGAGAGAGAGGGGGAGAGAGAGAGAGAGTGGGAGAAGATGGGAGACATTCAAAAACAAAATCACGTGCCTTTCCCCTGAGTATAGCTTTAGCTTTAGAGAGAGAGAGAGCAAGAGACAGAGCAAGAGAGTGTATGTGTGTGTGTATGCACAGTATGTGTGTGTGTGTGTGTGTGTGTGTGGGGGGGGGTGGGGGGTGTCAGAAACTATTCTTTTAAAGAATTAAGTACCATCCAGGAAGAAAAAACTGAGAAGCACATTCACACTCAGTGTTGGGGACAGTTTCTGTGCTCTCTAGCTTTGGCAGAGAGCCTTTGGAGAGATGACTGTATCGTTTCAGCACATTTAACCATGTTCAGTTTCTAATCTGTTTGAGAGTACTCTGAGGAATGGCATTTTTTTCCACATGAATACATGCTAACTTCAGACATGTTTACTCCTGATTATTTCAAATACACATATATTTAGAAAACAAATTCAAATCCAGAAACACAGGCCCAAACTTTGAATTCATAGCTCTGTCTTCATTGACCACAGTGATGGAATAATAGTAATGTACAGTATATGAGTTATATTACTGCTTGGTAAAATGTTTCTACAGCAATGCATGCGTTTTAAAAAGTGCATAATTTTTGGATATACCAATGAATATTAACTCTATTAACAAGCAAAAACATGCAATGAAAAACTGACGGATTAGAAAAATGGGGAGAATATAGAGGACAACACATTCTCAACAACAACAGTTGTCATTAGAATGAGATTTAAAATTAATGAGTTAATAAACAAATGAATGGATGAATGAATGTATAAATAATGTAACCGACCAAAAACTTTTAAAATAAAGAATGTGAATTATATTGTCATGTGGGCATACTAGCAGTGTTACAAGATGCAGAATCTGCTGGGGAAAATTTTGACAGCAGGCTGGCATAGATAGGAGAGTGGATGCACTGATAGGGTCAGCCATGTAGTCGAGATGGAGCGCGAGTCCTCCCCACGTTCCTCCGACACGAGTGGATTTGATGAAATGAGTCTAATTCAGACAGGGGCGGCATGACTGGAACAGATGTTTCCTATAAACAGCTCCTACTAATGGCTGTGTGTAGGTGTGTGCAGTCACATGTGTAAGCGTGTGTGTGTGTGTGTGTGTGTGTGTGTGTGTGTGTGTGTGTGTGTGTGAGTGTGGCTTAGGCCCACTATCCCCTCTCTCGTTGCATTCATGAGAGGATGTTAACCATCGCCTGAGCAGAACATTAACAAGCTGCATTGGAATGACTTTGACTCGGGGCAGGAGCAGGGGTGGAGGGAGTTAGGGGGAGGGAGGCTCATGTTCAACATGCTCAGGAATGGCCACGGAACACATTAGTGAGGCAGGAATAGGAGGAATGCAAGACAGAGAATGGTGCACTTATCTCATCTCTCTCTCTCTCTTTCTATCCCCTCTCTCTCTCTCTCTCTCTCTCTCTCTCTCTCTCTCTCTCTCTTTCTCTTCCTTGCTATCCGTCACATCTCCAGCCTAATTGCTATGAAGGCGTTTGCAGTCGACACACTGGCTTTCTCTTTTTGCTGGCCTCGCTGAATGAATCTCTCTCTCTCTCTCTCTCTCTCTCTCTCTCTCTCTCTCTCTCCTTGCATGGAGGAGAATTTAAAGAGATGTATTACTATTCTAACACCCTCCGCCACCTGTAAAGACAGCCCATCGGATTCCTGGCCCTCCGCGCCCGGGCAAAGTCTAATTACCAATTCTACAGGGGGGCTCGCGGCCACATCGACTGGCCGAGGAGACAACGGCGACGTGATCAAAGAGCTTATCCCCTTCTTTGACTTTTTAAGTGGAAAAATAAAGCACACCCTGGCTGGTATAAGCAAGCGAGCCACGGTTTATGTTGGAGGCTGAATACTCCACAAAAAAAAATAATAAATAAATAGATGTATTCCCAGTGCCTGGAGTGTTTTGAATTTCTTGTAAGGGCATAACTGATGCTGGAGATGGTGTGCAAGGAATGCCATTAGCCAGGCATCTCTGGTGAAGGTGGCGCTGTCGATATGGCAGATATGAAGCCTGTCTTTGATTGCTCACCTTTTAGGTGGTTTGAAATGGCCACGTCGCAAAAAAAAAAAAAAAAATGTATATATAAAATAAATAAAACCTTTTCTGTTTATGGCATTTGATCATTAATTTAGCAAGTCGCCAGATCTTTGTACTCCAAAACTCTTGGTGTTTCTGCTTGCTTGGGCACAATTAATTAGCATTTTCCAGTTAGTCGCACATGAGAAGTTGAGCTCAAAAATCTGGAGGAATGAAATTCTTGTCACATGTACACCCTCGCCTGGTGGTTTGTTTAAAACTTGTACCATTGGAGAAGGTGTAGGAGTAAACAAGGGGAAGGTGCAGAAACAGTATGAGAGAGAGAGAGAGAGAGAGAGAGAGAGAGAGAGAGAGAGAGAGAGAGAGAGAGAGAGAGAGTGTGTGTGTGTGTGTGTGTGTGTGTGTGTGTGTGTGTGTGTGTGTGTGTGTGTGTGTGTGTGTGTGTTTTAAGTAGATGAAAGGAGATATGTATCTGAAAAGCCGAGTGTTGTCTGCATGCTCCCAAACATTGTGAGGGACCCAGAGGATTTGTGGGGTATAAAAAAAGGGAAAGGTGTTAACAAAGAATGAAGGTGATAACAAAGCAACACACACTCCTGTGTTTCATAAAACATACAACTAGAAATCAAGACCCAGAATATTGTAGAGGAGCACATGGCCATTGTAGAGGAATGCACTAATATTCCATGTTTTTCAGGGGTGTATTTATGGAAAATTAATCAATTTGTATTTTCTTATGTCATTAGGCCTGATAAATAACAGTCTTATATCAATTACATAAATATGACGGTGATGAAGTGGTTCTGCTGACACTTAATCTGCTGTTACCAAGATCCATGGAATTTCTGTTTCTGTTCCAACTATAACATGCTAAATCTGCATATTAATTAAATCAATGGTTGAATAACATTAATCATTCAACAAGGTATAAAATACATTCATGCCCTTTACAGTATACATACCAACTTATTTTGAGCACAATTAATTCTACATCAATAAAAACATTTCTTACACATACAGACTGTTCCATATGCCATGATACTTTGTATCCCAGTCCTTTAAACACAGTGTGAAACTGCACATACAACTATGGACAGTAGAAAATTCATGTATTGTATTCATGAGTGTATGCACAATGCATTTAATATAGGCTAACTTTTGACTGCTTATCTGGAGGTTTTACAGCATCTGTCCCGGTTGTTTGGCCTAGTGTGAGCCTCCATATGCCACTAACAGGCATGTTTTACCAGACTGGTCCATGTTCAGTAGAGAGAGAGAGAGAGAGAGAGAGAGAGAGAGAGAGAGAGAGAGAGAGAGAGAGAGAGAGATGGGGGCCTGCAGCTCTGGCAAGGGTCTGACACGTCCTGATTGCAAACGTGTCCATACCTGCCTGTGAACCTGCTCTGTGGCTGGTGGCATGTGGAAAGAAAACAGCCAGATATAGATCCAGATATTTCAATGCCAAAGCAGTGGTGGAGAAGCACTCAGTTGTGTCCCCTGCTCTCCTTCTCTGGGGTTGATGACGTGTGTGTGTGTGTGTGTGTGTGTGTGTGTGTGTGTGTGTGTGTGTGTGTGTGTGTGTGTGTGTGTGTGTGTGTGTGTGTTGGTGGACATGGTGGCGGTGGTGGGGGGTGGTGGTGATTGCATGACCCACAACGGATTTGCAGGCTTGAGGTGCTGAGGTGACAAGGCTCCCCTTAGATCTCCCATCCATGGCTGAGGTGCTCAGTTGCCTCTTCTTTGCCTTCCTCTATAACAACCACACACACACACACACACACACACACACACACACACACACACACACACACACACACACACACACACACACACACACACACACCACACACCCTGTCACCAGGGTTTCTCCATCACCTCTCACCAGGGCCTCAGAGTGAGCATGTAACAAAAAAAGAGAGAGAAAGTAAGACAGCAAGAAGGAAAGATACATTTGTCTGTAAAACACATCACTACCTACGATGAGAAGCCATATATGTCACTGATGTAAGGCACCCTCCTGTCCTCCTTTCCCTCTCTCTCCATCTCTCTTACTCCTTCCATTTCTCCCCCTCCATCTCTTTCTCTCTTTCACTCTCTCTTTCACCCTCTCTCCTCTCTGCCTATCAGCATGCCTCCAGCCCCGCATAGGAACCAAGCACGGCGGAGCCACTAATACACTAAATGATCCTTCAAAACAGTAATTACACGTTTTTCATCATGCTAATGTGACAGGCCTAATTAGCTCAGCCTCGCTAAACCCACACAACACCGCGGCGTACAGCGTGCCGCAGCTGCACGCTCGCTCCACGCACAAAGCAACTCAAAGATGGGTGATCCCACGAGACGGAATACGCTCCAGAGCTGTACAGCAACACCAGCCCTGGAGATGGCCTCTAACCACTCACTCTATCGTCCTCTCGTTTTTTTTCTTCAACTTGAAATGTCTTTTCTTTCTATATACTATTATTATTGTATGGAACAATATAAAAATGTAGGGTTATAGTATTGGATGGTCAAAAGAATGTTAGATGAAGACTCTTTAGAACTCATCTCTGGGGTTCTATGTTCCTTTGATGTACTAGAATAAGTATGTTTTTCTCTCCCCCTTCCTTCCTCCTATACTGCATTATATACTGTATGTAATTTCATCCAACCTTTGTCTGCATATAAAAAATATTATAGACGGCAGCTTGACTTCTTGTGTGTGTGTGTGTGTGTGTGTGTGTGTGTGTGTGTGTGTGTGTGTGTGTGTGTGTGTGTGAGTGTGTGAAAAAAACAACTCTAAAAAAAGTTTTGCGATCATGTAGCTACACATAAGAGAGCTTGTTCTCACCAAAATCTCACACCTTCCAGACCCAATGTACACTTTCTAGCGTAATATCATATTGCTTTCCCGGCTTAGCGCTAGCACTGTGGATGAATCGCTCTCTTAATCTCTGAGCTGCCTGATCTCAAATCTCCTGGCGAAACCTTCACCGCCTTCTCTGTCAGCTTATCTGCTTGTCACTCATGTGCTAATGCTTTGAGAGACAAGACCACCTCATGATTGTGAAATCAAATCTACAGCTAACGATATTGCAAACACTCACACACACACTCTAGCACACACCCTGACAAACACGCTAACACTAACACACACACACTTTCACAAGCACACACATCAAATCCACATGTGGTATACATTGTATATGTACTCAATGATTGACATACTCCCATCCCCACCACAGAGGAGGCGTGAACCCCTGAACCCGCTTAATAAAACATTAGGGGGGCTTTGGGGACAACGGGCAGAGAGAGGTGAGTGAGTGAGTGAGTGAGTGAGTGTGTGTGTGTGTGTGTGTGTGTGTGTGTGTGTGTATGTGTGTGTGTGTGTGTGTGTGTGTGTGTGTGTGTGTGTGTGTGGTTGGTGATGGGGGGGGGGGGACGTTGGCTCTTCCTCCTTCAGGGAGGCTCTCCGCTCCCCTCTCCCCTGCTAGGGGCTCCCATGAACATCACAGGGGTCTGCCACAGCCTCATTAAAATCAAGGAGATCACATGTAAGGACCAGAAAGAGAGACGCCAATCCCCAAACCGCCAGGCCGACCTGCACGTGCCTCACTTTCACCCCCCCCACCCCCACCCCCCTCACACACACACACACACACACACACACACACGCCCTTCCCATCAGCCTCCTCTCCACACCTCCCTGTGACACCGACAGGAAAAGTGCGCTTTGAAGGCCCATGCGTGATCTCAAAAAGCCTTCAAAAAGGGTGGAAGCTGCGAGAGTGCATTAACATGGCACACCACCCGGCACGACTGGCCCTGGTAGATGTGTGTGTTGCAGGTAAGATATGTGAGGTTACATCAAGGGTGACTGTGGCCTCTCGTCTGGTGTTCAACACACTGTGAACAAGCTGCCCACATTAGAAGGCAAAGCAACACTGTCTATCTCTCTCTCTGTCTCCCTCTCTACTGTTTAAGAAAAGGTCTTTGAAAGGACTCAGCCACTAATTGGTTTCAGAGGCACATTAACAGTCTCATGCATTTTTTCCTCTTTTCTCCATTTCTCTGGATAAACATGTTTTATTCTTTGAATAAGAGGAGAAGAAAAATATGGAGAGAGAGAGAGAGAGAGAGAGAGAGAGAGAGAGAGAGAGAGAGAGAGAGAGAGAGATGAAGATAGGGAAAATAAGCGCTCTGAGTTATGCTGCTAAAATGCATAATTGGGGCTTGGCAAGCCATTTATTTGTTGAGCTATTTATTCTTTTATGATATTTGAATAATTTACATGATTGATTGTTTAAAGAGTGTGGAGGAGGGGGAAATAGCGAGCCGTTAGGCTCCATTTTCTAAGTGATTGCGTTTGCTCAGCTGTCTGCCCCATCGTGGTGTGCATCTCATCTCTTTTCCCTCCCTCTCTCTCTCTCTCTCTCTCTCTCTCTCTCTCTCTCTCTCTCTCTCTCTCTCTCTCTCTCTCGCTGTATTTACCCAGGGCTTTGGCTTGCTTCCTCCTTGTGTATTACATCTCTGCCGCTCTACTGAGCCGCTAGCTTTGGTGGTGTGTGTGTGTATGAAAGTGTCACAGTGCCACATTAAAGGCTTGACTCACACACACACACACACACACACACACACACACACACACACACACACACACACACTCACACACACACTGAAGCCCACTGCTCAGAAATGCATTAGGATCATGGGTGAAATGCAAGACAGGCCTGTGTAAATTGCATCATATTATGACTGGTTCTGTGCCCTGTGTGAATATATATGTAAGTGTGTGTGTGTGTGTGTGTGTGTGTGTGTGTGTGTGTGTGTGTGTGTGTGTGTCTTCAGAAGCTCCAGGAAGGGGTACATTGCATGGCCACTGGGTGGCCATTGGCCTTTTCATCGCAGGCCGGCGTTCATGGCTAGTTGTCAGGTGAGGCAGTGACAAGAAGGTTTTTGAGTCAGCCAAGGTGGAACGGCTGGCCCGCCATGTTGCGCAGGGGTTGGGAATGTCAAGCGGACAGTGGCAACAGCAGTGTCGACTGATCCATCCTTGAGCCTTTCCTCCTGCCACGACTCTGCCACGACTAGCACGCCGCCACCGCTAACGAGCTGCTAGCCTGCAGCGGCTAAGGTGATTTGTTTACCATTCGAGTGTGGAGATGGGTCCGTAAGCCACATACAGCCACACACTCGGTCTTTCACTCTCTCTCTCACTCTCTCTCTCTCTATCTCTTTCTCACACACACACACCTATGCACACACACACACACACACACACACACACACACGCACACACACAGAGGGATACAGTCATAATTACAGGCCTCTTCACCTGGTGGCCTTACCATGCATATCAAATGTGACATAAGGGGACAGCTAGCTGTGCCAGCTTTAAGAAGTGCATAGGCTTATGTGTGTTTGTGTGCATGTGTGTGTGTGTGTGTGTGTGCTGAGGAACAAACGGGCGTGACAGAGGGGCATCACCTGCCTCTCCCGTGGTGAAGCAGAGGTGGCACGTGCCCAAAGGCAGACAGGCCTGGCGAGCAGGTTTGCCGGCGAGCTAATGAGGCAAGGGCGCGCTCTCAGGGCGCTCACACCCTGCACCCCTCCTCTACACCCTCCACCCACACACACACACACACACACACACACACACACACACACACACACACACACACACAGACAAACCACCACCAACCACAGGCACACACACTCGCCTCCATTCCCTGCCCCTCGTTTCTCCTCTCACTGTCATCACTCAGCCCTAACAAGAGGGAGCTGAGAGCTAACCCCTGGAATCTCCACCACAGCTGGGATAACATGTTTATGCTTTTGCTCCAGTCTGGGGAAAAGTGGGAGAGAGACAAGGAGACAGAGAGAAAGGGAGAGAGAGAGAGAGAGAATGAGAGAGAAAGAGAGAAAGAGTGGTGAGCGCCAATGGGTGGCCTTCCTCACATTCACACAAAGCACAGTGTGTATTTCTCATTTCATATATATATTTTTTTCTGTTTGTTTGTTTGTGTTGTTTAGGTGTCGTTGTTATCCACACCCCCACCCCACACCACACCCCTTCTTCTCTCCTTTCTACACCTCCTCCTTGCCTGCCCTTTCCCGGGGATGTGTGTGACAGGCCCAGCACACAGCATTAGCCCAGGGGTGAGGCCTCTGGCAGGGGGGCCTTTAAGGAACATCACTGCGACCGCTAGTGGACTGCCATCACAGCGGCCAGGGCTCGCTCTCGCTCTAGCTGCCAGAGAGTCACTGTAGCCTGGTGTGCCCGGAAACCCAAATTGCCCCCTTCACCCCGGGAGGACTCACAGGTGGGGTTGGCCAGTCGGACTGGTGGCATGAAAAGGGAAAAGTAGAAGACAGGACAGGAGTGTGTTGGATATGTTGCGCCCAGTTGAGTTGACTAGTCAATTTCAAGTTTGGCCGTCAACAACAACAACATGCCCTTATCTGACAGAGGAACTCTGAAAAGAGATCCTTGACTATCTGTGAGTGCTATTTTTAAAAAGTAAGCAGACAAATTTCAAAAAATATTTTATACATAATATCTAATTATTTTAATGTGATAGTATTTAGTGAAAAAAATAAATGGTTTCAAGATTCATGTTTCATGGCTTCTTAAGACCACATAGAAACAATCAGAGTATAATTTCTCACATGATTCTTATTACAAATGATAATTCGATTTGATTGAAAATGAAAATATTTTTTTCATGCCTTAAATTAATACTATTACTTATTTGTTACAGTAAATTTAATTATGAAACAAGTAAATATATTAACATACAAAAAGGGCTTTTTTGCAGCTGTCTTAGCAGAACTGATTTTATGTATCTGTGTGGGCCATGCTAACACACTAGCGCCTATACACACCAACAAACACACATACACACACACACACACACACACACACACACACAAGCATCCTTAACAGATGGTGGATTAGTCCGCAACCAACACGCTTGCTTTATCAGCACGAGATACATACGTGTTTTCATATGTATTTGCACAAAGCCCCAAATGTTAAATGCAGATAATTACCTGCTAATAAGCCATTGTATTGTCTCTCATTTTCATGCTCAGCTGTTGGAGTAAGACCACAAAACAAACCCAGGGAGCCAGGACCATATGGGCAACAACAGGCCGTGAATAATGCTGGAGGAAGGCAGCCAAAGAAGCTACTGTTAATGTAAAAGGATTGACGTTGGAGGAACTGAAAGACACGTGCCCTAAGTGTTTTGTGTTGTGTGTACATATATGGCCGGGTCTGAAACTGACTTTGTGAGTGTGATGGACCTGGAAGAAGGTTTTCAACCATACTGTCATCTTTTAGGACCAGATGTTGGTTGATACTGAGAAACAGCGGCCTTAATGTATTGTACTGTACATTATTGTACATCTTTGAAGGACAAACAAAAATATATATCTTGACCACACTAGTGCTAAAATGAAGCAAAAACCACAGTCTCTCTTTCTTATGACATTTCCTATTACAATTCACAAAGCTACATCCTCAGTGGGCGCTCTGATTTGGAAAAAAAAACACAACACAGGGGAAAGAGATTTGCGCTGATTTTAATGTGATCTAAAAATCACCACATTTTCATATGCTGATTCTTGCCAGGCATAAAAAATGTAAGGGGCTCTGCTGCCAACTGCAGGGAGAGCCGGGCGGGTGAGCGTGCGGGATCTGTGGCACGAGGTGGTATCGATGAGGAATACGGCACAACAAGAGGGCGTTTTGGCAGATATACAGATCATCATGTATTATACATAGCCAGTCGTTCAGATATGCACAAAAGCCAGATGTTCTTTTTATCAGTCAGTCTCTCCACTGTAAACATGCTGGAATGAGATGTTGTGAAGGGGTGGGGGAAAGGGGGAGAGAAGGGGGGAAAAAGAAAAGAGGAAAAAAAAAAAACCTAAACAACAACAAAAGAACGTTTTCTGTTATCAACACCAGCCGTTTTGGAACCGACAACAAAAGGACTTTTTGAGTTTCCGTTGCCACTCGTACCGAGAGAGACGATGTTTCCGACTAGGGGGTTTCCATCTCTTGGCTCAGCCACACAGGACTATGTGAGCGCGTCTGTGTGCATAAGTGTGTTTGTATAACTGTGTGCGCGAGTGTGTGTATCTATATGTGTGTGCACATACACCTATTTTTGAGTACTGAGTATCATGCATGTGTTTAACACCCTTTCCCACATCATACATACAAGCACAGTACAGTACAGTATGCACACACACACACACACACACACACACACACACACACACACACACACACACACACACACACACACACACACACACAGGGACACAGCACGCCATCTTTCCTCCAGCTCATAAAAAGCCAGCAGCCCCTTTCACTGGGGGTCAATGAGGGAATTTAAATGTGCCTGTCTGCGTGGTGAAAGCGGCTTTTCAGGACGTCTCTTCCAATATTGCCTTGGCGAGGTGACAGAGTGCTCTCCCAGGGCCCCCGCCAACAGCTGTGGACATACGGAGAGGAGGTACTGCTGAGCCCCCTTAGTCCTGGCACACTGCTGGAGACGAAGAAGAAGAAGAAGAAGAAGAAGAAGAAGAAGAAGAAAAGATGGAGAGAGAACGACTCACTCTCCCCCAACCCCACCCAACCCATCTCCATCATTACCACCAACACCACCACCACCGCGGTCATCATCACCACAGTTTCTCGGCTCTGAAAAAGTATCTTGGTCTCCCTGAATTCTACATGCAAAAGTCTGAGGCTGTAGTAGAGGAACGCGCCGCGGCCACTCCAGAATGCGACTGGGCCTGTGGTTTGGGGCTGGAGTAAGGTTCTGATATGCCACTGCCTCTGGATTGGGCCTTTGATGCCAGCGAGAGAGATAGCGAGAGGGAGAGAGAGAGAGAGAGAGAGAGAGAGAGAGAGAGAGAGAGAGAGAGAAGAAGAAGAAGAAGAAGAAGCTTCAGGAGGGGGGTGCTCTGTGCAGATTCACCCCTGGGCATCCTTCACACAGCAGCAAGAGAGAGAGAGAAAGAGAGTAGGAGACCTGTTAAATAAATCAACTTAAAGACTTGCTATGGGCTTGAGGCCCTGTTTTATTTTATGAACTCTACTTTTCAGAGGGCCAAAGAGATACAGAGAGAGAGAGAGAGAGAGAGAGAGAGAGAGAGAGTGAAGGAGGTGGTGGTGGTGGGGGGAGTTGTAGGGGAGAAAACCGTCTGTCTCACATCTTGGTCCCCACAGACATCAAGGGCCAACGCCAGCGAGTCTGTGATTCTTTCAAAAAAATTAAACATATTCACTTATCTGGAAGGGTCCCTGGCTCTCTCCGTGTTCATCATTTTCTCGCACTGCGGAGATGAAAGACAGAGGAGTCGCCAATTGGCTTTCAATGGGGCTGTCCTTTGAACGCGCACCCTTAATGATTTGGAGGTCTTTTAGAACTTACTCTGGGACAACAAATTCTGAACTGTCCTTTTCATGTGGAGATGACTTGAAAAAGGGGGACCTTCTGAAAACATCAGGGGTGCTTTGAATCTGCCTGAAACCCCTGGCTAAGTACAGTGGTTAGGACTTAATGGAGTGTGACGCTCTGTCCTTTAGCTCTGCCTGTTAAATTCTCCCTGAAAAGTTTTTATTAAGGCATTTATTTCTTTATTCGTATCTAAAAAGATCTCTTTTTTTCTAGTTTTCTGTTGCTCTTCAGCTTCTTGGCTGGGTTTAGTATACTGGTAGATGCGATTAAACAAAATGACAGATATGAATGTGAAAGATGATATGAAAGATGATATATCAGCTATCTCTATGCGAATCATAGAGGTCAAAGGTCATGGTGGTGCACTCCATATGTTATTTCATGTCTTTTGTCTTGATGTGATAATATCTTTGAAAAAGACCTTTATCACAGAGAGCCTGTCATGATCAAAAGAGGGAAGAAATAAAACAAAGTAAGACAAAGACTGAAGGGAGCTGAAAGAGTGGAAGCTGCGATGTCCTGACAGGAAACAGAAATCCTTCTCCTCTCCTTATTTCTTCCGACATTCCAATAATGGCTGCCATCATGCATGCTCCCCTCACCCTAAATGATCCCTCTCTCTCCAGGCCTCGCACTTAAACATGTTTGACTTAAGGAAACATTTCCCCCTTCTTTTTTTGTTTATCTATTTATCTATCTATTTCTTTCTCCCCCCTTTCTCTATTTTCTTAGCACTTACCCATTCTGTTTGTTCTCGGTTGGCTGCTGAGACTTCTCGTAGCATGTGTTTTTTTGGCAAGCGTCGCACTACATGGCCCTGGATGCGAGACGTGTCTTCAGGCACACGACAGTCTGACAAGGCCTGCGACACGCTGCCAGTGACAGCAGCCAAAACAACACACACACACACTCACAAACGCACACAAAAAAAACCCACCCCACCACCCTTTCCCTTTTTCTTCCCTTTTGTGATGCGGTTGAGGTAAGTGCGCCCGGTAACACTCTTGTGATTAAAAAATCACCTTCTGATATTTCTATCAAGGCTTCCATTACGAGACAGACGAGCAGACGTGGCTGCCAGGAGCCACACACAGACAAGACAGGTAAACCGAAAGGTGTGAAAAGCCTGCCTGCATTTCCGTCCTAAAACAACGGTGAGGAGTATTTAAATATTAACGCAGCCCTGTTTGGGCCTTTTATTTTCCTATTGTTGTGTAGATTTTTTTCCCCCTACTTTATTGTCTTGGACAATGGTGGTTAAGAATGCATCTGGTATTGTGCAGATTTTGAAAATGGACCACCACCTGTCATTCTGGGAGATGCCAAGCAAACCAAAAGAGAAATTTTAAGTGTGGAAAAAAAAGAAGAAGAGGGGAGGGGAAGACGCTAGAAATGGGCTGTGCCACCCGCTAGCACTCGTCTGGGTGATGGGTGACACTGGAGTGATCGCTTTGCGATTTTTGTCTGCATCGCTAAAGAGGCAGCCACAACAAAAGCTGGGCAATAACCTGTCAGTCCCTGCGTCTGCGCTAATTGCGTTTTTCCGTGGTGAAAAATACTTCCTGGCTCAGGCGAGAGACGGCACGGGCCTCTCCCCTTTTCCTCACGCAATGATTTTTATATTTTCACTCGCATCTGCAACAAAAGCAATTTACATTTCCCTGGGAGGGGAGCAAGAAAGAAGAACCCTTTCTTCCATTTACTCTCTTTCACACACACACACACACACACACACACACACACACACACACACACACACACACACACACACACACACACACACACTTCCTTCCATGCACAAAGGCTTATTTAACCCCAGGTTAGTGCTCACTACTGGCCCGGGCACCCTGGCCTTCTTCCAAGGCCCCATTATCAGAGGGGCCGGCACCTAATCCACAGGAGCAGCTCTTCATCAATGTATTATTAAGCAGCTACGCACAATGTAATGCAGGCAAATGGCCTACCGCTGGGGACTGGCCTAATGGGAAAGGGGGAGAGGGAGAGAGAGAGAGAGAGAGAGAGAGAGAGAGAGAGAGAGAGAGTGGGGGACAGACAGACCAAGAGGGAAGAGAGAGAGAGAGGTAGACATGAAGGACATAAAAATATGGAGATGGGCAGAGCAAAAAAGAAAAAAAAGGGAGGAAAGAGGGGGTTGAGACTGCAGGAGAATGGAGGGGGCAAAGGAGGAATAGGCGATAATAAGGAGAGGAGAGGAGAGGAAAGGATAAAAGGAGGGGTGGTGGCAAGTGGTGTCTGGTAGACATCGGGCACACGGAGGTGAGCAATGATCTGCCTGGGTTTCTCCATGCAGCCTTAAGAGACCAAGGGAGGGGACAAGTGGGTAAGGGGGATAAGTGTGTGTGTGTGTGTGTGTGTGTGTGTGTGTTGGGGGGAAGGGGGTGGAAATAAGGCTAATCTCTCCTTATTATCGTTAAACTGATGGGCATCGAGGCCTCTCAACAATTAGCTGAATTGCATAGGTTGCATGTTAAATGGAATAATTATGACAGGCCTCAACACCCCACCATTAGCAGGCCAGTGGTGTCCTCCCATGTGTGGCTGAGTGAATGGTCCACAGAGACCCCCGCACGTACATATCTGCTGCTCTTTAGCCAATAGCTCTAATTAGCATTATGTAAACTGATAAACTTGTTTGGACAGTATATAAAAACACTCAGTGAGGCATATAATATAAGCTATTCATTTCCTGTCAACTAGCACTAGAACATATCTGTCAACTAAGTACCAGATTTCCCTTGATTGGTCTCTTTTTTGGAGTCTATCCCATCAATTGTCACAATTTTTTTGTGAAATTGCTCTTCAGTGCAGAAGTTAATTAATTAATTTCACTGTCACACCAGTGTCATCTTATATACAAGTACTCCACTGTATAGATAATCTATGTCGTAATCTTGTAATGCGCACTTGCAAAATTAAAGTTTACTGCACATTATCTATCACATAGTTGCTGGTCATGTGCAACCACAAGCAAATCTGAGCGTACTTAGTAACAAAGAAAGATAGCAGTTAGCAAAGATAGAGTTGGCAAAGCTGAACTCCAGACTAAATTTCAAAACTGCCCTGCATAGTGTTCTAAGGATGAAGTTGTATAGTGGAGGGAAAAAATACATGATTGAACATGAGAAAAAAGTGATAATTAATGTGTTCATATGACTGCATGACTGTCCCAGGCCAGGTTTTTACCCTTTTGTCAGCTGTTCTCCAATTCATTGCTTAGCATTGGCATTACAGAACCCTGGTCTAGCTCCTCTACATACAGTAACTGACAGGGTTTTTCTGTTTAAGCCATGAGACAATCGAGTTAAAAGATTTAGCCCATAATGCTATAACAACAGAATATTTGTCAACAGAAAGCTTATCAATATAGATTCTAAATATGCATTTATAATCAAATATTGTATGATGAGTGAGTCAATCTGTAATTTGAAGTGAAATATAGCCTATGAAAGATGCCCAAACTGCAATATTTGTGAATGTTAGCTAGTATGTTAGTAATAAACAGTACTTAAATAGTGTGGTTGAGTTTAGCACAAAAAGGCAGATAATAGCACTGTGATGCATCATTTCACACATCTGCATCTTGCCTTCCCTAACAAACAGGAGACATCATCAGCAGAGAGTCATGCACACCCACTCACCTCTGCTGGGTGTCCCTCACGCTTCCATTCGCAGCAGGGACACTTCAGGGCAGGACTTGTTTGGGTTGTTGCACCTGGCCTCAATTTGAGCCTGTCCTGGCCTCTCTGCCCAGTTCTCTACTTGGTGTAATGACATATACACACTCTCTTTCACACACACACACACACACACACACACACACACACACACACACACACACACACACACACACACAAAGCTACAAAACAAGTTGTAGAGATACACAAACATCACGCACAGACACACAAAAGCAAGTTCATAGACACAATCACACACTCACTGTCACACACACACACGCACACACACAAACAAAGCATGCACACCTCATGCCTCTCCTCTCTTTATTCCCTTCCTCACACGTCTAATTGACTTCATGCCTGATCATGTAAAAGATGCCGTTCCCCACCTGCTCCACACACACACACACACACACACACACACACACACACACACACACACACACACAACTGCAAGCCCAACCACCCCCACATACACACACCCTTCACACACTAACACCAAACTCTCCTGTGCTCTCGCTCTATTAACGGAACACGCCACCAAAGTTCTGCTCCCCGTCACTCGTGTGGGGTACTGCTAAAATCTCATTTTCAACTCAATTTAACCTGCGACGCCTCAAGGGTAGTGTGATTACGTCTGTTCCCGAGCTCTTCCTCAAAATTAAGAGTGCAGGGAAAAAGATTTATTTTCTTTGCAGTTGTTTCTTGTTTTTTTTTACAAATTAAAGGGAAACCAATGAATGCTGTGCTGTGCTTAGCTGAACTCTTTGACATATAGCTCCAGTATTGCAATGACAGTCACAGGATAACACATTATCTAATCAAATGACAAGTTAGTAAAATTTAAACTAATGTATTGTAAATATAGACCACTATTTCAAAAACAATTATACAATTTGTGCAATTTGCATAAACACATATAGAAAATAGACAATGAAATTAGAAACATAATTTTGTCAAAAAAATAGTGTATTTAGTCTACAACTATGGATTTTGAGATTATCAATCTTTATTATTAATCAAAATTATTAATTAAACTTTAATAGCACCAAGAATCACATTGGGTGATTTCAACAGTTATTTTTCCTTTTGGTTTCCATGGACCTGGCCTCTTGCATCTCTTTCATGTTCCACTTAAAGTCAAGCCAAGCAAGGTGTGTGTATCCAGGATTTAGATTTTTCACTCATTAACAGAGACTTTTAGGTCTTTGATTCAGGCCTTTCAAGTAGGTATCCCAATTATGTTTAATAATTCAGTAACCTTTCTGCAATTACTTCAAGTGACCTAGATAACTATGGCTGCAATTCAGTTTTTGTAATGAAGCTAAGGTTTTTTTTTTTCTTCTTCTTCTTCTTCTTCTATCCTCCTCTCATATTCCACTTGAGGAAATTCAATTTTATTTTATTTTATTATTTATTTATTTATTTATTTTAAAGAAGAAACATCTTCTTTCAGACACCAGGTTGGCCCTTCCTTCAGACACCAGGTTTCCCTCCATTCTACCGCCGACTTACTGAGTCTCTACCCATCTCTCCAGGCTCAGCGGCTGTCCTGGACCAAATCAAGTGCAAGATATACAAGAATCAATTTTTCATTGGGAAATCCTCACTTTACACTGGCAGGAGTGCCACAGACCACGGAGCGTGACGGCTCAACATGGACTGCTCTCGTGTCGAACACGACCGCACTCACCACTAATGTGAGCTGGTGTCATGTTAACAGCCCAAGTGCATGATGAAAAGACTCCACAGAACAACTGTAAAGAAAAAGAAAAAAAAAGAAAAAGAAGGCCTCCATCTTGAAGCATTTTACCCTGCCTCTGTTTCAAATATGAGCAGTAAACCTCAGTTTTTCCCTATCTTATAAGACATACACACAGACACACATGGGCACAGTTTTACACAGGGGTGCCGCTGGGGGGGGGGGGGGGGTTGTTAGTTAGGATGATTCTAAGGGCGTGCCACTGACAGAGGGGCACAGATAAATATTGGAATCAATCATCTTGGCTCTTGGCTCGATATTGAAATCAATATTTGAGGGGCCCAAAATTATTTTTGTCATAGGGCCCAACATTTCTAGCAGTGCCCCTGCGTATACACAATATGTGTCACACCCATAGTTCTGGACAGAACGTTGTCCTCAAATGCTACTTCTTTGTGCCAGTGCAGTGTCTTTGTGGTGGCGTGTCTCTCCTTCATCCAGAGCTGAGCACCATCTACTTTGCTGACAGCCCCCCTGAAGCAGGTACACAGATCCTTGGCAAGGAGCACTCAGACTGTGTGTGATCACAAACACAGATACTTGAGTTCACTACAACCAGGACACATGGATACACACACACACACACACACACACACACACACACACACACACACACACACACAGGGGGCAGCACTTACTGCTCACCTCTCGAGCCAAGATGACTGTTTGGGGAAGTTGTCTGTAGCTTAAGTGCTTGGTGTCCTCTGTAGCCTCCAGCAGCTTAAGGCCAGACAGACACTAGCAGGAGAGATCTCCATGTGCATCTGATAGCCAATGAATAATTCACACTTCACTATTGCTGCGCTCTCCCTGTCTGTTTACATTTCCCAATACGTTTAGAAAGAATATGAGTTCAATTTATTTTCAAACTGGTGCATTTGTTCTTTGCATATATTTTATTATTTCCACCTCTAAAGATACTAATAATTAAGGATACATATATTTTTTTGTAAACTCACTTCCTGTTCACATTCCCGTGTCACATATTTCAAACATATACTGTATTTGTTAAATATGATATTTGGTTGATTCTTATTGCCGCTATTCTTTTTGTGTTATGTAATGATTTGTTAGGCTACTAAATGCATGACACAGTGTTTGGAAAAGTTATAGTGATACAGTGAGAGTGATAAAGTTTATAAACTTGGTTTATAGTTCACTTGTTGCAGTTAAATAGTTGTGTTTACCGTAGGTGCATGCAAACACACCCTACACACACACGTGCCTAAGCACACACACACGTGCAGACACGTGCACACACACACACACACACACACCCACACCCACACACACACACAAAGAGCCCAGTTCTGGCCAGTCACACACACACACATACACACATAGAGCCCAGTTTTGGAAACACACACACACACACACACACACACACACACACACATAGAGCCCAGTTTTGGAAACACACACACACACACACACATAGAGCCCAGTTTTAGAAACACACACACACACACACACACACACACACACACACACACACACACACACACACACACACAGAGCACAGTTCTGGCCACAAGCTGTGCTAGGGCTGACATGGCTGAGGGGTCTCAGCAGTTGTGAGGATTTCCTCATTCTCAGCTCATTCACACCTACAGGTGCATCTGGCTTCCATTAACACCAAGGTCCACACACACACACACACACACACACACACACACACACACACACACACACTCAAAAACATAAATTATGTATAGTACAAATAATACAATGAACTGTAACATAGTAATAAGAACAATATAAAGAGCACAAATAGCTACATGAACTAAGAACTCATTAGGCTACTTTAAGTAAAATATTAATGCTGTAGGCCTACAGCACATTTCAGTATGTGTATACAATAAGTGATCACTTCCTAATTTCAATTGAAGAGGCAAAAATATCTAAAGGTATAATGTAAAACACAATAAGTAGTTGTGTTGATGTGTCTGTGATTATCAAAGGCAATGAAGTTAATTATTTTCAGCAGGTTATACAGCAGTTTGCAGGTCTGTCTAAGTGCCTCATCAATGATTCAAAACAACCAACAGGTATCAGGTACAAGTCGTATAGGTATCACAAGCAGGGATAGCTAGCTGTCACAATGCTGTCATTAAAAGAATATTCCATTTAATCAGCCCATATCCTACTATAAAATGAAAAATAGTCTGGCGATGATTGATAGAGCAAACTCAATCCTGGGCAGAACCAGCAGTTATCTTACAAATTGCTTCTGCACTCAATAGGATAGCGCTACGATCAACCAGGAGAATGAACATGATGTAAACAGCAAGCCAACCCAACAACTCTCTAAACACATCGAGCTTTGTGACTGTGAACATCGATAGTGTCATCCGGCCAATCACGAGACCTAAGTCTCTAGGGCACATTGCTAGACGTACTGGCTGTGTAAAGCTGTATTCTGCCACTAGGATACATCTAGATTTATAGCCAACCCATTTCAGTGTTCATAGACTGAATTTACGAACTATCAGGGAACCCTCTCATACTTACCCACGGCGCTCAGCAACGTGAGTCAACAAGCCTGTGGGTTCACTCCGAATAACTTTAATAATATAGTATTGTGAATATTATAACTGACTGGTATGATAAATTGACAACGTACCACAGTCACATACATGCTCAGTATGCATACAAACATACAACATGTTGCAGGGCCGGTTCTAGCCTTTTTGGTGCCCTAGGCCAGATTTGAGAGTTTTGTCCCCTTTTTCTGAAAATATAAGAGAAAAACTGAAGGAAAAAAATAAGAAATGTATTGTGATATCCCCCTGATATTTGGTGCCCTAGGCGACCGCCTCGTTTGTCTATGCCTAGAACCGGCCCTGACATGTTGTATTTAACCTCTTGGACACAGCAAAAGTTTCATATTGTCATCATCATATTGTTAGGTTTTTCTACTAGCAACGATGCAACCCAAAATGATAGAGAAATACAGTCTTGTTTTAAAGGCATATGCAGAGTGTTTCCTCACCATTCTTAAGGTGCCAATGTGCCATTGAACATCCAAAGCAGATGGTCCTCACAGGTGGTGTCAACAGACCTGTGAATGGCAGGGATTTAAATACAGCTCCTAGACACAGGAGAGCTGTAGAGTAGGTGAGTGTAAGTGATGAGATTGGAATGAAGTTCTATATATTCTCTACTCCCTGTAGTTTAGGATAAGAGTATGATTTTGCCACTTAATTGTTAGAGATGGCCTCGTGACATAAAATTTTTAAAAAAAATATCCAAAAATGATAAAAGAAATTTCACATTTAAAAAGTTAAATGTGAAAAAGGGCAGTCATGATAACTTTGTATTGAGTGGCTGAGATATCAGCTAAAATTAGAACACTAAATAATAAAAATTTCTTCCATGCGTAGTGGCAATGAGCAACACAGCACCCACTTAAACCTCCACATGATGACACGGAGAAGTCGCAGCCAGGGCTTGCAGCACTTGACTTGTAGTTGAATCTCAGAGCCTGTTTGAAGGCTTTTAATTTTACTGTCTATAAGTGAGTAGCAGTAATTGATTGTCCTAATGAAGAGTGTCAAACATGATAACACATGAAATGGTCATCCCCAGTCTGGTCAATTTAGTCATGTTTTTAATATTACTGAAGAGCTGTGAGTAGTTGAAATTAAACTGATCATCAATAACTTGTGTGGTGGCAATCGACTGGCAAGTCGAGTTGGCTGGTCAGCTGAGGTCTCAAACATCAACCAACTCTGGTTCTGTTATAAAGTTATTATTTATTTATTTGAACACTCAACTCATGGACAACCTATAAAACGTACAAAAAGTTAACTGGTATAGCTACAGTGTTAACCTAAATGCGATGCGGTCAAAAATTTGGGTGCACCTAACTATTGTGCTGGTGCACCTAAGAAAATTTTTCTAAGATGCACCAGTGCAAAAAGTGAGTTTAGAGCCCTAGGAACTGGTTTTCCAGAGCCCTTGGAACTGGATTTTTCTGACCCACTGGTTTGCAAAGTGTGGGACAGACTCCATTAATGTGGAATAATAGTCTGTTTCTCACACATATTAATCTGCTATGCATACAGTAAGGAACCAGACTAAAACGGACTTTACCCCCAAGATGATGGAGAGTTTGAAACGTGTTTTACATGTGTTTTGTTAATCTAGCCTCGTGGAACTTTAAGATTATAAACTGACCAGATTGATATGCATTGCAGATCACTATGTGAGAACCAGAATAGGGGAATAAAACAGGTGGTAATTTATCTTCTTTTACAGTATTACTACTTCTTTGTAGTTTATTATACTGACAGAAGTCTTGCCAAAATTGCCTTTCAGTTGAATTTATGACTGGTCACATGGGTCCACAGTCCTTTTGGTTTTACTTATAAATACTGTTGCAAACACACCGTTGAAGTTGACAAAGTGAGTTGCCTGTCTTAAACTAATTCTCAATCTCAACCATTTAAATTTTCTTCTCAACATGTTGAGAGGTGTTCTCCTGCTAATATGTCTTACACTGTCCTCATGGTGTCATCAAGGTAAGTTCGCAACACTTGCACTTTTTATCATTTCTAATTAATTGTCACATTTTGTACACTATCAGTTGTACTAATGTCAATTGTAATGTGGCAGGAGAAACTTTCTATGTCCATGACAATTCAACTTCCCGTGGTATCAATATCAGCAATAGCTATCATAATAGCAACACAAATAATGAACTGCAGAAAATTATGAGAAAATTGAACTTTGTTGGACGTAGCTGCAGAGATATTCAACAAAAATATGGCGTTCAAGATGGTGAGCCCTTTTTTTGTGTAATTAATTCAATTCAATTGCTGTTTTTTGATTACACTCTATCCACTAAACACCTGACTTTATTTCAGATGGTCTTTATTACCTCACTACTTCCAATGGGGTTGTGTACCAGACCTACTGTGATATGACCACAGATGGTGGCGGATGGACACTGGTAGCCAGTGTGCATGAGAACAACATGTATGGCAAATGCACTGTGGGGGACAGGTGGTCCAGTGAGCAGGGAAATAACCCTAACCGTCCTGATGGGGAGGGGACATGGAGCAACATGAAAACTTTTGGGACTCCAGAGGGGGCAACCTGTGATGACTATAAGGTAATTTGAAATCAGGAAATGTGAGGAGAGTAGCCGACTACAGATAATTATTTTAAATAAGAATTTATAATTGTAGATTTAATGTGTACCTTCATGACATACTGTAATTGAAATTATGAAGCATTAAAGGAGAGTACCGGAGTGAATTCAAGCATAGCCCTGTTGAAAGAGCTTGCTAAATGCACTAGTTAGTGAGTGGAACAAAATAATTTGGTACAGCACAGACCGAACGCGAACGCAGAAGCGAACAGGCACTTTACACTGAATCAGTGGGACCTGACTGTTGGAAACCGAAAGTAAGATCTGAGGTTACATTGACTCAATGTAAAGTGTTTCGCTTTTGCGTTAGGTCTGTGCTGTTCGAAAATCTTTCATTTCATGCAAAATATATTGCTGTTAGAAGGCTCGTGCAGCAGGACTATGCTTAAACTTACTCCGGTATATTGCTTTAATACTGTGGTAGTTTCGCTGCAGAAATGCCACAAGGTATTGAGAAAAATATCCGAGCTAGTTTTCTCAATGTTTGAGGGATCAGGAAACGGCCTGCATGTGACCCCAGTTAGGCTGATGAGTGTTCTGAGAGGAATACTAAGTATTTAATCTAACTATCTAATTTTTATCTGGGGCGATAGCACAGGTGGTAGACAACCAGAAGGTTGTAGGCTCGAGCCCCGATTTGCATGACCCCTTGGAGGTGTTGTTGAGCAACCTAACCCCAAAGGGTTTGTTTCACGATCGGGACATGCAAAACTAACGCCCCACTGTTTATTTATGTATGTAATTCAGGACAAAAAGCCATTTTACCTCACCAGAACTCAATGATTACTTTTCCTTAACAGAATCCTGGGTATTATGATATAACAGCACAAGATGTGTCTGTGTGGCATGTTCCTAACAACATGCCACTAGAGCACTGGACCATTGCACCCATCCTACGATACCACACAGAGACAAGGTTTCTGACAATCCATGGAGGAAACCTTTATCATCTCTTCAAGGTACATGAAAAACAACTGTTTTGTGTACACAATTATGTTAGACATGAAGACACATTTAAGATTATTTCACTATTGCTGACAATAACTGTCTTTCATCGCTTCTGACTTGTAGCGCTATCCAGTAAGGTATAATATTGGAAGGTGTGGCACCAACAATGGACCTTCTATCCCTGTGGTGTATGATTATGGAAATGCTGACACCACAAGGAACTTTTATGGCCCAAATTCTAGAAGTATGAAACAATTTTGTGCATTTATTCTTTACATTGTGATTTACCCCAGCTACCATTCAAACAGAGGACAAATTAACTCATGTGATACCAAAATTTACATATTTATACAGATTGTATGTTAATGTGTTGCTTTTACTTTCCCAGATGAATTCATTCCTGGTTTCATCACATTTAGAGTGTTCAACAATGAGAGGGCAGCTATGGCCATGTGTTCTGGAGTCAAACCCACTGGATGCAATACTGAGCATGTAAGGATAACTACTTTGTACAACATACCATTGTTTGCCTAAAACAGTTCAAAACAATTACATAGCCTAGCAAGCTATACCAATACAGAGATTCTGTAGGGTCAAGCGAGGCTCGGTTATCATGTGGGTGGGCAAAGTAGTTGTCTGTCAACTCGCCGCTGCATACGTCAAGTATCTTTCGCCACAACAAAATTAACTTTTTATCTTCATACATTGTAAAATAATATTAGAATGATTTCTAGTGGCAATATTGTCTGTAATTATTCATGATACGAACAAATGCAATTTTTGGGTTCTACAGCAGTTCAGTATGTCTGAGTTGGCGTGGGCTCTTCAACGATTACAGTCTGCAACTTCTATAAAACTTATGTTAGCTCGCTAGTGTTAGCTTGCTAATAACTTGTAGAAATTATTGGCATAGCCTGATCTAATATTAATTTCATCTGCTACAAAAACAAACAGTAACAACTTACTCCATTAAGCTTGAAATGATGACAACCAGTTGGGGAATATCAGGGATACATCCAAAAAACTCTCAATAACTCCTTAAAACGATAACGACTCAATTAATTGGTACCATTCCACAAATTTTCACTTTGCTTCAGTGTAACAAAAAGACTGAGATATCTGCAACTCTCTTTCGTCACTTGTCCCTTTCCCCTCAAGACGATTTGATTGGCCCGATACAAGTTAGATTGTCACACTTTGGGGGGTGGGTGGGGGTGTAGTGTACTGGTTAAGGAATCTGAGATTGCTTCATCTGGCACTACTGCAACTGAAACAATTCATTATAATTGTGACCTTTTGTGTATTTGACAGTATTGCATTGGTGGTGGTGGACATTTTCCTGAATTACCTTCCTGTGGTGACTTCACATGGTTTGACGGGAATGGTTATGGAACCAACGCACATTGGAGTGCATCCAGAGAAATAACTGAAGCTGCAGTGCTGCTCTTCTACCGCTGAATCTATGCCATGAACTCTGAGACCACTGATGGACTGTGGAATATTGTTTTCAAAAAAACCTTATCAGATTTAAGCTTTAATGGATGTGTAGGCTATGTCTCTGTCTTAAGGGAACTTGGATTAGGCAGGTGATAGCCTACTGTATTTTGTTGTTGTTTTTTTCAGTCTGAAAAATCATTTTAAGATATTTCACTGGAGTATGTGACATTCTGTACATTATGGAAGGTATTTTAGAATATGAAACATGCATTATTTGGAAATGTCATTTATCGATTCATTTTATAGACCATTATTGTAATAAAAAAAATATAAAACAGCAGACCGCGTCATACTGTATGTTTGATATAATATAAACATAAATAGAGAGTCAGGGATGGCACAATAAAACCCCAGGCTTATTTCCATTATGGTCCCTAATGGATGCTGCACAAACCCAGTATACACCTAGTATACATCTATTCAGTATCTTATATGATATGTACTGTATCACACATTTTTCTGCGTGAAAAAGAACCATTTTTTAACACTCAAGACAGACCGTTTTCCCACGATTTAGCTTGTAATGACGAGAGAAACCTCTGAAGAGTTGAGAGGTTAAGCAGATGAATCTCCTTTGCTTTCTGCCTCAAGCTTTTCGCTTGGTCTTTATTATGCCATTTCACTGTCTTGGTCTCACACTAACCCTCTCTCTCTCTCTCTTTCTCTCTCTCTGTCATTTCGCCCCTCTTTCTCTCTTTCTCTGTCATCCACTGCAATCCCCACCGGTGGCTATGTGTCCCAGGGTTCCGTTTGCTTTCCTTATCGCTCGTCTCCTAACATGAGAGTCCTCTTCCTCGGCTCAGGATCCTCTTTGTGGCATCACCATTGAGTCACTTGCCGTATGTAAACACTGGAGCAAGAGAGAGGGGGAGAGAGAGCGAGAGAACGAGAATGATGGGAAGAAAGGCCCTGCAAAGCAAGGCTCGGGGAACAGACATGCAGGTTCATTTATTATAAATGAACTATTGCGGAGAGCTGGAAACGTTTTTCAGTTAGCTGAGTGGGTAGGGATGCCAGTGGGTCTTTCTCTCTGAGTTTCCATATCCAGCAACAACACTGAGGCTCGCCCGTGGCCTTCACACACGACCACTGAGCTCCATGAGCCTGCTCCTTGGGACTTGGCATTGGACATAAATCTAGAGAAAAGATGACAGGGCTTACAGTAAATTATCAGACGTGTTCAATAGTCTGTTTTCATTCATTAAGTAGAAAGAAGTAGAATGAAGGCACCGGAGTAAAAACGCCTCAATTCTCTGTTGTCCAGCACTGAAATTGAACGTACAAACCACCTAGCATCAAGCCAGCTCTCCTATAGTGCTAAGTTGTAGGCCTACCATGCGTAGACCACAATGCAAGTGAAAGCAAAAACGGAACTGAACTTGAACCGACTCAATACTGAAAGAAAAAAAACACAAAGCACTGAATCCTGGCTCCTCATGTTATTAGTTGCCAAACATTATGTGTATCCTTTCTCACCTCACCTCAAAGTCAGGAGATGGCTGCACTTGGTTAATATCCACAAGCAACTGTTTCGGTAACAGATCATTCTGTTCTGGTATGCAGGATGGTTTGGCAACAGTTACAGTATATCCAACAGTAATTACTGGAGGAGTTAACTTCAATCCAAGTTTGAAGTAAGTTGCAATAAAGAAAAACTGATGCTTTTAACAAAGCTTGGAGATAATTAACTTCAGGCTCCATTTCTAAAACACAGGCAATTAAAGCTTTCTCATTTGACAATGGAGTTGAACATCCTGACACAGAATTTGCAAATCAATGCTGATAAACAATATTAAGTGACTTTATAACAGATCAAAGGAATGGATAAATAACCAGCCTATTAAAAACACGTGGGAATTTAGGAAGAGTCCTATTTCCACCTTCACCAAAATCTAAAATCCCTATGGTACATTTACACTAAAAAAAATATAGGCTATTTTTATCGCGTTTCACTTTTGAAGACAGCCAGCGTTTCTACATGACGCGTTTGAAAAGGACTTGTCACTAGGGAGTGGCTCTATTTGAAAAAGAGAGAGAGAGAAAAAAGCATCAAGCCTCAGTTCAATTACAACACATCAACAATACATCACATGATCAAAGACACCTCTGGCAATTGTTTCATTACATTCAGTGTCAAGCAGATTAAATCAAAATACCGATGTTACCCTAAAGATAATTGAGACCTAAGTATTTGATGTTTCTACAATGTGGGACAAGAATCCTATGCTGTCCTTGCTGCAATCATTATCAAAGGTTCTCATCAAGTAGTTGTGGATCTGTCCAAACCCTTTGGAACATTAATGCTGACAACTCAATTACCTACAGAAAATGACTGCAGGTGCCTTTAATTATCCAGCCGTACCACAACATGCTCATTAGAATATGACAATACAGCTCGATCCTTCGGGAAGTTGAACATGCATCCATGTATTTAAATGGACCAACATGTCGGAGCTGCTTTGGACTAAGTGATTGTGTATTTCAGTGAGTGGTTCAAGACTTTGAGCCAATTCTGGCTTTGTTCTCCATCACAATCATGTTGAATGTAATTGTTGTCTATGTGTCTGTTGTCTGTGTATAATAATGACAGATATAGCTATGGATTATACAGTACAGACTTGAATTCTTCCATTCATTCTCAATAAAGCATTTCTACATTACAGTACTTATGTAAGATGTGATTTTAGTAGCATTATCATTCCATTGAGCATGAGCTGATGTTGTCTAGGTTAGTGGAGAAACTGATCAGATTGCAGCTGGCATTCTCAGAGTAGGTCTAATGTTTCTGAAAAATCTCATGATCACAAAAGCTAGGGATGCTGCTTACAGTTAGGTGCCCAAAAAGATGATGAGACAGACACACCAACACAAACCAAACTAGAGGGTCAATAATGGGCGTAAGTGTAGCCATAAGGCAGACATGAAGACAGAGAAGGGAAATGGCATGAGGCTCTGTCCACCTTCCCTTCTATGACTTACAGCATGTACACACACACACACACACACACACACACACACGGTTCCCCTCTCTCTCCGGCTTTTAATGAGCTGGCCAGCACATCACACACAACACAGCCAGTTGCTGGGGGTGTGGTCGACAACTGCATTTGAATGGCAAGGTCACGCCCTCTTCCCATTGTCCAATTAAGAGAGGATCGCGGCGAGCTGTTCGCTATATTGAAATGATGATTTGCATATGGGCCCGATATTAAAGGGATCAGTTTTAGCCAGGCAAGACAACAATAAACAGTGAGGAGGAGAGCACTAAGGCATACGATGGAGGGGAGGAGGGGTGTGGGGGGGGTTTAATATTGCCAAATCACTTGCAGGGACTGACCCTGGCCTGCTCGGAGCGTGATTAGAGCTTCTTAATTAGGAAAGCCTCCGCACACACGTTCTCTTGCTCGCCGTACATGCAGCCAGGAGTTTAGCCGCTGATTCAATATTTACCTGGCGCTGTTGCAGGCAGAAGTTGGGTGGGGGGAGGTTAGTGAGGGTGTGTGTGTGTGTGTGTGTGTGTGTGTGTGGTAGTGGGGGTGGGGAAGTGAGGACAAATACCATAAAATTTTTCATAAAATTTGCTCTTCGCATGCAGGTGCAAACCAATTAACAAGCTGGCATTTAAAGGGACTTTTAATTAACATTTTGTCACAGATGAAATCTGATGTCTGAGGGCTTTATGCAAACAACCACCCACCCCCAGCATGAGTGATGAGTTATTAAGGTGTTTCTCCAACGGCGGGGTGTCCGGGCCTACCCTCCCCTTCCCGAGGCGCTCTTGCGTGTCTCGGTGGGATACGGGAGACTCCGCGAGGGAGGATCAGCGGGATCCGGCAGCTGGGTGGGAAGCAAACAGTGCAAACACAAACAGATATTGAAATTTATTCAGCAACAGAAACAAGACGATTTCCAGCTGGGGATTGCGATGATCAGGAAAACCTCGGAGATGAACAACACAAGTGACTTCCCACACTTCAAAATGTTGGGTTTTTGAAGTTTTTGTAGTTACAGCTTTGCTCAGTCCAATGGGTGTTTAGACTCTTGTACAGTTTTACTACCAGGCCTGTGGCATTAATAAGATTGTATTTTCATTATGAACAAAAATATTTGACAGATTTCACCAGTTGGTTCAGCCACAACTGTCTTTTCATTCTCTAAATGAGTTATTGGTGCCTAATGATTTGATTAAAAAGCCTTCATTAGTGAACCTCCTTCCGCAGTCCTCTCTCCTCTGCAATGGAGGCTTCTGTCTGCTCTGTTGATTGGCCTCAACTTCTCCCCAACGCAATGCAACCTGACAGGAGAGGTCAGTTTTTCTGGCTGACCCTGATCCTCCCCAAGTGGACATCTTAGTGCCCCCCCTCCCCTCCCCTCCATCTTCCCCCCGCCCCATCTCAAGTGTTTTAACAGAACTCTGAGCATGGATGGGAAATCACACCTGAGAGCACTACCTGACAGAAGAGGGCCCAGGGTGGATATTCCCTTTCTTTCCTTCTCTCCCTCTCTATTTTTCTTTTTTTTCCCCTTCTTTTCTTTTTTTCCAGCATTTCCCTTGCTATCGGTATCTATGAGGTGAGAGGTCAACTGTCACAGGAGCAGAGAGGGTGAGGGTCGCCCCTGGGGGCCCCTCTGCCTGCAGAAGTTGCTCTTGAAGGCGGGGAGCTTCTCCTAGGATCCCCTGCGCTGCCCCAAACCGCCCTGGGGCATGAATGCATTTCACTGTTTATGCTGGGGTGCTATCGCTTGCCCGCTATATAAATAAATAAGAAGAGAAATCTCAACATCCTCTCTCTTTTTCTATCTCCTCCTCCCTATCACTTGTTCGCAGTCCCCTCTCTTCTTTTTGCCAAGAGGAAAAACCTCTTTAGAAGGTGTGTGCTTAAAGAAGGCTAGTTCAGTCACCTAGGTAGTCCTGATTTGAGCTTATTTTTGTTGCAGTTGTCTGTACATGCTACTTTGAGAATTTCTGTTTTTGCACCAATCCCCAGAGGTGATGAAATAAATCAGCAACCAGTGGGCTTAAATGTGTGCAGCACAAATATCCATCAAACCCCCCCCATAAAAACAGTGAGGGTCTGCTTTGGCTTATTGCCCCTGCGGCTAAATAGTTAGCGTGAGAAGGTTGCAGTATGTGGAATCTTCCTGCTTTCAGCGTCCAGTCCTTCATATAAAAAAACACACCTTTTTTTTTTACTCTCGCCTTCAGTGGAATCCATTACAGTAGACCATCCCATCTCCTCAATTAACTACAGTAGAAGAACTCCATAGAGGCCTGGCATTAAGTCAGGAGCTGGGGTTAGACTAAGGGTGGCGGTACAAGGGCTGCTGTTGTGCTCTCTCTGTCTGTTTGCTCAAAGCAGCCCACCCCTTGCATTTATAAAGTGACGGACGGCGGAGAGAAAACATATTAGCAAAATTAAATGTCGATGGCTTCCAGGAGAGGCTGATTATGAGTGTCTCGGGCAAATTGGCGGTAATGAGCTGGGCGAGCGCAGCGGCCTGGGCCGCCGCATTAAAGCAGCGATCATGGCAGGGATTACCGGCCCTGATTAATCCTGTTAATGACACGCTGGCGCCGCTGGGAATAAGAGCAGGGCCCAGATGTCGCAGGGGCTGCTGCGACTCAACACACACACACAGAGAGACTCTTTTTCTGTCACACACATTCTCTTCACACACACACACGCACATATGTTCACACACACACACACACACACAAGTGGGGGTCTCATCCTTTTCTCTCTCTCTCTCTCTCTCCAAAGTTCCCCTTCCTTTTTCCCATGTGGTCTTTTTTCTCTTCCCCTTTTCCCTCACTCATTCAGTCCCTAGGCACTTGTTCCTTTCTGTCTCTCTCTCTCTTTCTCTCTCTTTCACTCTCTCTCCTCCACACACTCTCTCTCATGCAAGGACACTACCTCAGTAGCCCTGCCACTTCAAATGCAAACGAGGACATTGTCGCCGTAGCAGACTACTAATGAGAACAGAGACAGAGAAGTGACCGACTGAGAGAGAGAAAAAGAGAGAGTGAAAGAGGGGGGAGTGGAGAGAAAGAGAGGATGAATAAATTACAAAAAAAGGAAAAGAAAGAGCAGATCTGAACTGGATATAAGACATGGCAGCAGGGACCCTGATGTCCCCAATTAGAAGGGATGTCACCCGTGGTCTGCCAAGCAGTAATAAAGCCCTCACTCGGTATTCGCCATCACACGGTTCCAGCACTGTTAACATTCTAATGTCTCAGGCGTGCATGGTAACATTAATTACCTCGGCATTTGGACGACTCCCTGAATCTCCTTAACGCCTGCCACCGAATGGAAAGCTGATCTCAGGGGAGACAGAGGCATTGTTACATTAAAAAATAATAAGTCATATTTACCCAACTAGCGAGCAGTCGTGCCCATGATTCCAAGAGAGATTCACTTGTCTTTATTGACCATTAGGGTATGGCATTATGGAAGCGGAATCATTGGGTGAATTTTAACAAGGATGAGATCCATGGGATTGGTTCTTTTTATCTCCTTTTTTTCTCTTTCTGTATTTTTTTCTTCATTCCTTCCTTTTCTTTCAGCTTCCTGCCCTCTTTTTCTGTCAGGTCTCACACACAAAGTAACACTATTTGAGAGAGGCCATGGTACATTTAGGTTTCATTACAGGTGCTGCAAATCTATGCAAATCCTCCCCATTTGGATCTTAACAGGCAAATCCAAAAATTTAAGGCAATCTCCCAAAACCATTTTAGCCAGCATTAAAATTTATGGTCACTTGTAGAAAATTTAGCTGCGTTGAGAGGCATATCTGTGTCTGATAAAATCTTATCCACCATGGCTACCCACTCTTGTCCAAGTTGGTCCATGGTAAAGTCTCTCTCTCTCTCTCTCTCTCTCTCTCTCTCTCTCTCTCTCTCTCTCTCTCTCTCTCTGTCTCGCTCTCTTTCCATTATTCTATCTTTCTCTAAGAAGATATCCTTTGGCCACGGTGGGCAAGACATTGCACAGAAATTTGAAGAAACAAAAGCAGTCTATGCTTGCACCACTTTTAAAATAATAACTTTCATCTCATGGCCAGTGTGTTGTTTTTTTAGGACAAGTGAACCAAAACAAAAGAGTAAACCCATTTTTCCATGTATACATCGCTATATGAAGGTGAATGAAGGCTCCTGTATATACAACACCAGACGTACATTTGTAACTCCTGTCCAGGTGTGTGTGTGTGTGTGTGTGTGTTGACTCTACACAATATGTGCATGTGTGTATCTACTGCACCATATGATTGGAAGTCAGGGATAAAGGAGATGATTTTCCTCTTGCTTTTGTCGGAGCCCTGGCAGCTGAGGCAACGTAGTGCGGAGCAGTGCAGCAGAGCGGCGCGGTGGAGCGAGGGCCAGAAGACCATGAGGCGCGAATCACAGCGGCCCCCTCGCATTACAGAACTCAGCCATGCATTATTAAAGACGGCCATGATCAAGGCAGGTGGACTGGCCCAGGAGAGAGATGCCTGGCTAATGAATAGCCCTCTCTCTCTCTCTCTCTCTCTCTCTCTCTCTCTCTCTCTCTGTCTCATCTCTCTCTCTCTCTTTCCACACACATGCACCGGGCGCAAAGGGGCCTGGCAGCTGTTACCGCTCCAGCGCAAGGTGTTAGCTCCCGAGCCTTTTGCGGGCCGACGCTAGCCACCCTATTTAATTTACAAAATCATCGGCGCCGGCCTCTGTAATTGACACTGTTCATACAGTGTTGCCAGCCAGGCCTCGGTGGGTCACGCTTGCCTGCATTTGAAATTAAGAAATAAGGGGGTCCGTGTTTGGAGGGCTGTCCCTGGATAATTGGGATGTGTGTGCAGGGGGAAAGGGGCTTGCAAAAAAAAATCCCCAGGAGCATTGTAAATAGCTTGAGTAAATAACATACAAGGGATTGGAGTCTCTATTCCCTCATTCAGGGTTTTTTTTTTTTTTTTTTTTTTTTTGTCAGCATGCAGAATTGAATACGGTGAGATTAACGTCAACAGAAGAGGCAGCCCAACCGTTTGCCTGGTGAAGTCTTATTGTCACCCAGACACAAGAGCAGGAAAAAGAAAAAGAAAACAGAGGAAGAGATAGGAAGGACGGGGGGGAGAAAAAAAAAAATGGCACCTTCGGGCCTCCAAGCATTTCGTCTGCTGCAGCACCGAGATCGTCTCAAAATAGAGGCGCCCTACTCCCGTCTCGTCTCAGCAGACGTTATGTTTGGCTGCTGGAGTGACTGCTGCTACTGCTGCTGCTGCTGCTTCTGGGCGGCTCCGGGATAAGTTGCCCGTGCCGGTTGCAGAACCCAAGGTCTAGTCAAGCAGTGTCAAACACACCGCTAGTGGCGGTCATGGGAGCTCTTTCAGTCTATTAGGGCTGTTCCCGCAGCAGGCGACGGGAGGGAGAGATATGCATTTTAGATGGCGCCACCGCTAAAAGGTTGTTCCTCGCATTCTGCAAGGCCTGTAAACACGGGCTTGGGAGTTTACTGGGTGCTGGTAAGAGCCGTCGGATGCGGGGACTTTGAGGACCTCAATAATTGATGCGCAGATGGTGCACTATTCATAAGGCATAAGGGGTGTGTGTGTGTGTGTATGAGTGTGTGTTGGGGGGGTTGTTGAGAGAGAACTGTGTGTGTGTGTGTGTGTGTAGAGGAGAGCTAAGGCTGGGAAGGCTATGAAGGCAGCGTCCCCTTCTTTCCTTCCTTCCTTCTGCGTCGTCCCTCTTTTTTGGTGCCTCACAGAAGGCTTTGGCGGCGATGGCAAATAGCACAGCCCCCGCACCGTAGTTGCCCTGTTCGGCCTCATCTTACAGGGGCTTACATCATTGTTTTGAGGGGGAAAACGTGAGTGCACACACACACAGACTGCACACACACACACACACAAATGCGCTGAGTAGCATAGGTATCATTTCCTTCAACACACACAGCCATTACTCAATCCTCAACTGTGTATCTGCAATGTAAGTAAACTGATTGAAAGAAGAGATGGAGGGAGGGAGGGAGCTAGGGGAAGAGAGAGAGAGAGAGAGAGACAGAAAGAGAGCGGAGGGGAACTCACAAATGAGTGCTTTTAAATGGTGCTCTTTTAGTGCACACATATCAGGCCTGTCTCCTCCGCTTCCCTTCCTTTGGATTGAAGCAGAGAGGAAGATTGCAGAGCTGCTGTTACGCAGGTCACCTACTGCCCCCTAGTGCACAGATAAGTCATAACAGGCATAAATCTCAGCTTTTCTCTCTCCCTTGCACTCTCTTCATCTCTCTCTCTCTCTCCCTCCCTCCGTCTGTCTGAGAGAGGCATAGCATGACCCTCTGGGAAATTCAGTAGGAAATAGAGGGCCATTGTAACTCTGAGAAAGCTCTAAGCCAAGAGAGACAGTCTCTTTCAGCAATCAAAAAGCAATTTGAAAAGCTTATGCCAGGACAGGGATGGGCTCTGCCAACACGGATATTTTACTGGATGTAAACGGCTCATCTGTGCCCTCTTTGGAGTGTGTGTATGTGCGCAAAGGGAATCTTTATCCAACAACAACAACGGAAAAAAAAATACAAGTACGTTTGTTTGTCGTATGTATAATGAAACAATTACAATTATGTTTATTGCGTAATATAAATAGAATGTATCCCCCATTCTGTGATATTTGAATACACAGAGGGAAAATAGTTGTGTTGTGTGAAAGAGACAAACAAGGAGAGAAACAACAGTGATGCACACAGAGAGAACCCCCAACAACCCCCCCCCCCCCCACAAAAAAAAAAAAAAAAATCACGAAGCCGATAAATAAAGCAAGCGCATACTGCGATGATGAATTATTAGAAAGGTGCACATGCTGGCGCCGCTTGCAGCCTTCTAGCTAAGTCTCTCGCTCTTGTGCTGTACAAAACGAACAGAACATGGCCTTTTCCGTGTGTCTTGCCCCCCACCACCCCCCACCCCTCTCTCGCCAGACCGCCAGCCTAGCAATACAGCCGGTGATCAAAATACCCATGCAACAGCTCTTCCACAGGCCCGGCACACCTGGAAAAGATGCTGAGTCTCTTTCTTTTCTTTCCCTTCCCCTGCACTCTCATGTGATCCGCTACTTCTTCCTCTTCTCCGCTCCTCTAGCTGGAGGAGAAGAGGTGCTATAGCAGAGCTGTAAGTGCTGATTCTGGAGGTGTGTGTTTGAGGCGTGTGTGTGTGTGTGTGTGTGTGTGTGTGTGTGTGTGTGTGTGTGTGTGTGTGTGTGTGTGTAAGCGCATGCACATGTGAATGTATACATGTGTAAAGTGTGTTTCTGTGTGGAAGTTTGTGCATTATACTATAGGTGTGTATAGGTACAGTGTATTGTCGTGTGTATGCATACTGACGTGTGTGTGTGTGTGTGTGGGGGGGGGGTGCTGTGTTCCTCTGAGGAAGTGCATGTGTGTGTGTGTGTGTGTGTGTGTGTGTGTGTGTGTGTGTGTGTGTGTGTGTGTGTGTGTGTGTGTGTGTGTGTGTGTGTGTGTGTGTGTGCTGGATTTGAGGGGGTGAGGAAAGGCCGTGGCGGCGGCTTGGCGCTGCAGGAGCGCTTTAATAGGCAACTCAGGCCTTGTTTACCAGCAGGATCTCCATGCTGATGAGCCGGCCAGCAGAAATAATGCATGAGCCAAGAGGGAGAGCGCCCAGCAGCAGAGGCTGTGTGGAGACAGAGAGAGACAGAGAGAGAGAGAGAGAGAGAGAGAGAGAGAGAGAGAGAGAGAGAGAGAGAGAGAGAGAGAGAGAGAGGGAAAAAAGCAAAAAGGGGGGGAGAGACCAACTGACCCCTCTCTTCTTTATCGTAGTCAATCCTGCATGTATGAACAAACATGGGCACACAGAAAGATGATAAAAGCACTTGCGCGTGCACACACACACACACACACACACACACACACCAATACAAACGCAAACATACACACACTCACACCCATTTACAGACAGACACAGTAATGTGCAAACTCAGACGGACACACTGTCTTATTTACACATGTTGAGCTCTCCAGACAGGTAGGACTGGGGTTAATGTAATGCTTAGAGTGCAGGTAATGTTTGGGGAGGCAGCGGTGGATTTGAGGCAGCCGCCGCCATAAAGCCCGTGCTAACTGCCGGAGCGCGCTACGTCGTCAGGCCGGATTACTGGCGTGTCAGGCTGAAGGAGAGGCACCAAGATAGGGCTACGCGTGCTTCTGTCTACCCCCAGCGCCTCTCTCTCTCTCTCTCTCTCTCTCTCTCTCTCTCTCTCTCTCTCTCTCTCTCTCAGCCATTCATGATATCGCTCTCAGAGCGGTGTCTGCACCTACTGCTGGGATTGTAGTGTACATAAACAAAGGCTATGTGAGATGCCGCTCATGCTATCTGAGGCAAATGCCAGGGTCTTTAAGGGGATAGGGATGCTATGAATGTAGATGATGGCTGGGTGTGGGGGAGGGCTGAGACTGAAGTGGGAGCTGGCCCAGGTAAAAGACAAAAACAGACATCATGGAGGCATGTTCTTGATTTTATTTATAAATTTGTTTACTTGGGCTATCTTTATTTATTTATTTAGGTGGTATTTCAGACCACTTGATTTGGTTTCTTAGATTAGGCCTAAACCGAGCCCAACAATGGAAATGTAGTCTAGCAGTACGTTATTCTGTCTGAATTTGGTGTCTATCCTTGTCTGAATTTGCTCTCCTATATGGGTCTGTACAGCCTAGACTGATGGAGGATTTAGGATTTGAGGGCACAATGAAAAGTCCTAAACTAAAAATGCATTTTGAACATGAATAAAAATTAAAGCTTTTTTGTTGTGATGTCAAGCTTTGAAACGGGCTATGCTCAAGCTTCAGAGAGCCCACAGATGATAAAATGCACAGCAGCGGAAATTTACAATCAAAAGACTATAAGCCATAAGAAGGAGAATGTCATTTTTAAAAACACACACTGTACACACACACACACACAAAGACAGAGAACGAAAGAGAAAGAGAGAGAGAGATACTCAAACACTGGAGAGCTGTAGGGCCCAATCTATCACCTCCCCATATCTCGAGCCCCATTCTTCAAAAAATCAGCCTTCCATCTCTCTCTTTCTCTCTCTCTCTCTCTCTGAGGCGTGCGCATCTGACAGGAATTAAGATCATTCGCAGCTGACGTGCCGACGTGACGGAGAAATCAAACAAGCGCCCTCTCTGCGCACCAGCGCAAGAGGAGGAGGCTTATTATCTGCGCGCGGGAACAAATGGATTGTTGGCAGATCGGTGTCATTATCTCGCTGTGATACAAGCCATGAGGATGTAGCGGTGAGGCAGGGTCTTGCATGCACACACACAAACACGCACACATAGACACACACACACACACACACACACACACACACACACACACAGGCATACACACACATACACACAGATGCCAGATCCAGACGGCACAAGCAGGAAACAAACGGGTGAAACAAATGTAAGCACTAATGGTCTCTCAGCATTTCTCACAGCCACAGACGTGTTGGTATGTGTGTGTGTGTGTGTGTGTGTGTGTGTGTGTGTGTGTGTGTGTGTGTGTGTGTGTGTGATAAGGAGAAATGGAAGCATGTCCATGCAACTGATACACAAATACACTGATGGACGAATAGGGTCATATCTCATTCTTAAATATAATGGAAGGATGTTGAGGGAAAAAAAGGAAGTAAGACAGCATACTAGGAAAGATTTTTTTGTCAAGTCAATTCAGGGCCTGTTAACTGACATCTGGCATTGATACCTGCATCCAGAACAAACCATCTCCAACAGTGATGCTGAACTAGTCTGGCCCAATGATCACACCCAGACACAAACTCAAATCATCCAACAACAACAAAAAAAAACAAATCATCCAACCAAACAAACAAACATAGGATCTGTTTTTATCCCTGCGTTCATGACAAATCAATTAAATAAATATGTCTACCAGTGGCTAACTAAAATAGTCAAATCCCACAGCAATATGTGGCCTAAAGTCAGTAGAGACATGCCCGCTATTGGGCTAACCAGAGTTGCAATGTTATTTTCCAAAGAAGCCCACAAAGGCAGAGGAAATGGTGTGGCACCTCCGGCTCCTCTATAGGATGATGGGAGTGGGATTAGGGATCAGCCAGCGGAGCGTGTGAGATTTTAACAGTAAGACACACCGCTCACCACGGGAGCTCAGGCCAACAGCAATCTCCCACATCCTCTGCACCAGTGCATACCCATCCAGTGATACACACAGAGCCAGATATACTGTAGGGAATAATTCCACCAGAGAAGAGGGGGGATGAGGGCTAGACCAGACACATGAACCAGTAGAGGAGGCCAACATCTGAATAAGCATAACAGATAGGCTAGTCCTCATGTTGTCATATCCGTGTGTGTGTGTGTGTGTGTGTGTGTGTGTGTGTGTGTGTGTTTGTGTGCAAGAGTGTGTGACTGAGTGTGTGTGCCATACACATAGCATGAGAACTGGACACAAATATACAGTCCGGTTCATAGCACTAGTGGAGAGTGAAAAGCTTCTATCACATAACATGTTTGTTCTGTCTTGACAGTCTGCTCATGACTGGTGAAAGAAAGAAAGAGAAAGAGAGGAATAAAGAAAGAAAAAAGATAGAAAAAAAAAGAAAGATATCGAATGCCACCAGTCTGGCTTGCAATAGAAAGCAGGACAGAAAGAGAAAGGTAAAGTGTGCGAATTGGTGAATTTTTTATGACCTCTGGAGTATGAGCTGCCTGCCAAGGGCCTCAGCACACAGGGTAGAGGTCACAGCTCAGAGAGCCAATACTGGGAGAAGAGACGAATGGACCCCACCAGCAGAAACATGTGTGTGTGTGTGTGTGTGTGTGTGTGTGAGTGTGTGTGTGAGAGAGAGAGAGAGAGAGAGAGAGAGAGAGGCTGGGACAGAATTTGTGAGTGTTTGTGTGTATATATGCGTCACTCATGTCCTCACACATTCACCAAAATGCACACAAGCTCACACGCACATTTTCATCTCTAAATTTTCAGTGACATAGTGCTACTGCATTTGCCTTTGTTGTTGCACTTGTCGCTGGGTCGATTTGTGAAAACAAAAATGTGTATTTTATATCAACATAAAGTCAGATAGTCAGACAATGTGAGCACCACATGAAACTGAGATGAGTTCAAATCACAGGTGTATCCCCACCTTAGCTAGGTAACATGAATGTCAGAGACACTACAACCTCCCTAATCACACCTAGGGTTAACCCTAACCCTACCCCACACAAAACAAAACATAAATAAATGAATAAATAATTAATTAATTAACAAAGAAGTATTTAACATAAAGTACACCTGAGCATTTCACATACGCGTATAGCTATATCCCATGTACAGTGCCTGGGAAAGAGTCTGTAAATACTTATGACCTCCCAATCATACTGCGCCTGCTCTCACTGTGATGGAATCGCCTCCACCCAAACAGTTTAGGAGCATCACGCAGCCCCTCAAGGCACTGCAATAGAGGTGTTTAGCTCTATATGACTTTCTTTCAAATCCCCCCTCTCTCTATCAATACTGTGTGTGTGTGTGTGTTACTGTGTGTGTGAAAAACAACAGGGAGAGGGAACACCACGCGCGTACGAGCAAGCCGCCGCCACAGACAAAAGCCTCACGCGCTTCGCTGCGCGAGCAGGAGAGCACGCGCGGCGCAGCGTCTGGCAGAATTCCCCCATTACTCCTTGTCTATTCCCTCCCTAATCAATATCAAGAGAAGCAACACAAAAGAGGAGGGCGGGTGTGGGGTTGTGGGGCGGTGGAGAGAGAGAATGAGAGCAAGAGAGAGAGAGAGAGAGAAGGAGGGGAGTGAAAGAGAGAGAGAGAGACAGATAGGGAAGGGAAAGCAAACAAATGTGTGTTCAGTGGGGGGAGAAAATTAGAGCACGGCGCCGGCTCCCTCTCCTCACCTGTCGTTATCAGCTTTAGCTCTTAATGAGAGTGCCTCTATTCTTGGTCACATCACATTTGTTTTAGCGCAGTCCCTTTGAACAGCTGGGAGATATTGAGCCTTCTTTGATCACGGAAGGCTTTCTGAATTTGAAATCAGTATATGAAAAAAAACGTTCCCCTCCCTCCCTCTCTCTGTCTCTATTTCTCTCAAGATCCCCTCCTTCTCCTCTATCCTCTTTCTTTCCCTCTCTCTTTCTCTCCCCCCCCCCTGTCTCTTCAGCTTCTTTCCCCCTCTCACTTCTCTTTCTCACTCTCTTTCTGTTGCTTAGGCTTGGTAGTCGCTTCAAATTCTGTGACTACTTTGTTTGTTTACCACATATGAACTGATGCCAGAGTTTTGCCGAAGAGAGGGACTACAGGAGGGTGTGGGGAGAGGGAGGGGTGGGAAGAAAGAGAAGATAAAAAGGAGGTAAAGAAAAAAATGATAAAAGAGAAAGGGGGACTCAGGAGCCCTGCAGAAACAGCAGTGTGGGCTGTGTAAATTTTCTTCATTAATGTTTATAAATTTAACAAAGAGTCAGTACACTGGAGAGAGAGAGAGAAAGAGGCTCAGAAAAGAACGAAGGAGGGAGAGAAAAAAAATAAAGTGAAACATCGCCACAAGATGCAAGTATGGAGGGGGGCCAGGCCAGTTTTCTCTCCTCCTTCTCTACCCCCCTTCCTATCTCTCTCCTCATTCTCTCTGTCTTTCATTCTTTCTTTCTCTTTTTTTGTTGTTTTTGAAGGCAGACGTTTTCTAATGATGACCCTTGGCATCCAGTGGCACCTGGGACTCCCCCAGTGAGAAGGCGCCTGATGAAAATTAGCCCATTCTCATTTCAAACAGAATTTCGCCTAGACTCTGATCACAGCCACCCGAGCCCCCTCATGGTCCATCGAGAAAACAGGGGGCCCCCATCCCTGACTTCAACTCCTTACTGACTAGGCTTGGGCCATATCTTACCCCCCCTACCCCCCCACACCACACCAACGTACACACTTCGGCCGCAGCAGTAGCAGCAGCAGTAACAGGCGGTGACAAGACTGTGGGACGTAGGGGGCTCTGGATGTACTGCGGCTGTTACCCCCTGTTTAAAGATTTAAACCATCGGGGTATGATAGGTCCCTTTGATGTTTGCTAAGCATAAAGCTGGGGTACAGGAGCGAGCGAGGGAGACAGAGAGAGAGAGAGAGGGAGAGATTGAGATGGAGAGAGAAATGGCGTGAGGGAGGGAGTGGCATTACTGGGAGGCAATCATCGAGTTCGGGAGCCACAGCTGAGGAGGTGGGTGTAGGGATGGGATGATCTAGGCTGCTGGTGGTGGTGGTGGGGAAGGTGGAGGTGGAGGGGGGGGGGGTCTGGTAGAGCCCCCCTATGCCTCGTTGCAGCCACTTCAACAAAGGCAAGATGAAAGCATGGAGGTTGAGGCAGGGGCCACGGCTGGCTGTGAGACAGAGATTACTCTCTCTCTGGCGTTCGTGCGCTGGAGAAGTTGTGCCATTTCTGCCACTTTTTCTTCACTTGCTCCCTACCCCTCACACACACACACACTTCTCTACTACCCTCATCCCTCCCTCCCTCCCTCTCTCTCCGTCTCCATCTGTTTTAATCCAGCTTTGACTCGCACTCTCTCAGGTGGCTGCTTTTCGGCGTTAGATTACCTCAGGCCCTTTGGTTGGGTGACATGAACAGAGCCACCATCTTTCTTGTTTACAGCACACCTTAGCACCTTAGCTGTGCATGAGAGAGAGGAGGGGAAGAGGGAGAGAGAAATGGAGTGGAGTGGAGTGGAGGGGGGGAAGCTGTTTGAATGGTGCCTGGGCCTAAGGGATAAAGCCAAGGCTTTAAGAGGCAATACAGCTTTTAGGACTGAGGATTCCACTGAAGCAGCAGAAACATCAGAGAAGGGCCTGCCTCGCGCTCTCAAACGCCTCTCCCAGAGCCAGGCTTCGAGACGGTTTAGGCGGCGGATTCGTTTTTCAGAGTTCGACTACACACTTCTCGTCTGACTTGCACCAGATCATTCTATCCCTCTCTTTCCCCTGTCTCTCTTACTCTCTCTCTCTCTCTCTCCCTCTCCATCTGGCTGTCTCTCTCTCTCCGAGTTGTGCATTTGGAAGACTGCAGGGAGTAGCAGTCTCAGCAAAGGGAGTATGGTGGATCTGAAAGCGTTTTAGCAACAATTAAAATCTTTGATGGTTTAATCTGTTCACATCAAATGCAACAATCCCTCTGTTTGATTTCCTTTTGATGACAACGAGTATAAAAACTGATCCCGCCGATTGTCAGCAAACACAGACCGGGCGAGTGAGTGAGTGAGTGCGTGCGTACGGCTGCTGAGGGGCATCATGGGAAAGCAAAGACAGAGCAGAGCGAAAATGGAGGCGGGAAAGTAAAGTTTTTAATCTTATCTCATCATGAGGACCAATGGGAAAAGAGTGAGTGAGATGGCTTGCACATACACACTTATGTAGACTCCTTGTTTTTTCCCCTCCATTTGTTTGTTAAAAAGTAGTTACAGATCGAGTGCCCACGATCACGATTTTTCTCTCCGCCCTCGCTGCTTGTTCATTAGCGATTCAACGCGTTGTCTGTTCCAGCGCTGTGCACCCTCTCTGATGTCCCGTTGCGATGTGATAATCTGCAAATTACCAATTTTAAAGAGCCGCGGAGGGTTCAAAGGCTGGTAAGACAGACGCAAAGACAACTCGTTTGAGTAATTAAACGGGCCGGAGAAACGTTGGGGCGGCAGCTTGTTTCCCCCCCCCCCAATCCAGCCAATAGTCAAATGTTTGTCTTGCGGGAGTTGCCAGAGAATATTTAATCCGACATTTCAGAGGACAAAAGTCTATCAAACTGCTTAACAAGCGTTTTTTTTTTTTTTTTTTTTTAAAGAAAACCCTTTTTTAGCCAAAAAAAAAGAGAACTGGTCTTTGTGCATGTTCATCAAGAAGTTAAGCGCAAGAGGGATTCCTAGGATGTCCTAGGGATTAGTGGAGTTGGGAAGGCCTTTTTGACATTCTGACAGGACTCCACAGGGATCGATCCCCATCTAGAGAGAGCTCCAAATTCTCACTACCCCCCCACCCACACACACACACACACACACACACACACACACACACACACACACCACTCTCCCTCTCTACTTGCTCTGATTTCTCAACAGACAGACTGTGATTTCCTTCATTTCACTGGCCCTTTAATTAAAACACATACAGTCATCCACAGAAAAATTGGCAAGGGTGGGTGGAATCACTCACGGCCCCCTTCAAAAGCACATATCCATATTTTTTTGTTCAAAGAGAAAGATGAATGTTCATTTTTCTTCTTTTCCATGTTTTTCTCTGTGCTGTGTCTACATAATTAGGTTTGCTTTTTATCGAGAAGCAAGAAGATTTGACAGGTTTTTTTTTTCTTCTTCTTTTTTTTTAAACAAGAATGATTTGAACTTTAAAGACAATCTTCACTAAAACAAAGCCAGGTATCACCAGAGCTCCCTCTAGGAGATTAGCAATTTTTTGCGAGCGCTCACAATTTTTCCACTTATTTTTTTTCACTGAAACTAATTTGCACTTCTTTGGGAGATCAAATCAGGTTTTAGACGCCTCCAGTTTTCACTTTTTGCCACTCAGGAGGGTCATCCCTTGTCTTCCTTGGCGTATGCACATGTAGAATGTTTACGTCGGTCGCCAAGTGGTGTAAATTGAATTCTCGTGTACACTGTTGTCCTCAGCCTGGAGTGTAAAGTGGTGTGTAGGAAGCCTTGCATACACCCCCACTGGGGTTAAGGCACCTCGCTTTGGAGGCTCTCAGCGTTAGTTAAGACTGATGTCTGCAAGACGAGTGGGGACCAAAATAATCAATAAGTTACACGCAGCTCCGCACTGAGGTAAACACCATTAAATTCAAACAACACAAGAGAGCGAGAGCAGAAAATCTAGAGCGAAGAGGTGCATCTGCACACACTTACTGCAAGAGAAAAGTGTGAGATATAAAGAGGTGGAGTGCAGTTTCTGAAGGGAGCATTTGTCTGCCATTAATGTTAAAATGCAAAAGACTGTCAGACGGTAAAAAGTGTGTTTTATGGAATGCTGAATAAGTGGTTCATACCGGACAGGGCATCAGGTGCCCTCTGAATCTCTGGGGGCAACAACACTCACGAGACCAATGCAAACCCCAAGGTGATGAAGAGATGAAAATGTCATTCTTATGTGAATGTGTGTGTGTGTGTGTGTGTGTGTGTGTGTGTGTGTGTGTGTGTGAGAGAGAGAGAGAGAGAGTGTGTATGTGTGTATATAAAGGGCTTGTCTTTGTCTGTGTGGGGTGAAATAGGAGCTTGTTTGATTCAGAAAAGAAATCTGTTGGAATCAAAGCACTGTACTTGATTGGCAGGTCACATGATGCGACAGATCTCCAGATCAGATTGATGAGATGATGTTCATCTTCCTTCCATCTTCCTGTCTCCTCTGCTTTCCTTCATGTGACAAATTCCTAAACCGTAAGAGACAAATGGGCCTTTTCAGCTGTAGGAATTCAGATTCAGCGCCCTCAGATTTCATTTCTACGACTGACATTGACAAAATACCTCTTGAGCGAATGTCTTTGGCATTACTTCTTTCTTTTAACAGATCAGATGTTCACTTGGATCAATTTGTCAATTTACAGTAGCATTTCATATGGTCTTCTCCTTTATGACATCATTCCCCTCTGATTCATCCTGCTCACCTTTGGTGAATTCTTGTAATCTGTAACCTTCTGGCTTTTATTCTTTCTTTTCCTCCTGTGACCTTCGATGGAGTGGCTCTTTCTTGTAATTGCCTGTGTTTGTCGCTCCCCCATCTAACGCAACAAAAGAGCCAGGGCTCTTTTCAGTGTAATGGAAAGTCTATTTACCAGATAAGGGTTCACAAAATGGGACTCTCTGCCATGGTCAAAAGGCCTCCATCAAAAGCATGTGGAGAAAAGGCCAGAGCGTGATGTGGTTATGGCACACACATGGGGTGGGGGTGGAGGTGGTTTAACTGTCACACACGGTGTGTGGAACTGCGATGCCAGGTCCTTTGTGGTAGGTTGGTGCAGACATGTGTCACCAAGCCTGAGAGGGCTGTGCGAAAGATCAAAGGCCAGCGCCCAATGTGCAATCTGAAAGAAACAGCTTCCTCAGCTTGGCACCTTGTTCCCGTTTAAGGGCCGGCGGAGCGGAAAGTTAGTGCTTTTAATATGGAGAGGTCGGGGAGACAAGAGACACAAAGAGGTCAGGAGGCAATCAGCGCTTCCACACTCACTCTACAGTGGCTAACACCTTTGAAAGGTGTCCATCTAAAAGCCTAGGTGAAACAGTAGCTACAGGAAATGTAGTCTCCTTCAAAAGCTACATTTGTTTTTAGTGTAATGGCACCAAAAGAAAAAAAAGCTCTGAGAAACTGTTTGCTGTAAAGTACAGCTGTTAAGTATTTTAAGTCATTCCTCAAAGATTCATGTGCTTTGGTCTGAAGAGGTCACAGAGAGCTAGTTAGCGAGTAGGCCTTAGAGCGAACAACTGTGCTAACATCTGCACACATCACAGTCATTTACAACACATCCCAGTATGTGAAGCCCCTGTTGTTCCACTCTCCACTGCTTACACGATGACATGCAGGCTCTTTAAACCGTTAGCCAGTGACACCCCAAGCATATGGCCTTGGAAGTGTTCACCTGCGGCATGCACAACATCTGAACACCCTTCCCTGAAGAGAGACCCTCACGTTTAACTGGGCTAATGATGAACAGAGGCCGTCAACCACCCTGCCGACTGCACAAGCCTGTTACATTACACTTACTGGTTGGGCACACACACACCATTGCATACCATCATTAACCCCACATCCTGCATCCCAAGCCTTTTTCCCCCCATCCCCCACGATCACATCTGGCTCTGTGCTGGACTGACACCAGATCACACTGGGCAGTGCCACTGTGCACCATGCCGCATGCTGAGAAAGGTGTGAAATAAATGTGAACATGTGCCAAATTGGCACAGTAGACTGCGCAGGTTGAAATATGAAGGGTACTCTCTAGCATATATTGCCACATAAACAACAGCAGAGCAAAATGCCTGTGGTATGTCTGAATATAGGCTTACTGCTCTCTCCATTCACTTCATGGTAGGACAGAGTATATTCATGTATAGATTCTATAAAAATGCCACATGAATTTTCAGTGATAAACAGTAATAATTGGTATTGTCAAAGAGCCAAAAATAGCATTTAATTTGCCGTGCTAGTTGATAAATAGGAGCATGTATATGTGAGTATATTTTCATGAGATGATGGGGTGAAAACGATAATGAAATGAATGGCCAAATCAAAGTATTAATAAAGTAAATCAAAGTATTAACAAATACAAGCCATTGGGTATAAATAATTTGGAAAATGTACACCACCACCAGGCCCCTCCTAACACCCAGAGAAAAATAATGAAACAAACTGCTGAACCTCCATCATAATGATGTAAATAAGACAATCTAATCAATTAATCATGATCCACTCACACAGTTGGTGCTTTGCTCTTCAACTGAATTTGCATGATTCAATTGCATGATTCCTCAGCCCCAAATATATGCAGCCCATCACACCCCATCAAACCTCAGTCTTTAAGAAGCGCATGTGCTGCAGTCATCTTGCAGCACTTAATGAGGGCACTAACTGGCAGTGCTGGCACTCGGCACGCAGCGCGCCAGTCAACAGGGGCCTCGTGGCGATGTCTTGTCAAAAGCTCGAGCCAGCTCCAGGTTATGGCTGGGGGGACCTCTAATCCCTGTAACATGCCACCCACTGTAAAACCAGCACCTGTAGGCGTCCGCCCAGGCCTGCCAAACATGCCATTGTTTCCTTTCCTCACTGTGAAATGGCGTAAGGATGCACGGGCTAACAGTGTAAAGCATGGAAGAATTCAAATGTGCCGTGAAAAAGGCTGCCTTCAGGCTGAAAAGCCTGGGTCCCTGTGGAGAGTTATAGCTTCTTCTGCATGGGGAAAACAGGGAAAGGAAGGCAACACGCTACCATAAACATGGTTTCTCAGCTACTACAACATGCGGGCCAATTGGATCAATCCTAAGATAAGCGGAGAAATCAGCGAGGAAGGGATAATAAAAAATAATAACATGGAGAGAGGCAGATAAATATTGTATAAATGAGTTTATTGTATAATGAGAGCAATCAAATTAATTAAGAGCCTCCCGTTTGGCAACTGTTTGGAGGCCAACACGGCCATGAATTTTTCAGTGGCCTTGCTTCTCTCTCTAAGTTTCGCCTATAAATATTTCTGGAGGTCTAGAATGAATTTTTCATAGGCAAGAGGAAGATGAAAGCCGCGTGGTGGGATCAGCGCGACAAGAGTGATCGGCTGCTGACACATGGTGGCGGAGTGGGCATCTCCACTCCAATCTTTATCAATGACATCCTGCCCATGTTATTGGTTTAATTAGCCGCTGCTTTGTCAGAGACCAGACCAGTACCAGTATTTACATAGAGGGAGAGATGGAGAAGGGGAAAGGAGGGGAGCGGAGAAACCAAGAATGGCTGGGTGGAGTTTACAGAGATCATCCCTATTTGTCTCCATGGCTAATGGTAAGCCATCTCCATTTGTATCAGTAGCAGTAGTAGTACTGCAAAGCACAAATTGTAAGGAATCTTACAGACTGAAAGTCTTTACAATGGGTGAATTGGCTTACATGGCTGACATGGTCAGCAGGCCAACAAATGCAGTAGGCCTACACTTCCACACCTGGTAAAACCCTCAATTGCTTTAAAAATGTATATGCTAGTTAGCCAGGCTAGCCTTTCAATTTCTAATTCAGCTCCACTACTGCGTCAGGGGTGATAGGCTTAAGTTTTAAATAAGCTGAGCTGTGGATGCTGAAAAGTAGGCCTACACAGCGGGCGTACTATATGTTAAGTGATAAACCCATGCAGTGTGTTCCGGCGCATAACAGCGGTGCATAACAGCCTACACAATAGTAGCAATTGGTTCAAGCAAAACATATCTTGCCTACCAGGAAGCAAATGTTAGCCAGAGGATAGATTTCAGATGCTTTGCACAAATTTAGACATTTTTAGACAGAAATTCAGAAGGCATCAGATCAGGCTGTAATCTATGTTGACATCTTATCAGTTCTTGAATTAGCTGGTAGATATTTTCAATCATTCCTGCATCCTTTTTCATAAGCTATAGTTAACTTAAATATTTAAAGACAAAGTTAGCCACACCACATCATGGATAACTAGCTTCTAACTCCCAAACTAAAAAGTTTTGGATTAGCTAAGAAAGCTAATTGCTGGAAGCTTCACTTTAAAGTAAGTTAAACTTATTGAGATTACTTACTCTTCACTTCTGCCTTTTCATTACAAATAAACAGTTACATACTGTTTTTTGCCTCATCAGCTCCTGGATTGGCCTACTATTTCCTGTTGTCATTCTAACTTTAGTGGTTGTGTCTTTTACCCATGTTTTAGTGAAAGGATTTTTTTGTTGTTGTTGTTTGTTTGTCTGTTTGTTTTGAAAATGCAATAGACTTTGTTCAGTCTTTCATGAAATGATTATCCAATAGGTTAACAGGAGAGTCCAAGAGATCATTTATTTTTCTTAGACAGCCAGCATTAGGCCTACTACTGTACAAAGCAAATTGCTAACTCTGAGTCACTGGGCCTGTATAGTTTGTGTACAGAGGAATAATTGTGACCTGTGTTACACTCTGAGCCAGCACTGTAAATAAGAGTGGCAAGTTATATGAAATTGATCAATATCTTTCCCATTTTTTGTAGCCCAAGTTACTGCAGCGTATTTGACACTCACACTGTGGTTTGAAATGTGCTCTGTTGCTGCAGTTCTACCTATCCACATCTACAGGAGGTCCTACAGACAATAAACTTGAATCCCTGATATGTTATGGTAATTCATCCTCATTAATTGTTAGATGTGGTAGTGTGTTGAGGAATTCAAAGGTCTTGGTTATCATACTCTCGAGTGTGATAAAAGGTTAGGAGTTTACACTCAATATTTTATGTGAGCACAGCTTGTGTCCTTGTGTGCTGTGGAAGAAAATCTTTCCCCTCCGACCATTTTTCATCCTGGGTCGAAGCCAAAACAATTCAAGAGCAGGGGAAAAAAAAAAAAAAACATCTGGCGCAAGGGCGATGCAGCAACAATATCCCACCTGGGAGCATCCTCCTCCATCCATTAACCGGTTTCCCTGCACCCCCAAACCCTTGTTTCCAGCCACCAGCCGCATGTCGCAGCCTGCAGACAGTAACACCAATAATTAGCTCCCCGCTAACGGTGCACATTCCTCTCGCTGCCGTGTGTTACGTGACAACAAACATTTGTTGTGGCACTATAGTATTGATGGCAAAACACATTTCCTCTCTCTCTCTCTCTCTCTCTCTCTCTCTCTCTCTCTCTCTCTCTCTCTCTCGCCCAACGCAGAGTAAAACTAGTCTAGAGATGTATGACAGTTAGCATTACTGACGTCATAGCCCCTCTCCCTTGCTCCCTCCCTCCCTTATGCTCCCAACAATTTACCACCCACACCCCACCTCACCCCAGTCCACCCACCCCATCAAAAGCCACACATAACCCACTAACTAATTGAAATCAATCTTTTAGCAAATTGCTCCAGCCACCTAAACCTTAAATAATACTCACCCTAGGGACACAGCTTTATTAATTAACACCTTTTTACATCAATTAAAATGCCTTGTGCCAGAGATGACCTGAAAAATTGGTTGACCCGCTTAAATGCACAACCAAGCAAGGGAGGCAAGCAAGCCACTGAGTACATTTAAAGAGCTTTTAGGCCATTGTGTCTCTGCCTTAGGGCTTTCCTTTTGCATCTCCATAAGGTCTTTTATCCTATGGCGAAAGAGCAGATGTTTAAAAAGTGATTCACAGCATAGTATATCAAACTTATCTTCAGAAAATTAAAGCAAGGGAATAATTGGCAGACAGGAATCCACAACATTGAGCGTTTCAAGATTGATATGAATCCAGGATGGCTGCGAATTGAAGGCCACTGTCCTAATTTCCGTCTGTAAATTAATTCGCAGGGGAGATCTGGTGAACAGTGCAGAACTTCACCAGATCTCCCCTGCAAATTCATTACAGTTGGGTATAAATGTGTGACTTTAGAATGAAAGAGAGATTTTAAATATCCATTGATGTTTTGCATATGATGCTATGATCGTTGGCAAGCTTGGAAATTGAATGATTGAGTTTCAATGGGATGCATTCAGCAGTTGGCTGATTTCAGATGGATTTAACCTTGGTTATTCTCTGTTTAAGTCTGCGGCTTTAATGTTTGGAATAAACTAAAATCTTGAGGTTTTGTAGAAATATTCTTCAAATAATTTTCACATGCGCAAACCTGTTTTCTCACTGCAACCCCAGTTGCTATGAGCTCAAGTGCCATTATTGCCAGTTTTTATCCATAACTCAACTCAATTACAATATTTTAACATCAACAATGATTTTCTGCTATCAGATTCAAACTGCTGCAATACATAAAATTACCATAAGCATAAGAGAATAGGCTATTTTTCAATACACTATGTAGTTCTATTGGTTTTGGCCATCCACAACGGCAGATCACGTGGCCACGATGACGTGTTTGAAGAACATCAATAAAATCACATTTTAAGCTACTTCTGTACTTCAGCTTTGCAAGTAGTACCGGTATACATAATAGTTTGATCATAACCTTGTGCAATTCTTGGAGACTGATTAAGTTCAACCGCGACCATGAATTACTTCTGGGAGTTCAGCCGATTTCACAGATTTAGTATGATGTTAAAACTAGCTGATATATTCTTCAATTCTGCTGCTCTAACATAAGATATCTGCATAGCTTGACAAGTCATCCCCTTTTTTGTGCTTGCTAAAAAAACAAAACACACATTTAAGTTTTAAAATGGTATGAAAAAAGCCAAGGACGCTGATGTAATGAGAGCTTAAGGCCGGACTAAAAGTCAACATAATTGCTCTGCCCTTACCTCATTTGTTCCAAAGTGGTGCATTAATTTGAGGAAAAATGATCATTTTCAGTCTGTGTTCCATCCACCATGAATTTATGGATGGGTTTCAGTCAAGGAGAAATTGAGTGAGTCAAATCAATAAAGGCAGCCAATTTGGTATCCCGTGAAGAGAGATTTTCTTGCATGGACAGCTCTAGTTACTCCATAAATGTATGGATCCTTGACTAGCATGCCTCCTTCGCCTGTCAGCTATCGGAAAAGATGCACTGTAAAGTGCCCTGAACTTTAGCCTTGCTGCAGCGATTGCAGATCATGGTTTCGTTTGATCTCCTAAAACAGCATTGCTTGTTCAGCCCTATGGCCGCTGCCACCCACTTTCCACTGGTCAAACGAGACGTTTGGAGAATACAGAGCATCTTAAAATAGTCATCTTTTTTTGACTAGAGCGAAGGACTCCACACATTTGGTTGTATGGTTCTCGCTCCAGCTGTTGGACGCATTCTGTAATTCCTTTACATTTGGGCCGATCAATGAGTTGACTTCAAAGTGATGAGAAATCGCCTTCGTCCAGGGCAGATTGATCAGTTCTAATACTGAGTCATTAACATACACGCTTGTTAACAACTTGGGCCTCTCTGTACTGTATCTCAGAATCAAGAGAGGCATCGACAAAGCTGGCCCAGGATTGCCAACCGTTTAAAACCTTAGCCACACTCTTTATCACTTCTGTGTGGGTTTGAGCGCAGCCTAGCCATGCGTGACTATCTGGCTTGCTAGTCTCTCCTTCCTTTTTTTTCCTGGCTCCTCTCCCATGTTTCTCTTTTTGTTCGCATCCAGCCCCCCACCCCCACCCCCTTCGCTGCTCTTAACACAGCGCTTACCGCTTTAACTCCGAGGCCTTGCCAAGGCATGAGACCACTGGTATACTTTACTGATGACAAATTTATAAACGTAGGTCTGCAGGGGGTGGAGTGCTCTAGCAGGTTCATGTTACCTGAGGAAGTGTATCCTTTTCATCAACAAAAATAACTTTCAAAGCCAGTGAAAGCATGCGCCTCGGACAGTAAAAGGGCCATTTGAGCTGACAAAGCCAGGATAGTAGAGAGGAGTGGTTGAGTCGGGGTGGTGTGTGTGTGTGTGTGGTGGTGGTGGTGTTGGTGTGTGTGTGTGTGTGTGAGGGGTGTGTGTGTGTGTGGGGGGGGTGCTGACTGTGGCTGAAACAGCAGCAATCTCGTCTTCCGGCTTGGAAACCCATCCAGTGCCATCAACCTCGGCAAAACTAAAAGCTAAATCAAGCCTTTGAAAAACATACAGGCATGTTAATAATTCAGACTTTTCGGTGGAGCTGAACAGCATCTTTGCCGTGAAAAATCTGCGATCTCCTGATATAAGAGAGGTCTCCCCCAGGGCCATTCACACTGATATAGCATATATAGAAACACACTCGAGAGAAGAGAACACATGGCTCTTGCACTCGCTCTCTCATCTTACACACACACACACACACACACACACACACACACACCTGAATCACTGCTTGATTAAACCCCGTGGAGATTCACTAAGCTCAAATAAATCCGATCATTGCATTATTCATATAAAATTATTCATTGCATTTTTGCTTATTTCCAACAAACTGTTGAGGAATATTGAATTGGGATGTTGTTTTAAAGAACCTTGTGTGAGCACCAATAAATTAAGTGCAAAGTTTTGCTGCAGAGCAATTATTGCAGTTGACTAGCATCTTAACTGGGGTTGTAGACTAACATGAGGCTGTAAATATTTAACTAACTTTTGCACCCTAAACACATTCATATTTCATCAGGTTTTTTTTCATACAGTTTATTCTCAAAGCAAAGTGTTGGACTGCATAATTATTTCAGTTTAGCTTTTTTTTTTTTTTTTTTTTGCCTCTCCTTCCTCCCGACCTATTACTTACATAAATACAAGAATTTGAGTTATCGCTCCTTGGAGAGCTAATTTAAGAAAAGCATGCATTAATTAATGTAACCTAGATGGAGAAGATGAAATCCCCAAATAAGCTGTTTGGTGAGCATCAAGGATGATTTCTCTCTTCAAAGGAAATTGGGACAATTATTGGAGGAAGGGCTGCTTATTATTTGATGCAGCAAAAAAGCGCAGCTCGCTTTTTGAGGGCTTGCAGGTATTTTCTCGGCTGAGGTCCTCGAGAGGGCCGCCCAGCCGTCAGTCAAGCAGCCTCGCCCAGGCCAGCCTCGATTTCTTAAGCCGTGCGGGGAGATGTTGGAAGCGCCCCCGCGGCCCCTCATCAAGGCCAAACAGTCCTCTCCTCGCAGGACCCCCACAATAAGACTCAAGGAAAAAAAAAAAAAAAAAAGAAACGTTCTGAATCAAATATTTCTAAACTGAGATGCGGCCTGGCAGGCTGAACATGAGGCGAGTTCCACAACATGCTGCTCTCTAAATTGAAACTGTAGATGGTACTCCTCGATTGGTATTAGATTTGATGTGTGGGTGTGTTGTCCAGTGCATTGGTGTGTGTGTGTGTGTGTGTGTGTGTGTGTGTGTGTGTGTGTGTGTGTGTGTGTGTGTGTGTGTGTGTGTGTGTGTGTGTGTGTGTGTGTGTGCGTGTGTGTGTGTGTGTGTGTGTGTGTGTGTGCGTGTGTATGTGTGTGTGTGTGTGTGTCTATCCATCCTCTCCTTGTCCTTTTCAACGCCGACCTACGAAAATGTCGGAAGAGGTATCACACTGTTAAATATTTTAGTACCAACTAAAGGTAAAGTGGAAGTGTTTTTCTGCCAGAGCTTTTTCTTTCTCCCTCTTCTCTCTCTCTCTCTCTCTCTCTCTCTCTCCCTGCCTCCCTCTCCTACCTCCTTCGCTCCCGACATCTCTCTCTTTTTTTTCTCCTCCGCTCTTGAACAAATGCATTGTGTGCCACGGCCAGCCCAATCCATCACTGGCGGTCTGGAGGCGAAAAAAGCACTTTCCTGGGGTGTGTGTTTTTCTCTTTCTGCCGGCGCGGCGGTTTCTGCGGGCACTCGGGAGACCAGGCTGATGGACACGGCGGTCACGGACAGGAGAGGGGCGCAGGGATGTGCTGGTCCGGGCCTCCTCTCTCTCTCTCTCCCTCCCTGCTAAAACGCACACACACAACCCCCAATCTTCCTCCTTCTCCTCCTCTTCCTCCTCCTCATCTACCCTTCTCACCCTTTCTCTCTCACACACACAACCTCCTGTCTTCCTCCTCTTGACATTTCTCTCTCTCTCTCTCTCTCTCTCTCTCTCTCTCTCTCTCTTTTTTCCTTTCATCCTGCATCCTTTATTCTTTGTGCCTCCTCTTCACTTCTCACTCTCACTGACTCTCTCCCTCCATTTCTCTATTCTTTCCTTGTTCCACTCCTTTGTCTCTCACTCCATCTATCTGTGTTTAATGCCTCACTCCTTTGGTGCAGCCCAGCAGTGTCTCCTCTCGTCGGGCACACCTCTCCTTATCTCCCAGCCAGGTGAGCCGCTGCTATCATCCCTCCTTCCATCCCCTGTCCCTGTCTGTGCTCACTTCCCCACTCTCTTCTCCAATCCCTTTGGTCACTCGGATATTAACTAATGGCCATCACGGAGCAGCAGTGGCATATCGTGATGCTCCATCACTTGGTCAGTGAAGACACAGAATAAGATTTGTTTTGTGCACCAGTTGTTGAAACTCAGGGGTGTGTCCTGTCTTGTGGGTTGGAGTGGTAATAATATGGAAGGAATGAAAGCGGCTGTGAGAATTTACATATCACTTAAAACAGAGACAATCTACTAAATAAATGAAGTAAACAATCCTGCATCATTAATAATAAACACGTTCTTAATCAGTTTATTGTTAAGATTACAATAAGAAACAGCAAGGTCAGAAGCAGACAGATATAGTGTTTCATTTGACATGTATTATTCTGTTAGTGGTTGTACATGTGTATAGCTGAGTGGTTTCATTAGCTGCTGAAGGTTAGGACAAACACAGACACAGGGAAGGCAGGGAGGAACAGCCTCACCAGGAGATTTCATTTACACTCTTCCATGTCATCTGTTTACACTGGGACATAGCGGGAAGATAAGAAGGAAATGTATCTCTGTGTGTGTGTGTGTGTGTGTGTGTGAATGTGTGTGTGTGTGTGTGTGTGTTTGTGTGTGTGTGTGTGTGTGTGTGTGTGTGTGTGTGTGTGTGTGTGTGTGTGCTGTGTGTGTGTGTGCGCGCGTTAGTAACAATTATGTAGCGCTGAACCTATTCAAATTGAAGTCTGCTCCAGGTTTGTGCCGACAAACTGAGATTTGATTTCTAAAACGCTCTCTCTTCTTACTCTACACAAAGAAGCCAGCGGGGAAACAGAGCAATCGCTGGAGAAAGAGAGAGAGAAAGGCAGCGTGAGGGAACAAGAGTGAAAGAGAAAGAGAGAGAGAGAGAGAGAGAAATGGGCTAGAAGGCAAATCTAGGTGATGCGTCTGTTCTTAGAGTGCCTCTGGGTCTATGCTGGGTAGGTAGGATGGATCTGACAAAGAGATCTGTTACTTAGGGAGCGGGAGAAAAATCCACCTCTCACTACGCCTTAGCCTGGGAAATTAAGCCTAGCAAAGATTCCACTTTTTAAAAACACACCCCGTCTTTCTTTCTTTCTTTCTTTCTTTCTTTCTGTCTTTCACTCTGTTTTCCCCTCTTTCTCTATCTCTCTCTCTCTAACTCTCCTCTGACTATTGTTCATTTTACGTCGCTCCTATTTTTCAAGGCACGGAATCACACTCGGGATCATTAGCACTGCTCCCAGTGGTGGTGTATGCAGAGAGACCTGAAGGTCGTTGCACGGCTGCCGGTCCAGCATCCCTCGGGTGCTCGTCCAAATGTGGCGCGCCGCCGAGGCCTCCCGGGGATGTTTAAACGGATCGCGAGTAGGGCCGAGTGTTTGGGAGAGGGGGAGGAGGGAGTGCAGAAGAGGAGGGAGACAAAGAGGAAGGGGAGGGGGAAAAAAAACTTCTGTGGGGAATTCAACAAGTTTTTGGCGCTGTCAGACACCCGAATTTAACTGTCAGGTAGCATTACGTTTCAAAGGCTCCTGATCGGCAGTAATGACCGATTCTGGCTATTTTTTTTTTCTTCTTCTTCTTTCCTCCCTTCTGCTCTCTTTCTCCCTCTTTTGTTTCCCTCCCACTCTCTTTCACACACACACACACACACACACACACACACACACACACACACACACACACACACACACACAAACAGCATGCAATGGGTGAAAGTGGTCAAAAGGCAAACCCCTCTGTTTTCACTGAGAGAGACAGGCAAAGTCCTCATTTGAATTTGAAACACTGATGCTAAGTGTATTAAATGGGAAGATTATCAAAGATTATAGAGGTACTGGAGATGCGACTCCCTGCCTCCCCCCGTCTGAATCAAACAACTCTACAGAGAGCCCAGCGCCTTTTTCTTCAGAGGAGGGCCAATTAATAATTAAAGATTGTCAGATAAGAGTACACCAATAAAGTAGTAATGAGCCATTTGTGGGTATTTAAAATGCAATATATTTTCATAAACATAAACAAGACGACTTGTCAAATGAAATATTTGTTCAAGTTGTTTGGGTTAAAATATTTGCACATATTTTTTATTTTTTTGCAGACAAACAAATTTTATGGATGGTATACTAAACATATTTTGTGCACATACACAAACGCACACACATACGGACCGGTACATACACACATACAGTACATACAAGTACCTACATGCATACAGTACATACATTCATACATATTGTGATAACGTTAATCATTTGTTTACAACATTGTTAACACTTGCCTGTAAACTATCTAAGTCTTATCTACATAACATCATTGAAAATCTTATCAAGTATCAGCTGCTACAGAAAATTGAGACAAAGATGAACACAACAATCAGTGACAGACTTGCTTCCATTTTGTCAGGATGTTGTGTGCATAGTTGATGTTTGAGCGCCCTCTGTTGGTGATGGAAATAATGTTGTTTGCATTATTCTAGGGAAGTCTATGAAGGCATCCATTTGTAAAGCATATCATGATATTTAAGAATTTATATTGCTTAAAATGCCTTACATCCTTCTTTTCTAGTGCATTTGCCCACCAGTTAAGTTCAAAATATCAACAAGATTCACAACAGGATGTGGAACACATATCCCATGTGAACTGTTAAAGAAACATAAAGATGTTATTGACAAAATAGGCTCTATAATTCAGGTAGTTTATATCTTTAAAAATGAATGAAAGAAGTGAAACCGAAAAGGAAAAAGAAGGAGAAGAGGAAGAAAAAAAACATAAATGTGAAAGATGCTGAGATGCGGAACTTCAGATGTGGAAGAAGAAGAAAAAAAAAAGAACGAATAAAACAAAACAACTCTCGAGCGAAGTGGTGCCTGTGGGGCACGACTCTGGAGAGCAGTTGTTTTCCTGCTTGTCCTCCAACCCACCCATACCCCCACCCCCTCACCCCGTTGCCTCCACCCTTGTCCTCAGTGCCGCTTCTTGAGTGCTGCTGTTTGCCTTCCACCTGCAAGCCTCCCTGACCTTCCGCCAGGCACAGGGGTGGCTAAAGAAGTCCATTTTCAAGGCCCTTGTATCTCAAATCAAAACCCCATTATGGATTTTACCTCAGGGGGTACCTGGAAGCCTTGCAAGGTCCTTTGCAATTTTACCTGTGGAAGAAGCTAAAAGGGTTGGACTTCTCTCTGGAGGTGGGGGATATGTGTGTGTGTGGGTGTGTGAGTGTGTGTTGGGGGGTATGCTGTATGAAGGCAGGTTGTGGAGAGGGAGGTGTGGGTGGTTGAGGGGTTGGGGGGTGTAGTTGAAAAGGGGTGTTGGGGTGTCAGGTGTGTGCACCCCAGGACTTCGGGACTCATCTTTTCACGACAGGCAGGGGGCCCCCGAAACCGAGGATGGGAAAAATGGAGATTTTAAGGCGATGCTCCGGCGGCAGCCAACCTGCGAACCGTGAGGGCCCTATGCCAGAGGGAGCGAGCGGGGAGTTGGGCAAATCAGGAGGCGACAGGCGACAAGCAGGCTAGAGGCCACATTACAGGAGGAGACAAAGAGAGAGGCCTCAGAAGAGTCGCCAATGTAACAGTTATTAAGGGGAATGACAAGCCCTCTGCTGCGCTCTACCCCCTTTTTTTCTCTCACTCCTGTACATCTCTCTTTCTCTCACTCACACTTTTTCTCAATCCATAGTCTCTCTCTCTCTCTCTCTCTCTCTCTCTCTCTCTCTCTCTCTCTCTCTCTCTCTCCCTCCACCCCCCACCCCCTTCTCAGAAATGTGTGTGTGTGTGTGTGTACTAACAAGACAGGCTGGGGCCAAAGACAGAGCCAGATCATATCAGGACATCTGTCACTTTGTGGTGACAGCCGCCTTTAATAAGTGACAAGGCCTCCATGCCCATGGGCACGCAGGAGAAGCTGTGACTCCAAGCAGTGGTGGTGGGCAGACGGACAAGCGGGATTAGAGCGAGGGGTGGAGGTGTGTGTGTGTGTGTGTGTGTGTGTGTGTGTGTGTGTGTGTGTGTGTGTGTGTGTGTGTGTGTGAGGGGGAGGGGGGTTTGATCTGTGGGGTCTGTGATGCAGCCGTCAAAGTCATGCCACGGATGCCCTTTTTAAAAACAAGTTGTCCCAATTATGGCCAATCAGCACGGATGGCTGCCTGGCAACCGTGGGGCTTGGGAAGTTGATGGACCAGTCTGTGTGTGTGTGTGTGTGTGTGTGTGTGTGTGTGTGTGTGTATAGATGGACGGAGGGTGTGTGTGTGTTTGGGGGGGAAAGTGAAGATAGTGTGTGTGGGGGGGATGTCAGTGGACATCAAAGCTGCCAAGCTCGTGCCCGTTCCCACCACCAGCCTCACGTCGCAATTAGTGCACTTCATAGAGATACGTTTCATCACCAAATGTTTTCAAAATACGTCTTAATTTACCAGTGGAAGGAGGAGAGAAGAGGGAGGAGGTGGGGGGTTGGGGGGGGGATGCTTCATGGATTTCACGCAGGGAGGGTGGTGAAGAGAGAGAGAGAGGAGGGGGGGAGTGAGTGAGGAAGAAGGAGAGAAGGAGAGGGAGTGAGTGAGTGAAAGATGCCCTAAAGAAATCATTAAAGCATAATTATGGCGTATCATCTGTGCAAGTGCTTACAAAGTGCCAGCGCCGCAGTGCTGCTCATCTCCTAGGGGTAGGAGCGGAACCAACCATACGCTCCACCAAACATGTGAAACTAGCTGCGTACACAAAGACAAATCTATAGGCTACACAAACACACACACACACACACACACACACTCTCTCTCTCTCTCTCTCTCTCTCTCTCTCACACACACACACACTCACACACACACACACACACACACACACACACACACACACACACACACACACACACGCAAACACACACACATACACACACATTGACAAAACACTTAAACTATTCAGATCTCAGATACTTGCAAGCTCTTTGTGAGCTCTTTTTTATATCAAAGCAGAAATTCCACCAAATACAGAAATGTAAGAGAATATCAGACACACACACACACACACACACACACACACACACACACACACACACACACACACACACACCTCATTGAATATGTGTACACACCATCTGAAAATCCATAGATATTTTAAGGCACGTTCATATACAAAACACATACTCTATGAAAGCCAAACACACTCACATATTTATACCTTCCCATACTTTAAACCCTACAAAATAAGACCAAACACCGATACATGCAGACCTTCTAAAACAGATAGGCCTATACTCAACCAAATACACTGTAATAAAATATCAATATTGACATGAAAAACAGTTGCAAGGTTTAGAATCACAAGGCTGTAAATACTGTATACTGAGCTTCAAAGCATGTAAGGAAACTATCCTCCCGTATGAGAAGCTGAAGCTGAAGCTTCCCAGTCTGATGTGGCTTATTAGTCTGATGTGTGGCATGTGAGCTGTGTCGTGCTGGCCACTACTGTACAGATTCCCTGTTGTGTCCCATCTACATGCTATACATACGAATTTGTAGGAACAGAAAGTACATGGATTGTACAGCACCCCATCCATTCATTTCAGGTCATTATGGAGGTCAAAAATCAGACATTTGACATGAATGTCTTTTTCCAGTTGCATTTTAAGCTCATATAGTATCAGCTTTTTGGGACCTCACAGGTGAATCACACACACACACACACACACACACACACACACACACACACACACACACACACACATACTCACCTTCACAGCCCAAAGGCAGATCAGACATAGGTGGATGTCCAGTCGTTAAAACGATGATTTTCTGTATCTTTTGGTCCTGAATGTCACCACAATGAGCCTCCTCCTTGAGCTCTGAGCTGCCTTGTACGGGTCTCACACACACACAACACCCCGTGAGGCTGCGGGGGCAAGGAGTGTGTCCAGTCCCTGTCCACACTCACAGAGCAGACAGACATCCTGTTGGCACTGCAAAGCAGCCATCAGACAGCGATGGCAGCCGTCGCACGCCAGGGAAGGAAAAGAGACGGTCGGGCCTGTATGTGCATGCATGCACCCTTGTCACCGGACTTCTGTCTCTTGATCGGATGGGAATAATGATGTTGTACACAGTTGTGTGTGTGTGTGTGTGTGTGTGTGTGTGTGTGTGTGTGTGTGTGTGTGTGTGTTTGAAAGCATATGTGTTCATGTATGTTGAGCATACGTGTGTGTGTGTGTGTGTGTGTGTGTGTGTGTGTGTGTGTGTGTGTGTGTGTGTGTTGTGTGTGGATATAGGGGTACTCCTGTCCACTTGACCTGACAGGATCGTCATAACAGGGTGGCCATCGGAGGAGTTTAGCGTCAGTGAGGTGACCGTGGCAGCCAGGAGGGCCATCTTAATAGAGCTGGAGCCGTGGCGGCCGCCGTCTCGCTTCCTGTCACTTCCCATGAGCCTCACCACAGCTTCCTCTTCCTGATCAAGCTTACAGGTGCCCCCCTCTGGGAAGGTTTGGTAGTACACCCCACCTACCAAGGGATAATTCGGAGGGAAATGTATTCCAGGAATTGCGGGCCTGGAATCAAATGTGAACAGGGGTTCTCCTGTTGATAATTGTTGCATTTACTGTCTTCTCGAGATATGGGGGAAGTGATAAAATAGCATGCTAGTGTACTCTAAATAATAATCTCACACATGCACATAGATACAGACTAGTACACACTCACACACACATAAGCTGTATATACTGTTTTATATCTAGCCTACATTGTCTCAAGATGTACATGCATAATACATGCATGATATTAAAGCACTCAAGTCAAAACTTTCTGTATTCACTTGTCCCTATTCAAAGCTAGCTGTCCTGCAATGACTCCTCACTCCTGCTATGTGTGTAATTAACTAAATTACACATAATAGGCTAAAATTACTCAGCACATGGTTCCACTATTCTGATGAGAGTCTATATTTGGGCCGGTACTTCTGCTTTTAATGCCATATCCTCCCCCTCAGCTGACTGTCAAACTACTGCTCAGAATCTAAAGCACTGGGTGTAGAGCATCAGACACTGTAAACCTTGGTGGAGTGTGTTCACTCGTAGCTCCAGGCTACCCTTTTAAAAACTATGGTCTGCTTTCCTCAGAGGACCCTTGGCTTAAGTTACATTTTGCCTGTTTGAAAAAAAAGAGTATTTTAGGACACAAAAGTGTGGAACTAAACACTTCAGCTGAGAACACTTGGGAGTAGGATCCCATTGAGAGTCCTGGGTGTACTGTCTCTTAACCTCTCTCCAACCCATCTGAAGGGTTTGATCGATTAGTGCTTTAACTTTAAGTTGAGCACCCCACACGTGATGATCCCTGGGCTCGGTAGGGAGTTCCATTAGAGAGAGCTTCCCAGGATCAGGCTGAGTGGAGCACAAAGCTTCCATACACTGGGGAACTGGGAAGGGTTGGTGCTGGGAAATACAAATGCCACACAGCACAGGACCACAGTATCCTAAGAGATCTTTCTCCTTGAGCTGCATGGAAGGGGTATGACAGTATTAGTTTTTTGAGACACAAGCCAGTGCAGAAGACTGGTCGTCTGGCTCTCACACATATCACATATCTGCTATGCATATCAGTCTGGCAAGGGAGCCTATCTCTACTTCTTCTCATTCATATGAGGGAACCAATCAAACACTAACTGTTACACCAACATGATCGAAACAGGCTTAAAATACGGCTTTTGCGTCAAATTGTTATGCATCCCACTCTCTTTTCTCTGCAATCATTGGAAATAAATAATCAAATAATCTGATTGGTTGTGAGTATATCCAATATCTGTAGAGCTATCTTAATCTATTTCTGTTAATGGCGCCTCATGGACATTGAAGATGACATGAAATTAGACAGACTGAAATGCATAGCTGATCAATATGTGAAAATATGTGTGCGACTCGAATAGTTGAGAATTTCAGTGCATGTAAAGAGTGAAAGAGAGACAGAGAGAGAGAGAGAGAGAGAGAGAGAGAGAGAGAGAGAGAGAGAGAGAGAGAGGAACTTGACACATGTGAGTATGACAATTCACTTATGATCTGTGGTGGACCACCAGTGAATATAAATACCGAAGTTGTGTTGAATCTTAAACCTTTCTGTGGTTTTCGTCCTTTTCCATCCATCTGTGGTTCACAATGCAAACACTAGAAATGTTATGAGACTAAAGATATATCTTGAATAACTTTAACATTACTGTATTTGATCTATTTTGCTCTAGATTCCAAAGCATTTTATTTGTTTTCTTGCTCTGTCTTGGTTTAGGGTTAAAGGGAAAGTCAGTGATACTGGTGGGAGTCACCATGTTCGTGTTCATGTTTATGTTTATATTATAAGCAGAATATTATGTCATATTTGACCTAGAGACTGAACGGAACATGCCACAGAGGTAACTCACCCCTGCTTTTTGTCCTTCTGAAAAACTAGGTGTTATTGTTTAGTGGATAGGTTGCCCCCATTTGTTTGTTTCCATTTTTTGGACATTGAGCATCGTAAAAAGCATCATTAATTTGCTGTTGTATTTGTTTTTGTATTAGTTTTATAGTTTTTTTTTTTTTATTTATTTTTTTTAGTTTTGTTTTTTAAAAGAGATACTAATGCAAAGAAGCAAAAACCATAATAGCTCACTGAGAAAAAACTAAATGCGGCAATTTGAACTTTCTTGATCTAACTATACCAAACAAATTTCTTGATATAGCTTATGCCAAACAACAACTGTATATTTATATTATCAAATGGTAATTAACATTTTACAACCATTTTAGCAGATTAAATCAATGAATAAATAAACTAGAAAAGCACTCTGCCAAGTCAATGTGGTCAAAGATGGTTCTGGATGGTTCTGGATCACCGATCACCACCAAAATTGAATCAGGTCTTACTTGTCCCAATACACACAATTATTTCATCCAAATCCATGCAGTACTTTTCGAGTTATGTTGTAAACAGACACACACACACACACACACACACACACACACACACACACACACACACACACACACACACACACACCGGTAAAAACATAACCTCCTTGGCGGAGTTAACAATCATTATGGTATTTAAATTTTTTTGCTATCTAGATAAGACCAGCAGAGGGCACTCCAGCATCAGAGCAGTCTCTATGGCTCTGAGAGCAGCAAAACCATGCAGCTTTGATGAGTATGATATTTGTGAGCAGCTGGTCCAGAGGCTAGTCACCAGCAACAGATACAACTGATGTTAAAATCTTAAATAGGCCTATTATTTATTTAGTCAATTTGTATGGGGAATACAATCACTTCCTGTTTCTTTAGAAAGCAATGAAACTGTAAAATACAGCTTTTAGATTTTAACTGGATTGTGTTGTGAGTAAAGCTCTTGAAAGCAATAATTTGCACTGAAAAAAGAAACTGAGGAGTTGAGGAGTAGATAGACCTACATGTGCATGTCACCATGTATGGAAAATATACCTTCTTTCTGACCAGTTTCAGTTTCTTTTTCGAAGCTAGTATATGAGCTAAAGTTGTTCAACCACACATGCAAAATCAGAAATGAAAGAACCCACTCAGCACTTAGTTCAGCTCTCCTCTTTTGAAACAACAGCTTGGAAAATGTGCAATTTGAAAGCAATAATAGCCTAATTAAAGTTAACCTGCACTTGATGTATCTAACTGCTGAGATATGTTAACCAGTCTCTCATTAAACATTCCCCCACTAAGCATGCACACAATATCAGTCAAGGAAAACACTTGCTTGTCATTTATTTAAAAATATGCCATTCAAATAATTTATTAAACCACAGTCATCTCAAACCTGCCAAGGACATGAATGTGAAAATGTGACAGTGCTCTAGTTTGGACAGTCTTATGACATTCACTTATAACTACTGTAATGCCATGGCAGTGATGAAGTCACACCCCTACTCCCACTGCCTTGGTATGTCTTCTACACACAGTTCACAGCTGAACTCTAAACACACTCCAATACCCTCACTTAGTGCTTCTGTCTCTTGCAACGATTCATATGCATACAATGCGGGCTTAAATATCATTTGGGGAATTTTTATTCCACATCCACAAGATTCATATTAGAATGTATACGTTCAGATTCACATTGTTGTAACATCTGCTTTTATTGATTTCATTTAGGTGTACAACTGAAAGTTAAAATATCAGTTTAGAAATGAATCACTTTACATTATAAAAGAAAGTTAAAAAGAGGCAGCTTAGTTTAAAAATTGGAGACATTAACTTAATAAAGAGGAGGAAAAAAACATAACAATACTTGAAAATATGCACGTAAATAACAATTTACCAAATATCCTACCTATGAGTAATCTTTGCAACATTCTTCTAATATATTAAAACATTTTCCAAAATATAAGTATACCTTTTGTTTTATCGTTTCCCACGGTCTGTTCTGTTCTGTTTTTTTGTTTTGTTTAGTTTTTTTTAAACAAACCTGGTAAGGGGAGACACATTTTTTAACAAAATGAAATGCAATCACAATGACCTTTAACCAGTGCAGCATTCAGAGGTGGCAGTGTGACTAAAAACATCTTTCTTTAATTTATTCTTGTTTAACACTGAAGAGAACGATCCCTTGGTTATGGCTTTGCATGCAATACTTTGATCGAGTACCATTTTCATCTATGAAAGTTTCATCCAATGCATTTTTTTTCCAGGACAAAGTATAGATGCACCAAGTTGTGTCAAGACATATAGTATAAGGGGTGTGTGCGCTGGAAAATTATTTAGAATCATTAAATATCGTTCCCTTAACTGTAACATGTTATGACATTGACACTGCTTCAAAGACATCACACAAAGTTGTATTGCCCATCCTATGCTCATACCCTCCTGTGGCTAAAGAGTGGGTCTTAGTCCGTCTATTGGGATTCAAATACAGGAGGACCAGATTGGAGGGAAGATGGATAATAAGGCCAAACAGTTGTAAATTTAAACTGTTAAAACTCTAAAACCACACATTCCCTTACATGGACTTTGAAAGCAGAGTAAATGGCAACATGGTTTCATCATGCTGTTAAGAAGTGTGATTAGTAGTTGGAAACAGCCTTAAGGGTGTCAGGTGAGTTGGGAGGATAAAAGAGATGCCTAATGCATATCGACTAACTGAGCTTGAATATCTATCATATAAAAGGAGTAAATATCAGGATCAGGATAGCCAAGGTCCACATACACAGGGGCCCTGTAAGCAGCAAAGACCATGCCATGTTGGTTTATCAGGAGAGAGGGGAAGGGCGGTATCTCCTTTTTCACATGGTGTACAATACAGTATATACAAATGTGTGCACATTAGTCATTGCTGGTCAATGGTGTCTGATGCTGTGCATTTGTCTTCCCTGGTAACATCTGAACAAAAGTACAAGATACAATCAATAACTCCACCACAAAAGGTAACTGTGCGGACTGTTGCAAGGAGCTCAAAAAACATAGACATGATCGCTTAAAATGTTTGGTGGTTTTCATGGCATGTTTACCTTATGCTATCATGCATAGGACAAGAGATTTGATTGGAACAAAAATGTTCAGAATGTCATAGTACCTCTAAGTTGCTACATGTTTACAGATCTGTAGTTGAACATGGTCAAGTATTATGGCAGGAAATAATAAAAAAATATGTGATTGTGAAAAAAAGGCTGCATAAAGAAAAATAGCAGAACAATGGGAAATCCCTGGCACCTACTTGCACTACATCTATTTTTGTTTTTTTTTTTGTTTATTTTTATATCTTTTTTTTCACTCATTAATTTCCATCACTTTTCTGCAAAACCTCTGAGACAGGGTACCAATGCTATGTCACTGGCCGACATGCTATTGCAAATAATTATGTTACTTCCCAGTTTCTGGAGGAATGCATGGTGAGTAGCATTCAATCAGGGTTCTTTTCTAAAAGCTTAAAAAAATAAAACACCTACCTTCTCCTTAAAAGTAAAATCAAATCAGCCCTGAGCTTAACTTCACACGGATGACATGCTTTCTTTAAAACCTGACCAGCAGTAAGGAAAACATTCAGTTCTGCTGTGCCCTGTGCCCTACAGTCCATACTTCATTCACACTGGTAACGTCACCGGAGATACACAGGCAGGAGGCTAGTTTGTCATCTGTTCACTCATGCACTCAAACTCACCCACTCAGCTACAGACACACTTAACAGCAAAATTAATCTGGAATCCCTCAATAGGGATGCACCAATTCAATACCGAGTACTGGCAGCAGATTCCGCTGCCAGCCGGAAAAAGTTGGAATGATGTAAAACCGGATCAATATGTGGATGCCAATTGCTTGTGAGGTTGTTGTGAGCATTTGTGACTAACACAACGATTTGTGTTTGGGAGATTCAATATGAAAAGAAAACCCACATCACAGCACATTTCAGTCTGATCAGCACAGCAAAGTAAACAGCAGGGTGGGACTTGTCAAGTGAGCATTGTAAAAAGTGACAACAATGCTCTTGTTTCATAATTAATTGTTTATTATTATTATTATTAGGCCTACTGTTATTATTATTATTGTTAAAATACAGAATATGTCATGGGATCTGCCTGTGGATTCTTTTAAGGTCATTTCAATGACTGGACACCAATTTCATACTCTGAGCTCACTGTCAACCTTTGTCTGAACTCAAGCCCAGGGCATCCTTCCTTTGTGGCAAAATGACTGGTGCATCCCTATTCCTGATTGACACTCTCTTTAACCTCAAGGGGAAGCGTGTCAAAAAGGTGGTCCTCGACGATGAGGCCACTCTTACGCAGCAGGTGGCACCCGCCAAGTTGGGCCGGAAGGCGGTCCAAACAGTTTCCCTTGAGCTCCAGGTGAGTCAACTGCATCAACTGGCCCAGTTTCTCAGGTAGGGTGGAGATGCAGTTGTGACCCAGACACAGAGTCCTCAACTTGGTGCACTTGAAGAGCTGCTTGGGCACAACCTCCACTTTGTTGCCCGTGATGGCAAAATATTGGAGGTTCTGGAGGAAACCCACTTCAGGTGGGATTACTGCCACGGTATTGTGGCTGACGTCCAGGTACCTCAGTTTAAGCAGATTGAACAGAGGGCTGGGTAGGGCATCTAGCTTGTTGTGTGAGAGATAGAGTGACTCAAGATTTTTAACATGGCTTATGGAGAGCGGAATGCTAATAATTTTATTGTGCCAGAGTTTGAGGCAAATGAGCCTCTTGAGGTGCTGAAAGCTAATGATCTCTTCAATCGTGCGGATGTTGTTGGATTTCAAATCCAGCTCTTGAAGGTTGGTCAAGCTAAAGATAGCGTGGGGGATCCTTTCCAGTTCACAATTGTGCAGTTCCAGCTCTGCCAGGTTAATCATCTTTTTCAGACTGTTCAGTACCAGAAGCTTTGTACCATCGTTATGCACCACCAGCTTGACGAGATGTGGTGACAGATCTGTGATATTGGTTGGGATTTTGGTGAGGTTGCTTTTGAGATGTAAGATCTTCAGATGTCGCAGATCTCTGAGAGACTCCAAACCAATCATCTTGTTGTTCTCAGAGTTCAGGTTCCCAACCAGGTAGAGTTCCCTCAAACTCTTCAGCAAGTACACCCAGGTTGGGATTTCGGCAACATCTGTGAACTTGACATGAAGGCACCGAAGGTGATCGCGAAGAAAACTGAACGCTGTTTGCTCGACTTTTGCAGGACAATGGTAGAAGTGCAGCTCTTGAAGGTTGATCATCTGTGATACTTTTGCTGTTATCCTTGCTTCAGGAATCAACTCCAGTTTCAAGACCTCTAGGTCAGTGAGGTCAAAGACAGCATCAGGGACACCTGACAGCATGAAAAGATGGAGTTCCAGCTTGTCTTGTGTGTTTCGAGTGACATGCTGTCGTAGTTTTTCAAATGTCCACTCGTGGTTAAGGCTTATTTCTCTCAACTTGTTCTCACTCACCTCTGAGAGAAAGACGCCAAAACGCTTGGAATATAGCTGGTCGTACTGGTCCACCATGTGCAGTAGAAAAGCAAAATCATTCTTAACGTCTGGTATGTCACTAAAACTGCTCTCTTCCCTAACCTTTTCAAAAGAGTACTCTTTCAGAGGCCGTCGGAACAACCAGAAAAGGGTGTATATACAAACCAAGCCATACAGAATTATGAGGGCAATATAGCTCACAAGCAGTTTCTTTAACATGAAAGCCATGTTATGAGTGCACTGAAATTTTGCATAACCAGTCAAGTGCTTGATGTCAGGTGTGCACAAGTGATTGAAATTAATAGAGGCAACAAATGTCATTGTGTAGCAAAGAATTAAAAAGAATTTCACTGTTTTGATGGCTGTTTGAGCAACATACATCTTATAGATCATGTCGCTGTCCTCTACATGTGCTCGGAATTTCCTCACTTTTTCAAAAAGTGCCTTGGCCTGTTCGCCATCTTTCTTATCTAAAATGGTCATACTTGGAAACTCAAAAACAGGCTTTTCAGCAGAGAACTTCACACCAGTCTTTGCCAGCATTGGCGTGGATTGATTTGGGCTTCCCTCTTCACTGCTTGTAGATACATGCTTTGGTAACAACGAGGCTCCAGTCAGTCTCTGCTTGTTCTCCTCAGAGTCCTCACAGGCTGTCTCTGACAAAGCCTTGGTGGTCCAGGGTGACTCAAAACATTTTCCCAGAATTGAGACAAAATGCTCAATTTTAGAGCTAGTCTTTGGGTACTTAAACCAGAAATTGCTGCTGACCATGAGCACAATAGTGTGAATGAGAGCAAGGTATGGAAAATACTTTGAATACCAGGGCAGAGCAACATGGTAGCACATCTGATTGATGAAAACATACTGCTGGAAGTCCAAGTTCGTTTTGACTCCTGTGGGCTGGGGCTGCCCTACAGCAGATGTGTGGAGATAGTGGATCTGGTGGACCACACTATCAGGTTGGTCTTTTGAGGTAAGGGGCGCAGCTGCAAGGGTTACTCTGCTCGTTCCTGCTTCCCCACCCGTTCCTGTTTCCGCCTCTGCCCAGTCGGAGGACTCATTGGGCTGTGGTGTGGGTGTAGTTTCGCCCTCATTCCAGGAATCCAGGATGGGTAGGCATGCTACTTGGTCTTTGGTTATCTGCATCGTCCCAGCAAAAATTGCCAACATCAACATGACAATGCCCAGGTAATCCATAAATACGTCCCACCATGGTTTCAGGATTCGGTAGGTCGGCTGGATGTCATTGAGAGAGGCAACTTCTGTGAGGGTAAACATTCCTGCAGAAAAAAAAACAGAAATATGTTATCTCATCAAAATACATATCCAGGACCAAACCAGTTGAACAAATGTTCCTAGATTCTACCAATCCTTCCAAATAGAAACATGTCATAAATTTGACTGGTGTTAAGCTTTTTCCCAATAGACTTGTAATGGTGGGTTTGGGAATCAAATACTAATGAATCGCCAGTCACTCATTACTGTTATTGCACCATGTGTTATGATCCAACCATTTAACAGAGGAGACTTTCTTGGGAGTTTTTTTCTTAACCCTCATAGGAGAGGGAGGAAACAGTGGCCTGTCTATCTGTTCATCACACCACAAGGTGTGTTCCATCAGAAGATAGTTGAAATCAGTGCTCACACAGAATTCTATACTTCCTGATTAAATTATCCCTCACCACGGGTACACGAATGAGCACATGAAAACTGATATCGATTGAGACATGAAATCAAGCCAAAGATAATGTTTTTTGAAGTCTCCCCAGCCTCCCCCGAAAGACATTTCCATGGCCCTGTATTGACTACGGCAGCTCGTCTTTCACACTGCTGGGCCTCTTCTCCTCTTCTCAACAGCACTACAGACGCAAATAAATAGGTGACCTTCTCACTCTCTGAGAAAGAACACTAGAGGCAGAGAACCCAAGCTAATTCAACCAGTGTAAAAGGAAGATTGGGTGGTGATGACACAATGTCCTGAGTAGGAGTGCATTCCTTCCTAGTATTATACAGAACACTTCGATGGCCTGATAGGAACAACAAAAACAGACTGGGCTTTGTCTGTACGGGGAATTAAGAAAAAAATGGAACACGTGCAATAAAGTACCAAATCAAAAATACCAAAACCACTACATATTCCATGAATGGTAAATACATGCGTTGTAATAGATCAGTGCAACAGTTGCAGAAGAAATCAAAGTAAAATGTGAAAGATAAAGATGGTATTTAAATGTCAACAAATAGATTGCACAGAATTTTTGACATGAGAATTCTTGGAAAGCTGTCTTGCATGTTTTGTGATTAATTTCCAGGAAATTAATTGCATGTCTGAACTCATTCACCTAGCATTAAACACCTTGGAATGAACAGCCAGCGGTGAGTGATATACCACTCTGATACAATCCAGTGCTACAGCTTTAACAGCCACATTCCTTTCCTTCATTTTTAACAAGGTCTTTCAAGTCATTGCTTTGTTCTTTTTCTTTGCTTATCCCATTTTTCTCTCTCAAACTTCATCCTTATACTGAAAGGAAAGGACATGTTAGCTTTGATGTCAACATATCAACTGTAAAGGCCAGTCAAAGGAGTTTATTTTAGACGTGCCATTGGTCGCTACCTTTGGAATGTCTGATTCTACAACCGAGTAGTCAGAGATTATGATTCTAGTGTGGAATGTAACAGTAACTTTTGACGTTACTGTGAGAAAAAAAAAAAAAAAAAACAGCACCCGATCAATGAAAAACACTGTGACAGAGACCAGAGAGTCGAGCTCTTCTGTCTATGAAATAAGGGGGTTTAAAGTCTTAGCAGGAAAAGGGGACACAACAGTGGGTCCTCTTCTGTAATTTAGCACAATTAACTTAATTATAGATCCACTAAAAACATGTTTAGCCTGCACTGCATTCTTGACTATCTCGCTTGTTGTACCCAAATAGCTTTAATCCCTTGATAATGATTATTCACTTGAGGCAAATTCAACAGTCAAACCTTACAGACGAGTCTGTCTACAAGTCCTCAAAAGAGCACTATAATCTCTAACTTCAGAGAGAGAAAGAAATGAAGAGGAGTAACAGAAGGGAGACAACGGAGAAGAAGAGGATAATCGGTTAGTCTAGACTATATTTACATTGATAGCAAATGTTCTTCATGTCTTCATGGTGTGCTGCTCCATGGTGGTCCTTATTGAGGCCATCTGTCTAACTGCTCATTAGTTTCCCAAAACATCTGTTTCTGTGACTTCTGGTCTGCAGAGCTCATCGCCACTCTCGTGGTCAGCCAATATTACAATTTAAAGTTCTGTGGTATGCCATGCCATAAAAGCAATACAAATTAAGCCTTGGAGTTTATTGCGCGACGCAGACATAGACACAGACACTCGGTTGAATCTTAGTCAATAAGTGGGCAGAGTCCAAGTCTGTCTGATCTTTGAACAAGGACTCTTGTGTATGATACAAACAAGAGACAAAGCAAATCAGGTTCCAGAGAGATGGCTGAATCATTTTCCAGCTCATTATTTACCCAACACACTCATTTGTGTCTTGAATCTCTTGGCTTCATCCATTGCCACTTTAACCATCATGGGAAGACAAACAAATTGGGAAAATGATCAATCAGTTCTTTGTGTCGAAGTTCCATCATCTCTAAATGAATTCTGATCATTATTACATAATGGTGCAAGCTTACAGAGTGTATTGCCTGTGATTCATTTGGGAGTTCTAACCCCCACCCCGTTGAGGACCCAGTCCCAGCCCTGGGAGAATACATTCTGCTTATCGTTTTTTTTTTTTTTGTCTTTTTTTTAACATTACATAAGGGTTGTGTGAGAAATAATGGTTGAATGATGCTAATGAATGAACACTAATGAGGACATACAAAACAAAGGGTTTGGGGGGGTGACGGCTGAAACATCATAAGGTAGCAGAATCCTAACCGCTAACCTAGAAACTATTGAGGCCTGAGAGCCGCCAATATTCTGATTCTGCATCAGCACAGCCCAGTACAGCATGTCACTTCATTCTCACACTCTGTGTACCGGATAGGATACTGGATCATATTCTGCAGAAGCTTCTTTGGCACGGACACTCATTAATATTTATGGTAACTCTCAGCTCAGTATCCTAGGCCATTCTTGGGGCTCATATCACCAGACCTCTCTGTGAGAGGTGAGTGACCAATCAGCATTATGGCAGCGAACCAACCGACAGTAAGACAGGTTAAGGTAAACAGAAAAAAAGAAAGAAAGACAGAAAGAAAGAAAGGATGAGTAAAAGGAAGGGATAGGAAAGAAAAGTAAAGACGGTATGGCCAACAATACAATTTCAAAGCCCACTTACATCTACTGCTGTAAACCTTTGTGGTCAGAAAAGCTTTCCTAGCATAAAACCACTGTAGACTAAGCACTAATGTGCTTATGTCTGTTTCTGCTTACTCTAAAGAGTCTGCTCTTTGAACATCTCCCATACCATCCATAAAAGCGGTACAACACACAGTTTGAAAGTGAAACTCGTTTACATCAGGCCTTTTTTAAAGTCGGGTGCACGCAGTCTGCACATGCACATGGGATCCACATTAGACACATGAAGAGAACACTGCTTAGCGTCAGTCATAGGCGTATTTGTGCCATTCCATCCAATTTAGTGGATAACAATGACAGCAGGAAAAGAGGCAACACATCCAGTGAGTCTAAGAACTTGCATGTGACCATGTGAAAAGGGCATGGTTTTGCATCTGTGTGTGTGTGTGTATTCACACCTTAGTGCTCTCATTTACTGTTTACACTAAAGTACTTGTACACAACCTACCCTTCCATTAGAGGGTTGCCGTGGCACAACATGTGCGAATCATTAACATGCCAAAGGAAAGAAAAGTTTTTTGATGACACAACCACAAACCTCCAATAGATCTTACACAACACACCAACATACTACATGAGCAGGTTTGGAAGGGTTTTGGGGGGCTAGGTCATTAGCAATCGGTTACCATTAGCTGAAAGAGGGTCAAACAAAGGCTTAAATCCACAAAATCAGCATGACAATAGATGCTGCTGGACTCGTGTGACCCTCTGTCAGACCCCCACTGATTCTCTGAAACAACGTAGTTTTCCACAGCTGACTCAACTAACTCACAGTGATGACAATCCACATACCAAAGATAGCCTTAGGCATACTAACTGCTTTTCTAAGTTGGGGTCTCTCCAAGGTATTTTTCCATGTAGGCCTACCCAGAATCTCATTCAGGAGGACCTTTACTCGTTTACTGCCTTGTGCTGCTGAGATTACAAGACTGATTAGCTGTACAGTGATTTCACCCTAAATCTAAAGATGCTTTAAATGAGCACAGTTAATGTTAGGAATGAACATGCGCACAAGTGTTGGAAACAGACAACTGCATCATGTCCATTAGTGTGTACACCATTGACGAGTTAGAAACAACAGACCCCACCCTATCATTAAGGTTCGGACACTAATTTTACAGCCACGCTGATAACACAATACCATCAACAGGCAACACCAATTGCGTTCATGGGTAACCTCATTCAACCTCAATCTGGTTATTTTTTTATTATTACAAAGTAGGTCACAAGCAGAAGAGCAATGCAAAAAAGCGCTCTCATTTGTCACTGCTCAAACAGCAGGGCTAAACTGACACTGCAAGCAACCAATGAGAGTTCCATGTGCTTTCAGGCAGATTATTGACAGTGGGACTACCATATGGCTCTCAATAGTTGATGGGGTGTATTTGGTGACTGAGTACTATTGGTCACAGCTGCTATAGAGCATGCCCTCTAAATACCAAACAGAGATCTGAAATATTGTTAACAAGATAGGAAAAAGGAAGGCCTAAATGTAGAGACATCTATGTAATAAAGTTAATCTATAGGCCTAATATAAATCTGGAATAGTGGAAAATCTGAAACTGCTTGTAGTTTGTAAATGTGTGCACTGGCAGTTGCTACTAATGGGATGGGGGAAACAGTAGGCTAGGCTACAGCAAAAAGAACAGACAATATTTACATGTAAAATAAATATAATCTTTCAATGTTCAGGCCATGAGAGTGTAGGCTGCTAATGCAACTATACAGGCAATACACAGATTCTTAACACACTTCACTTCATTGACATCTGTTGAAATGATGCCAGTTACAAGTTGGAACAATGGAATTTTCAGTCAGATGCCGAGTTGCGAGAACCAAGTTTCTTTGTACTGGAACCACCTACGATCAAAGTGTGGAGGCCATGTAACCAACAGCCCAAATAGTTACTGTGTTGCCTTTACAGTTACTGTGTTGCATTTGAGCCAAGCGTGGAGACAGCGTGCCAGTCGTAACGTTAATGAACAAACTCAGCACTAGCCATAGTTAGCTGCTGAACAGGCAAATAACAGTCAACCCATGTGTCCAAATCACACAAAACAACGCAATATGTAATAGCAAAACGCTAGCCTACTTACTGTATTGTTAGTCGGCATCTATAGACATCATGAATGCTATCACCACCAACACCATATAACGGTGCCGAATACGGTTTATGCTTAACGAAGGTGAAGTGAAATGTCCAGCTGCTATATGTAGGCTGCTTATATCAACATCACTGATAGATTCTCTTCAAGATCCACTCCGCGATTCGGGAGCCGTCAATTGTGGTGGTCCGTGTTTCAGGCTGCTACGGTAGAAAGCATCAGCGCCATTGTGGTCCAGCACCGTGTTTACAGTGCGCGTGAAAGAAAGTAGGCTTGAGCCGTTGTGACACAGCATTTCTATGGGTCACTTCTAACATCAGTGGACATTCAGCTGGTAATTAAAACATTATCCACACTGTTCGCGTGCTTCATCGGTCAAAAGAAATCCGGCGTGTCCTATTTACATCCGCCTTCGTGTCTCCAAGTTTCCCCCTCTGCAGTAGGTGAGCCAACTGGAAATTATTTCTAGATGTTCCATCTACCGACAAATTCCCCAGTCGAAAAAAATAGACCCTAGCCTTATAGCCAGTGTTAAATAATCTAGTCTTCAAACGGACGATTGCGTCTTGTTACATCGTAGGCTAAGAGAAACCACCTCTTGTCCCAATTTAACGAGACATGCTGTCCACTGTTGTACAGTGCTGTGCGCCCGGTACAGCTAACCAGTCTGCACCAGTTTTCCTAACAATTTGCCAGCTGCGCCTCGTTCACAGAGTGCCTGTGATGAACATGACATAAGCTAGGCTACAATAGGAAAGAATAAAATAACCATACCTCAATCTAGAATGGTCATTCTCCACACAAATTCATCAGTGAGATCATCTTCTTTGATTTTCTTATTCCGAGTGAAGGTATCCGAGACTACAGTTTATTACAGTTTATTGTAGGGAACAGGAAGTGACAGAGGGCGGTACTGAAGTTTCTTAAAAGTGTGAGGCGCGTTTGTACCTGCCGAATAGAGGAGGTCAATGTCAGTGAGGAAACCATGGTAGGCTGGTAGGCTACAGTGCATAGCAGTGTGGGTGTTGCCATGACTAATTCTACGAAAATCAGACAACCTAGCCTATTAATGTATTACTGAATGAACTTTGGCTTTTGTCATGAGCATAAATGTAGCCCGGAAAACGCCGCCAACAATTTTCAGCACTGAGGAGGTAGACTCAGAGCCACATAAATGTGTAAGGCTCTTGGTATTAGGCCCACTATGGTAAAGACAAAATAGCCTAATATAATTAATTACAACGTTATAATAAGTTCACGGTGGTTGTTGGCCTACAACGACCAATGGCGTACATTTAACAACATCGCCTACCACTCTATGTTCTGTGTGATCATACCCTTGAAAGCTAGCTCTGCTTCAAATGTGATAAAGTATCACTTAACTATTAGGCCTAATGTACAGAATAGCATGGCCCCGGCCATACACATAGGCTAATCAGATGGCAAGATCAGAAGGGCTCCGTTACAATGTTGATCACATCAACACGACGACATGCTGGCTGGCACATGGTCAAGACAGTGTTATGTAGTCTACAGTAAGTAATCTTTAGAACCCTGTACAAACCTTCACCTCCAGTCCGATAACATTTATGAAGCAGAATACGTCGTCTTGGTATATGCCATTCTTTTCCAACAGCTCATGTAACATGGAGTCAACCATATGGTAGCAAATAAGAAGATTAAAGCTTTGCCTTGCTTGTCCCTCTGGGACACCATACTGAGATATGGGCTGAAGCTGCAGGTAGCCCACATCTTCCCTGAAGGAATATGCAGCTCTTTGGAGGCCGAAAATCCAACACTCTTCTATGTGAAAGGTCACACTTTGGCTTAGATGAAGTAAAATTAATGTTTATTAGAATATTTTAGAGACTCTGACAGACTCTTTTAGAATATTTTTAAGAGAAAATTGATAATCTGTAGGCCTATCTAAGATCTGTCATCTGTCTATGGCTGTTCACAATATAGAACAATGTGATAAGAGACTTATCAGTGAAATTTAGCCAAGGTCTACTGACATGATAACTGTATAACTCTAGCATTGATTCTCTACCCTTTAAAGAAATAAAAATAAAAAATAATAATTAATGGTCCTCATGACACCCCTTGCCGCCAACCATATAAACACCACGTCACCCCACACACACATACAAAACTGAATCGGTGAGTGTTGTCAAAAAATCAGTTGATTTTGCGAAGGTTGATTTGATGAGAAATTGAAGTTCGAAACACCAGTTTGTTGTTTGAACAAAGATGAGATGGTGGGTCAGTGGTGGGCAAACCATATGTGGCTTCTGACACGCCATGTGGCCAGCTTCCTTGTCATGAGGAACCGCATGCATCCCAATAGCCATCCTATTTCTCTCTCTCTCTCTCTCTCTCTCTCTCTCTCTCTCTCTCTCTCTATCACACACAGACAGACACACTCACACATACACACACAAACACACAATCCCTTCAGCTGAAAGCTTGAGAAAAATGTACACTGACAAGGTGAATCCTACATTCCACCTCCAAATGTGTGCTGCTGGGTAAGGCTGTGGCATACACATGGGGAGTTGTCTTGGCATTTGAGTGCAGCCTCAGTCTCTGCTAGGAGAGAGCAGGCAGGTTCTAGCCAGTTCAAACTAGATGTGATACAACCAGGATCCAGCCTTGTCCAACCCCAGAGGGAAATGAAAATTCATTCATGTGAGGGTTTTTTTTTAAGTGAGAAGACGAAAGAGGGAAGTCCCTCTGTCTGATGGCGTGAAGAAGCTTGCTGTGGGCGTGGGGAGGCTCATTAATAATGGTTAATGAATGTGTTGTAGTGCAGACACGGTCCCCTCTGCATCAGACACAAAGCATGAAAGAAAAAAACCATGGGCAGTGGCTTCCCGGAAGGACTGAAAAATCACTTGAGCTACAATATACGAACCACTTTACTATTACCAACCTATTAGACTAAATGTGAGCATTCACATTAAAAACTACAGTACATCTACAGTACATTAGTGTTAAAAAGTTTAATATAATTTGAATCATAGGCTACAATTGAAGTATAATCATAAGGGTGCAGGTATTCAAAGGTTTCCCCAAACAGGATAGAACCAGTGGAGAGGAAAAAGGCCTTTGGCGTACAACACAGCATTTCTTTTTATAGATTGTGACATTGTCATAAGAATAACTTTGTCAGGCTTTTCCACAGAGCAGTCAGGTAGGCTGTCTTTATGTTTTTGGATGCCATCTGAACCATATCCAGGCTTTATGCACCATTTGTTCTACCTGCATGCGTTCTCAAACATATGCACATCAACTGGTCGTCAGAGTGTATTTGGGGGATGGTTGCCTGTCCCCACAAGACATTCCCCTATCAATTTCTCAGACCTTCTATTGGCCCACCGGCTGGGTGGGATAAGGCTGGTTTGATCCTCTGGTTGGGATAAGATAAGGCCTGTCAGGCAGCGAGTAATCTCAGGCGTTGTTGGCCCGCCCACAAAGTGTTGTGAACTGTCTTGTGCCTACTGCTGACAACCTTGTGGGGATCCGTTTTGGTCCACTCTTACTGACAGACTAGCATGTCAATCATCAAAAGTGTGGGTACTTCCTGGAGACACGGCAAAAATAGGAAACCCACAAAATTGTGCAATGCTTGTTATCTAGAGGCCCTTAGTTCCCTGTATTGTGTACTGCCCGGTTACTTCTTGTCATATTAATGATTTGTCTTCAAAACCTGTAGTTATAACAAGCACCTGACCTTTGGTCACAGTCAAAGGTCTTTTTAAGGTAGACACCCAAGAAAGGGATGTCTCAACACAATCTCACAAGCTTGAAATCAAGTAGCCTCTCATTTGTTCCAGTAATTGTGTCATGGAAAAGGTGGATTTTTGAAATTGCAAAAATCTCATTTTAGTTTGATATGGTGTGAGGGTTGGGTAAAGTTTGTAGTATTATCAATACATGTAGCTATGATATTCAAAACAAACAAAAAAGTAACAAAATAACCTGGTATAGTTGTAGTTGGAACACTTATAAGCCCTTTAAGAAAAGCATGGGGCTGGGCATATTTTGACTGGATACTAGTCCAAAATGTTTCTGATTATTTGTGCAACTGTAATTTTACTCCAGCTTATTAGTCACTCCACAATCAGAGCACAAGTCAGCTTTGACTTCCTAATTCTGAGATCTGTCTTTCTTAGGCCACAGTTCCTCACCCACAATGATACATACACCACATCCACATAAGTGTGTTTTCAAGCCTTGATGGATAGCTCATAAACCGCTGTGTGCTCTCCACTGGCTTGTGCTTAAATGCACATTTCTCCCTCCAGGGAGGGTCGATTCTTCAAGATCAAATGGGCCGTCTCAGGGAGCCATCTGCATGTTGTGCTGCCGTGCTTCAAGAGGGTCGAGCCCGGGCTTTCGGCCACAGCGCTTTCCAAGCTGTTGGATGATAAATAATGCAGAGGCCTTGAGTCCTTCACCTTGTTACACCCTCCTCCCAGACTGCAGAGGACAGCAGTGGGGGTAGGCATGATAGAGACAACAGAGAACTCTGAAGGTTTGCACAAGGGCAGTGGCCAAATGGAGTAAAGCAGATTTTCAAAGTGAAGTTGGATTTGTTTAACAGTGGTTTATGGCATTCATTTATTTCACTTATGTAGTAGATTGAGACAATGTACTTCATTTAGATCTCCATCTTTCATGTGTGGTCTGTGTGATGTAATTAAATAGTCTTTACAATGGTTATAAAACCCACAAAACTACGTCACATAGAATATTGACTTTGACAGCGGGAGCTCTGATCATTTTTAGCCACCAGACCAAGACGATTACAGACTAGCTTCAGTTAATTGTGCAACAAAATATGTGTTGCATGTGCTTGCTTTCCTCTCCTTTCTTTGCAGTATGTCAGCAGCGATGACCTCAAAATGAAGTCAGAATTACCTTTAAATGGCACTGTTAGTATTAAGAGCCTGGATAGCCGCCAAGCAATTAACAAAGCTTGCAGAATCTTTGAAAGCGAAAACACAAACTCTTTTTGTGGGCAGATGGCAATGATATCCGAGGCTATAGCAGAGTGAGGCCTCTCTCCCTGTACACAGCTGACCTGTTTGTTCCATTTTATATAAAGTGTATTTAAATTTGTGGTAGCAGGTGGTGTTGTGAGCAGGCATGAAGGGAGGGTAGAGGGGGTGGGTGTTAATGTCTGGAGGTAGCATAATTAGCAGTGCGCTAACCTAAAGAGTTACAGTATGTCTCCATACTACACTATGAATGTGTGTAGTGCCCTTTGCATTGAATCAATACAGAACTGTGAATCAATCTTTTGGGTGTCATGATTTTTCTCTCTATGTTTGTGAGGGGCCAGACATTGTCAGTCTGTTGACTTCCTGTTATAATCATCTGTGCGTTCACTGAGGCTTTACATAAATAGAATATGTCAGTAGTATTCTATTTTTGAAAGGCAGCGGAAACAACCATAGCTTCCTTCCCAGGCCTCTCCCTGACTTCTCATCTCCTGCCCCTAAGTTTCTTTTTCTCCCCATAGACGCCAAACAGAACCAGTGACAGGTAAGGGATGAAAGCCTGCGTTCGCCAGTGTCTCTTGTTTCAAACAGACAGCCTTGTCTTTCATCTGCCAACCCTGACCTGGTCCTGCCGACAGCTCTCCTTCTCTCCCCTCCTCACCCTGTACTCTTAGCGCATCTTATCACCTTATCGCTGGCAGCTCCAACATCTCCTTCATCACTGTGGTTTCACAGAAACATGGTGTTAAAGAGCATTCAAACAAGAGACCCAGCAAAAGCATCCTGACATACAAGTGCCCATACTAACTTCTGTTTTTCACACTCACACAAACTCACAAACAGAACAAGAGAGGGCACTCAGAAGAGTGACAAAGACATGAGATCAGCTGCTTTTTTGTGGGATTTTTTCTGGTGCCATGATTGAAGCTGTTGGGGCTTGTGGACAAACGAAGGAGCACAGAAACGCTCTTGACAACAGAGGCACAGGCGTCGAAGCCCTGCAGGCCTGACACCAGAAGCCGTCAATCACTCTGTCAGCTGTGAGAAAGCAGGCAGGTCTCTCACACACCTGGGAGTCAAATTGTGTGTGCTTCTTTTGAACATGTCCCTGAGAGCAAACCTCTAAGATGTTCACTCATAAAGAACAGGTTTGATACTCCAGCCTATAACATGTCTGAATTATCGCATCATGATGAATTAAACTGGACAAGTGTTTATGTTGTGAATTTGTATGCTGTATGTACTGTACATTTTCAGGACAAGCCCAAATACTTTGTTATAGCTGCTTGATATTTGACATTTACACTGACTACAAAGCCAGGGTTATCACTGTGTTGTCTATCAAAGACGTCACAGACATGACACAGCATTAACTGACAGTGAATGGTGAGAAAACAAGACATTCCAGTTGCAATAATAGAACATCTCCTGCAAGCTTAGCCTACTGTGTATGTGTATGAGTGTGTATGTGTATCATGAGGCTGCCTAATACTGCCCCCTAGGCTCCTGAGTGAGATTTGGAGGAAGCTAATAGCAAACTCTGCTGCTTCTGGCTCAGTGAGATCATCACACATCATTAACCAACACTGTTGATACAGTACACATGTGCTGAGCTGAGAACAACAGTGCCTCCTGGATGGAAAAGTGGGTTTTTGTGGGTCTTGCTGGCCCTATGATTCCTATGTGTTACATGATAGCAGAGTGTACATTTTTGTTTTTGTTTGTCTTTCACAAATGATCATCTTTAGAATAGACCCAGCTATGTTTTAGAATCACCTTGGTTATTATACTAAGATTATATAATTATCCTGTAATATCTCAATGTCAACAAGAACACTGAAAGAAAACAAAATATTGGTGTGTTTCAAAGAACAAAACAGGAACAAACTTTGCTTATTGGACAGTTGTTATGCACTTGTTTGGCCTCCTTACTTGTTTCAGAAACAACAGTGACGTCAGCTCAGTTCAGCTGAGCAGAGGGGGTGGTGGTGGTGGTGTAGCACCTGTGGTTAATAGTCACACTCTGTGCACAGGCAGCCAGACACTACCACAACAGAGCCAGTCATGTAACAACTTACCACTATTATTATACACATACCAACAGCTCAGTTCCTGCACTCTCGCTCTGCTGTCAGGTACGATTAAATAAAATGGGCCTACCTCCTCAGTGAGCAGACACTAGTCTAATTCTCACAACAAAGATGTGCACTGGCAACACCAGGGTTTTCATTTCTCTCTCATATAGTACTCACTTTATAACAAGCATGCAGTGTGGATTGATGGTGCACTGCCCAGTAAGGTTATCAAGAGGAGCTTGATGGATTTGTGACAAGCTGTCTGATGTCTTCAATTCCCGGAGCACTGGTGACTTATGGCTTATAGGTCACATGCTATTTCCTGTATGCAGGATGACTCAACACCCCTTTGAGAGCATAAGGCAAGATGGCAGAGATGACATCTGCAAAGGAGAGGGAAAGCAGAGAGAGAGGCCAGTGTCCATACAATAAACAACTGTGCTGTTTATGAGCAAGACTTTCAAATTAAACACCATACATTTTTGAAAGAGTAAGAGCATAAGCCTACTTACTGTACTGATTAAGACTTAAGTCATGAGGGGAAATATCATGTCTGAACATATGCTTTATAAAACCTTCAGCCAAGAATACAGCATAACAGTTGGTGTTTATATATTGTAGCTGTCCCATTTATGTCACAGCGGCCAAAATGGTATTCGTCACAGCAAATGAGCTGTCTGACATTAATGACTGGACATGACACTGTAAGACTGGAATGAGCCGCTGGTATGTCATAAGGTCGTGTCAGTCAAAGCTGTGTTTGACAAGGGGGGTCACTTTTCCCCACTCTGTATGGCAACATTGTATTGTACAGCTGTTTTTTGCAAAAGGAAAAAAGTAGCAATAGATATAGGGTAATATGAATATAATATTTTCAATCATTTTCAATTTCATTCTTTCACTTGGTTTTTCTATATATTTTATAGATTTGATTAGACATTTATTGTCTCTAAATGGATGCATTTGTCTTGTGGAATGGCGGAACAAATGCACAGTTAGAGAGTCTGACTAAACACATCTACGCAGTAATGTTGCACACAGTAATGTTGCTGAACATAATCTAAATAAAAGCTATCGTTGTCCTCTTTTTAATCTATACATCTCCGTAATAATTTTATTATAATGCACAATACCCTACAGTACATTTGGTATTGGACAATTCCAGACTGAAGTACATACAGTAGATATTGCACACTGCCCTACATTAGATATTGCACAAGTTCACAATGAAACCTATATTAGATGTTGCACATACATAATACAAAAATCCCCTAATACTGTATCTTGTACATACAGTCGAAGTAGAGTGCACATCCCCCTAACATCGGTAAAAACATTTACAATGTGAAACACACCACGGCATCACCTGCAACTAAACCAACATCCACACATTATCTCTTAGTACTTGATTGTGGAACCACAAATTATTATTATTGGTTGTTTACCCTAGGGCATAAGCTTACAAAATATACTATTTGTATTTCCCTTGTTAGGCCTAACATTCACATCTGTAAACAAGGTGAAAGTTACATACTGTAGTGGGAGGTATGAATGTACGGCTGACCTGAAGTGACCACTGATATTTACAGTCACTTCCCGGGGCTGTTCACAATGTTTATATTTAGCATAGACATTTCGGCAAATCCTGTGAGCGTACCTTATATTAGCTTACCCATGCTGACACTGAATCCACCGACTATGGATGGAAGAGGAGAGTAATACCAATGGGCTGATTGAAGTTACAGCTATCATTTGGATTATCTGAGGCCTGGGTGTTATTACTCTTACTTGAGAAACGTCCTTTGTTGAAATTCTGTGCAAATTCTACTCCCTTAAGGGAGTGCAAAGAGCTTGGGTATTACAAGATGTTCATTTAAATCTATAAAAATATGGAGATAACTCTGGTTGGAGTCTTGCCTGAGACGATTTCCTGTTCTCAGTCGACAGGATGTCACACACCCCGACCAGGCCCATTTAATCATGTTGACATGTGCAAATTAATTTGCTCTAAATTAATCCTCTATCAGCGGAAGCATGTGCACTGGACACAAAGACAGGTCATATTTCTCACAGGGCTGGGTGGACATAAAACAGATGATGTGCAGAATCCCATAGTGTGTTCTTCACCAATAGAATTCTCAACTCCTCTATATCTATACCATAGATATTAATATCTATTAGACATCATCATCAAGAATGGAAAGGATTTGTGAGTATTGTATGCCCAGCAAAATATAAAAAAGTAATTCAGGGATTAAACATCATCTGACAGCTGAACAAAACAATCCACCCAACATAACGGGGTAAAATGAAATAAATATTTATTTACTTGTGAATTTCATACAGTACAGCATGATAAAATATGTACTTTGTAGTAGAAAAAGTGTCGTATTGACAAGGCATTTAGATTTGTTTAGATGTTTAGAGGCAGCAATGGCAAAGTAAATTGGTTGCGGTACATGAAAAGAATACATTTCTACCAGAACCTAAATAAAGCAGAGCGAATACAGTATATTCAGGTCCAATGTGTCTCTGAACAGATTGCTGCAGACAATGTTTTGTCAAATGCAATAGCTATAGGCCTACTTCAATTCATGGTCAGTACAACCAATTGTTGGACACATGATGCATCATCTGACCTGTAGAACACCACAGCAAACCCAATCTGGGAAGATTACAGTAATCCTGCCCACATAGAATTGACGTTCTGATTCCCCAGGTCCTTTGGGTGGCACAACTCAATTTCATCTTCATCACCATGGAGCATGACACAAGCCCTAGCACGCCTCTCTGAGCTCCGCTGGCAAGGGCACCAGCACACATCCTGTACCACCCTCTGCTACTGGTGCTGTGCCAAGCAGCGACTGCACTGCGCCCTAGTTGAGGGTGTAAGCACTGTCAGAGTATTGCTGTGTCATGGGTTGCACTAATGCAACCTGCTTGGCTGGGAGAGAACTCTGCAAGCATAATGCTAGCGAGAAAATGGATGCGGCAAGCATGTTTTTTTTTCTTTCTGCTAAGTAGGCTACTCAAGGCACATATTGAATAAATTGAATCTCAGATGATCAAATTTCCAATATCCTGAGAAGCAGCAAGAGCTCACTGCCCTGGACAAGTATATCCATACATGTGATCATGTTTCACAATGGAAAGACATCAGCAAGCTGCATAACAGGATGCTAATATAACCGTAGCATCAGAGGCATAAAGTTGTAGCCAAGTTTGGTAGCAGCTGACAAATTTGGCATTAAAACAGTCTGTCCAACTAATCTTGTGCCTAATGTACCTGAATATAGCCACACACCATTTTGCAAACACGTACTGTACTACATTTTACATTTTTACATACAGCTATATTACTGATACAATATAATATGATAGGAGAGAGATTGGAATGTTATATTTTCCAGTGCAAATAAGGTGATGTATGTCAGAAGAGCGTCAACATGTTTACCAAGAATTCTGCATGACCACCTATGTCACTAAGGACAATGGCATGCAATAAAAACATGGCACAATTTCAAATGGCAAAGCCCTGAGCAGTCTGCTCTACACTGCACTGATTTTAACCATGCTTACTAGCCAGGCTCATTACTGTGTGTGGCTCTATGATGTTCAAGCCAAAATAAGCACTACAATCTTTCAAAAGAAGGCCAGTAAAGATTAGGGTACACACTCTATCCAGTGTAACAAGATTCTCTATGCCATGAACAAATGGCAGACCTGCATAGAAATTTGATAAGGCATTATCTTACTCTGATACATCGATAGTGATACGTTCTAATAATAAGAACAAATAATTGTGCAATTGGTCAGTCTCTTCCAAATTGTTTTCACTATAAAGTTATTCTGAAGGCTTTCCCTTCTATTCCAAGCATAAGAGTATAAAAGGATGTACTCACCCATTAGTATTGCAATATCCACCATAACATACAGTATGAAATCTAATACACTCAGGCTGGATAACAAATGGACGGAAAATGCAACGCCTGGAACAGTGTGAACCCATATGCACTTTAAGACTTTTTGGTACAATATGTAGTGTCAATTTCATTTCAAAGCCTTTTTACTCAGCTTTCATTTGTTCCCTGACATCTGAGGGCAATGTCTCAAAAAGAGCATCCTCCACCACAAGGCCACTGCGTTTTAAGGACCGACAGACACCCAGCTCGGGGGGCAAAGCCTCAAAATGATTCCCCTTTAGCTCCAAGTGCGTCAGCAGCACCAGGTAGGAAATCTTTGGAGAGAGCACAGAGAGGGTGTTTTTGCCCAGCTTGAGTGTCTTTAGCTTCTTGCAGAAAAAGAGCTCATCTGGCAGGTTCTCAATCTTGTTGCATGTGACTGAGAAGTACTGGAGGCTCTGTAGGACCCCAACCTCAGGTGGAATGAAGCGAATGTCATTGTTGGAGAGATCCAGGTAGCGCAGCTTGTTACAGAGGAACAGGTGCGACGGCAGGATCTCAATCTTGTTGTAGCTGAAGTAGAGTCGCTCCAAGCTGCCCAGCTTCTTAATGTGCTCAGGGATTTGAGAGATGCTGTTGTGCCACAGCTTGAGGCAGGTGAGCTTACGGAGATGCTGGAAACTGAGAATTTCCTCGATGGAGCGCAAGTTGTTTTCTTTCAGGTCTAAGGCTTGCAAGTTGACCAGACTGAAGATTGCATGTGGAATACGTTCAAGGTCACAGTGCAACAGCTCCAGTTCCGTCAGGTTCACCATCTTCTTCAGATTGTTTGACATCACTAGCTTGGTCCCATCGTTGTAAATGTACAGGCGCTGGAGGTGGCTGGAGACGTCCACGATGGACTGTGGGATCTTGGTGAAGTTGCTCTTCAATGCCAGCGTCTTAAGAGACTTGAGCTCCCGCAGGGTCTCCAGGGTGATGTTTTTAGAGACATCTGGACTCAGAGAACCAGTAAGATGGAGCTCCTCCAGATTTCTCAGCACGTACAACCAATGGGGCAGCTCACGGGCATCATCAAACTTCACCCGCAGTACTTTCAGGTTCTCTTTCAGGAAGGATATGGCAGCTGGGTGGGCTTTCAGTAAACACTGAGAGAGGGACAACTCCTGCAGGTCCTCAAGTTGTGCAATGGCTGGTGGGATGATGACGTTGTTGATGATCTCCAGCTTCAGGGACTGCAGCTCTGACAGCTCGAAGATGGTGTCTGGCAGACCCGAAAGCATAAAGAGCTGCAGCTCAAGACGGTTGCTGTTGTTTGTCTGTAGTCGCTGGCGGAGCTTTTCGGCCGTCCAGGCATGGTTCAAGTTAAGCTGCTTTAGCTTGTTTTCGCTCACTTCTGAGAGGAATACAGCAAAGCGTTTCGAGTAGAGCGGGTCATACTGGTCGATCAAATGCAGCATAAAGGCAAAGTCATTCTTTACGTCTGGGATATCACTGATTCCCGTCTCCTGTCGCACATACTCAAAGGAGTATTCCTTGAGAGAGCGGTAGAATAGCCAGTAGGATGTATACAAACATGTCATTCCATACACAGCCACAAAGCACAGATAGCAGTAGGAGAGCTTTGAAAACAGGTGAGCCATGGTGTGGTTGCAGGAAAAGTCATTGTAGCCAGTCATATTCTGAATGTCCACATTGCAAAGGACAGTAACTTGGACCCTGGGGACCAACATGCAGTTGTAAATAATGATGAGGACAAACTTCAGCACTTTGAGGATGGTCTGACGGACATACATCACATAGAGCAGATCGCCTTCTTCCACATGCAGTCGGAACTTTTTGACCTTCTCAAAGAGTGCCTTTGCCTGCTCTCCCTCCTTCTTGTCCAGAACACTTGCCGCTGCTGGTTTGTCCACCACAATCTTCTCCGGGATAGACCGAAGAGACTGAGTCTTGACCAGGTTGCCCTCTCCTGGGGAGGCGCTGCTGGGAACAGGCCGGCTGGAGAAGTGCTTCTTGGTCTCTCGCTCCTCTGGGTTCTCTCCTGACACCTCCGACAGAGCTCGGGTAGTCCATGGTGAGTCAAAGCACTTGCCCAAAATGGAGATGAAATGCTCGATTTTGGAGCTGGAGCCTGGGAACTTGAACCAGAAATTGCTGCACACCATGAAGATGACCGTGTGTATGAGCACCAGGTATGGGAAGTACTTGGCATACCAGTGAAGTGCCTTTTCATAGCACATTTGATTAATGAAGCTATACTGCTGCCAGTCAAGGTTTGTCTTCAGGCCCCTCATCTCCTGCACTGCAGGTACAGGTGAGACTGAGGTGGGAGTGGGGAGCGCAGGCTCATTGGTTGGCTCTGACTGATTTGGCAAAATCCCTGTATTATTCGTCGAAGGTACTGGAGAACTCCTCTGAGGAAGGCAGATTATCTTGTCTTGCATTACCTGCATATAAAAGAAAAACAGATAGTTTAGCTACTGTATACCTGAGAGTGCATGAACAAAGTTTAGAATTTTCTCAAAATACACACACAAACTGTCTGTCATCATAATCATCAAAAATTACTTTTCAAAATTTTTGATATGTATATGTATGATCCCCCATGCTTAAACATTTCAAAGAATTTTGACTGACATTTCACAAGTTATTGTATAATACAGTATGAAGATTAGAAACCCATGTAACTGCAGCACCTTATTTAACTACAGTGCAGACTTTTTATCCATAACATTTCCTGAGATGCACTGTGCAAAAAAAGCATTTTAATACATACTTGGACTATTATGCCTGCAGGAAAGTGTTATATTGCATACCAAGAGGCCTACTGTAATGTGCTTACTCGAGCTATGACTCAGACAGGAAGTGCCGATCGGCTGCATTCACCCCAGTGTACTCCAGAGGGAGACATACTCACTTAAATGACTCAAAATAAATAAATAAATAAATAAATAAAAGAGCCTAGTCTGTGTTGCTTCACATAACCTTTCCCAAATACTCCTCCACAGCTGACAGCTCACAGATGATAGATCATTTTATTGGATGTTCCTGAGCGTGCCTGTCTGAGAGAATGTATCATTACAGACTATCCAGTATGGAAAGTCAGGGTGTGAGTCATAGATCTGACTTCATACTGAGCTAGTCTGGCCCTCTTCTTGTGGGATGGCACAGTAACATGTAGTGACATAATTACTTGCTAAGCCCATGGGCCGGATGCGGCTGGTCTGGGGTCTGTCTCAGTGGGAAAATGTGAAAAAGCTACTGCTGCATCAGCTGAGGAGGGGCAGGACAAAGACACGTCACAAAGAGTATGGAGAAGACGAGAGGCGAATTCTGCTGAGTTGGGTCTCCTGAGGAAGGAGAGATCAGCACAACTGTGAACACACCACCACTCATTCTGTCATTCTCTCCCCCTCTCTCTCTCTCTCTCTCTCTCTCTCTCTCTCTCTCTCTATCTCTCCCTCTCTCCCTCCTCTCTCTCTCTCTCTCTCTCTCACACACACATACACTGCATACACCCTCTGTCTCTTTCACCCGCCCTTTTTCTAATTTTGTTCACTGCGCTTCTCTAAAGGTCCTTTCACCCAGCATTATGTGCTCTCGACCAGCCCACACTCCCCCTCGATTCAGACGGGGCCCTTTTTGGCACGAAGAGTGTTTACCTCTCCCATTCTACAGTGTGAGGCACCGACGTAATGGCAGGAAGCGTGTCAATTAGGCACCATAATGGCTGCCCTGGACAGGGGGCTGACGAGTGTAAACTCTGAGAGCCATCGGATGGTTAACATTTACATTCCCCACACAGTCTCCTGTACTGCAACCAGGCAGTTTTTTTGTTTCTTGTTTTACAGAGCTTCTGCCTTTGAACATGTTCCTCTAGGGCGGCAAAGGGGGATATCCCCACCCTCTCAGGGAGTTCCTGTCAGGGGTGTTTGTCTTATCTAAAAATAATTTGAAATTATCGACAGGAATTTACACAGAGGACGAGCTGGGGGGTGTTGGCTGCTAATAGTCCATTTTCAGCTGGTCTGACACAGGGCCGAGGATACAATGATAAAAAAATTGTTTGTTTGTTTCTATTGGGAATGAAGAGTATGGAAAGTATGGAATGTATTTCACACAGAGGTGATAGAATTTCATCTCTTTTTCACAGTGAATATCCACCACAGCATGTGTGAGCTACACACCAATGCAACTGTCAGCTGTATGCAACTCTGACACAGTATTGAGTGCAAAGATTCCTGCATCCACTACAGCATGTAAATGTACTTGAAAGCCAACATCTTGGAAAGTTTCCTAGATCTTTTAGTAAATTTCCAAAAAACACACATTCCGTTTATATGAACTATTTTGCACTAATGCAGATATTTTATAGGCCTACAACATTTACCTGCCGTCTAGAAAAGAAGTGAATATTGTAAAAGTAGCCTACATTACTTTGATCATTGTCGGATCATTAAAGACAACTAAGGACAGGGCAGTTTTTGTAATGCTGTTGGAAATCCAAAGGTAATTCTCACATCTGCTTGCAAATGATTTAAGTCTGCACCATAAGCCCAGTTACACACTTTGGACTGAGCTATCCCAAAATCTGGGTATTTTTCATGAAAAAAATGGAAATGGAATTCTCTTTAAATTCTCCCACAATTCTCCCATTTTCCCTCTTGCACGCTTCTGAAGGCTGTATTAAGGGTAGGAATGTAATAACAATCCCACAACTGTTATTACACAATCCCAAACAATTCATAATTTTATGGTCACATTATGATATAGTGTGATTGTAAATGCAGTTTATAAGTTGGGTTTGATTTTACGTAAATCATGTAGCTTTCATAAGGCTGGATCTGTTGTGTCAAGCCACAATGCACTTGTGACCTCAAGTGCATGTAACCTCAAGTGCGTAATGAAATGGGGTGAGATTTGGAGCACTGTAAAAAACTTAAAACACTGTTGAACAGTCTCCTTGAATGGAGGGTTAACTCTATCTTGAGCAATGGAATGGCATGTTGAAAATGACCAAAGCTGTCAATGGGAAAATCAAGGGTTTTTTTTTTTGTGTAGGCATCCAGAGAATTTTTTTTATTTCATTCATTCTTTCACCCTGATTTAATTCTTAATGATGTCTTAAAACCACAGGAAAGGCTGATTTGGACAGGACTTTTATGTGCTTTAAAAAAAAAAAATAGCGTTGCTATGATACCAACCTGAAGTGTGCATCCAAACACTCCAATCATGAGCATGATCACAGAGAGGTAGTCTGTAAACACGTCCCACCATGGCTTCAGTACACGGAAAGCTGGTTGCTGTTCTGAGAACTGCCGAAACTCTGTCACGGGAATCATAATTCCTGTCAAGACACACAAATATGGAAAATTATTCACTCTCACATCAGACAATGATAAAAATCTACATTACAGCGCCTGTACAATGAACTCTAGAACAAGCATCTGCTAGGCTATGCGATACTGTGGTCTGTTTATATTAGATTATGCATTCTGGTAAGGAAACGAGAATGGTCATGTGGAGCGAACTTTCATTAACCTTTTGTTTTTGCCAATATGTCATATTTCAGCCAAAGAAGATGTACACGTCTAAAATCAACATCTCTGAGTCCCGCAGAGAAATTCAACCTCCAACCCCATCCAGGGAAACACAACCCCCCCATCCCAAACCTCCCTGCCCTGACATACTATTTGAACAGTGTTCCGCTGAGAGCATTAGTTAGGTCTGTGGTCGCTGACCGAACAAAACTGTTGAGATTACACATGCCTCTGGAGAATTTCCCCGCCATCTCTGCAGTGATGTCTCCATCTTTTGTTAACACCAATACATTTCTCTGCGCCTCTTCCTGTCAAACAAACCTCTAAGGCATAGACACTAGCTATCTAAAAATGGCAGTATTTATGCACTGCAGAGATAATCAAGGCTAGCCTACTGACTTTAAACTCAGAGAGTTTCACTCAAGTCTAATGTGTTAATTATTATATTAATCAGATGGAGTGAAAGTGCAGTCAAATTTGTTTAATTGCCATTTTTACAATAATTTGACCTCCTATTCTTGATACACAATTAATAAACTTCACATGCATAACTTGCGGTAGATCAAGGAATCAAAGAATTTTATCTGATGAATACAGTAAGATAACACTCTTCATAGTAAACCTCAAAGCCTGCATAAACATTAATCATAGTATCACTTACTTTTAGATAAAAGTCTAAACTATGGAATATCTGATGGTCAATCCATGAGTTTCTTTTAATTAAGTAAATGTGCTCATAATTCATCTGCAGTAAACCACAACCCTTTGTACGGAGGATAATAGCAAGTTATGGGAACGTTATTAAGGCAATATCGATTACAACATTACACTGTATGCACTTGGGCAGTAATCTGTCAAGTGCTTTCTGTAAACAAAAACAAAAAGAAAAACATACAGAAAGTTTGACAAGAACCCATGGGTTGCGCTAATGCGGTTATAACCCAAAGCAAAGCCGCACAGGAAATGAAAAGTCTCCCACAACACCCATCATAGCCCACAGTAATTATGCATTCCTTCCTGGCCCACTGCTGTTTGTGCATTACAGAGGTAATGCAGAGGAGAGGACAAAGGCACCCTGAGGTTGACCACTGGCTCTCTGCAGACTTGTTCAGCTGCAACGAATCAATGAACACTGAATGTAATTAGGCACAGAACCTTTAGACCACTCAGGCACTAGATCTAATTCATTTGTTAATAACTGTACTCTCTGTGTCATTACGGACATTACTTAAATGTATATTTAGAAGATATTACTCATTACTTTGTACTCATTACTTTGCAAAGTTATTCAGGTGAGCAAGAGAAAGGTTTTGCTCTCATCACCATTATTTGAACACTAATACATAAGTGACTGAAAATATCTTAATAATACCAATTATTTTGTTATGCCAAATGTTTAGACATTAAATACCAGTTTTCCATGACAAACAAGATTAAAGACTTCCATTGTCTATTTTGTCTGTCCTTTAACTTTTCCTTTAATCTTTAAGTGATTTTCTACATCTTACTTTCATCCATCAGCTATGCCTAAAATAACCAGTGAAAGGTAATGATGAAATCAAGACTGACAGGCTTAAGTCAATTTACAAATAGTTCATTTCCATCACGTTGTTGATGGCTATTATTTAAGTCTCCCAGTGATGTCTTTAATGTATCTCAAGGTGGAGTTGTTTCTGGCATTGACATGCCTTATAATCAGTGATAGTGAGGAATAGGTTTGGGATGCCAACACCACTGTTGAATATCCTGGATTTGTTGTGCCTATATCATTAAACAATTGTAGGAAGTGTCCCACTTAACCGCTGACTAGGTATCAGTACTGGGTATTATACTTGCAGTGCACACTAATGTTGATCTGTAGCAAATATGCTGTTTCAGTATGATTACTTGAAGGTGCTGCTGACAAGTTTGGTTGATATGGAAAGTCTCCAACCATGAGATCATCAAGCACAATAACTGATTTCACCTCTTGTTCTATGAAACTTAATCTTACTGATGTTCCATTTTCTCTACGTCACACAAGGCACTAGTAACTACCTTTCATCAATGGAGTTAATCAACGGATTACATAATGCATGAAATGTGGATATACTGTATTTGTGTAAGATGACCTCAACAGACCTTTCACCCTGACAAGGTCATGAGCATAAAACACAAACACACACAAATTTGAATTCATCAATGGTAAACACAATGGTTGTCTAACAGGCATCTCAGCCTGACATCAGTGAGGTTTGGTGAACCCATGGACGGCATTGAGGTGAGAGGCATGGACACTGTTGCCCCCTGTCTGCAGAGGGGGGCCATGCCAGCACACTCCCACTCCCTGCTGGGATGTCCAAGGCAATTAGTCTACACCCGTACCACCCAAGCCTGAACTCCACTGTATTCTGGATGAAAATGAAAAATCCTTTCAGCTCTAATTGGGTTTTCATGCTTGAAATGTTGTGGAACACAAAAACATGACCCATGGTATATTCATACATGAGTGAACCTAATGTTAAGTGTATACCAACTTTCCAGTGGCCATAATTTCTAACTTCTAAAAGATAAAATCACATATGTAAGCAGTATGCTTGTGGATGAGTTTTTTTTTTCTTGCACAATTTGGCCATTTTTGAACTTCCCCTTACTCACTTGTTGACTTCAGTAAAGTGACTAAATCTTATCTGAGCTACATATTTTATCAAAAAAAATCCAACTGGTCATAAGAGTTTACCCATCATGACTGTTTAGCCGTGACTCCGGGGGCCTTGCTGGTCTGACCTCCACTAACCCAATCTCCTCAAATGACTCATCCTCTCTGGAGAATCCCCTCAACATTATACTCCACTACAGTCTCGGGTTTGTTCGACCATAATGACTGTCAGCACATCTTTGTCCTTACACTCTCACTGAAAATGGAAACTGAATCTGTATGTAAATGACGTCACTGCACAGAACAGTTCCCTTTATCAGTCTCCAGCACCCTAGTTCTGTCTCCCACATGCACTCTCTCAACCAGCTTAAAAACTGTGTTTTAAAGTGCCTGAAACAATATTTATACATCTGTTGTGGCCAGCTGCGTTGGTTCAAGAGGTCTGATGTCTGGTATATCCTGTGCTGAGTAATGACCTTAACATGCTGTGTATTAGCTTAACAGGCTGCATGCTCTTAAATGTTTTTGTGAAGTCTCTGTCTTCATCCAGCCAAGTAAGTCCATTGGCAATTCTTTAAAGATCTGTTTCTAACCCCTTCAATCAAAGTGATATTTTCACGCCAGTGATCTTAACTTGGCCAATGCCTTCCTGACTGTTTTTAAAAATATCACACAAACACACCAACTCCAACACACCAACTTGGCAAGCTTGGATGGAAATAGTATGTACAGTACCTTATGAGGAAGGATGCAGGGCAAACCAGGATAGCATAAAGGGATGTTTATGTGATCCAAATGACCACAAGAAGTCTATTAGGACCCCAAGGACTTGTGTCACATTGAGATTCTAAGCTGGATCACACAGTCCCGCTTCTACCATGACGTTTGTTCCTTAGTAATAACACCACATGGACTGAAATTTATTGAGCGATGCTTCCGTTGATCGCTTTGAAGGAGACATGTCCTTGTGGTGTTAATTTTTGTTGGGACATTGTTGAGCCAGACCAGCCTTATCCCATTGACAGAGCCTTTCCTGGCAGGAAATGGTCCTGCTCTCTCAGTCACACAGTCTGACAGAGACAATGTATGCCTGAGTCACCTCCAGACCCAAGGATACAAACTCTTTTCCAATACAGGACCTTTAAGACAATAGGTGCTGTTTCGAGAGATACCAGTCATTTCCCAAAGGTAAACAGATGTTCCATTGTGACATATAGCCTACGTATGGCCTATTTAATGCTTTTAATGCTACATCCAATTCACTATCACAGATTATCGTGAGATTTGTGTGATGGCATCTTTGAAATATATGTCTTGGAATGAAGAGCGATATCAGTTCTCTTGTATTCATGACAAGTCTGTACTCATATGACCCTGGAAATTTTTAAAATAAGGGCTCACCACACCCTAGCCTTAACAAAAAAGTGCTGAAAACAAAACTTGATAAAAATGCCACTACACACAGGGTGGTGATTTTAACTCAAATGTAAATTTAACCATAATATCACATATTGCCTCAGGGTGACATGCAGACATCATTCTATGCTATATTGTGGGGATGAAGGGTTAGGGTATTTTCACTGTACCCACATTGACCCAAGGATACCCATTCATTTGAAAATTCAGGGCAAAATAACCCTTTAGGCTATAAGCAACATCTAATGGATCTTGCATGGCCCTTTGCTGGGAATGATCATCGATGTCGAGTACAGTAATAGCCTAAAGCCAGACGTCTCTCTCACTCTCTGGAAGATAGCCTAGGCTACACCATATCACTGAAGCTTTAAAATTAACCTGTGCCATCCACCACAGGCTATATTTACAAAGATTTAACTATCAACAACGATTCTGCATATCGAATGAGTGATCCTTAGGCTACATGGTTGAGTGCTAACGTGAGTTCATCTTCAACCAGTGATCACATAATCTTACCAAGACGAATAGAAACTATGTTGCTCTTCTAACTTTCCTGACAATCGCGCATATAGGATATGCCACGCTACAGTGTCATCCAAGCGCATGACCTGACCGAGCTGTCCTTTTTCTTTCTCAGTAAGCACACTAAGTAAAATAACCAAAAAGGGTAATTAATCGTCTCTTACCCACGATATTTTTCCGGGCAGTTTATTCTCTCATATGTCTGGCCGTTGCCAACTCAGAGGTAGTAGCATGTCCTTCTAGCTGCGGTGTCTTGGTCCGTCTGCTGTACCGTTATGTGTATCCCTGATTCACAAAGACTGCACTGACGAACGGCAAAAGGGCGGGACCATAAGTTTGGGGTTGCTCTCAACGAATACATTGTGAAGTTTATTTTTTTCCTCTCAAGAACTCCAGAAGTAGCCTTCAGTGTGTGTGTGTGTGTGTGTGAGAGAGAGAGAGAGAGAGAGAGAGAGAGAGAGAGAGAGAGAGCTTTTTCCTGACCTTGAACCTTCCTTTCTATTTTAAAACATAACCTCTGGCTGGCAGCAGAGCAGATGTCTTCTCTGTGGGAGACCTAAACCCACTCCCTTATGTCATGAGGAAGTTATCTATTCTCTTCTCTACAATATAGCCTAAAATTAGGGCCACCACATCCTCTTTGTAAATAGAGGCTGTTACCCATATCCATTGAACACAATCAACTGAAAATTTAGCATTAAAACGTTTCGATGTCATATGTTAAAACAAAGAAAATAACATTAAGGCCTATCTGAGCAAATAGTGGTAATGTTGATATAAAAACTGACCACTTTGTACACTACTTTGTACACTTTGTCTATAGGCATTATTAATCTTGTACACCATTCATAGAGCATTAAATGTTTCATTGAAACTGCAATTTATTGAAACCATCAAAACTTGACAATATAAACTCAAATATTTAACTCATTTAAGCACATTTCACATCATCCTTTCATGACATTTGAACTTAACATATGTAATAGGGTGATAACAGATTCATATAGTAAATGGGAACAACAAAAGCAATCTTTGATGCCATCAGCAATCTGCTTAAGAACAACTACACTGAGTATGTCAGTCCACTGTCTCCATGTCCTGTGTTACAGATCACCAAGTTACAACTGGTGGAGTTGACAACACCATCAGACTCAGAGGGCTTGAGGGAGTGCTCTCTTTCTGGCCGCTGGAAACCCTCCTTAATGCTGGGAGGTAAGGAGTTAAATAGGACCTCCTCTACTAGAAGCCCCTCGGGTCGGAGAGAATGACAGTCCTCCAGTTCAGGAGGAAGGCTCTCTAGCTGGTTTCCACGTAGATCTAACAGGCATAGATTGGTGAGTTCGCTCACCTGTGATGGAATGATGGATAGACTGTTGTGGTCCAGCAGAAGAGACTGAAGTGTTCTGCAATAGAACAATTCTTCTGGAACAGCATCAATCTATATGGAATTCACAGAGGAGAGAATGGTAACGTTTGTTAATATGCATTTCATATACAGAATTTCATTCTGTGTTCACAATGTCTGAATAATCATGGAATGAATATAAATTACTTACATTGTTGTTTGAGACAGATAGATGCTGCAGTCTCTTCAGATTCTGTATTTCACAGGGAATGACAGTAAGGGAGTTGTGACTTAGATCGAGGTAATACAATCGTGTGCAAAAGAACAGCTGGGAGGGGATAGTTGTGATGTGATTGTGACTGAGGTGCAGTTGCTCCAGCGATTCCAAAACACCAATGTGCACAGGAATGTAAGTGATGCTATTGTGCTTCATCTTGAGTGCAAAAAGCCTTGGAAGGTGTTGGAAACTCAGAACCTCTTCCACAGTTTTGAGGTCATTTCCCTCCAGATCAATCTCCTGGAGGTTGGTGAGGCTAAAGATGGAGCTTGGAATCCGCTGTAGATCACAGTGAAGGAGCTTCAAACATATTAGGTTCTGCATGTTTTTTAAGCTTTGAAGGGCCAAAAGCTGTGTGCCCTCATTGTCCACTATCAGTGTTTGCAGTGAGGCCAGTGAGCCTGTGATCACCTTGGGCATCAATGAGACACTGCATTTCAGGAAGAGAACCTTTAAGTTCTTCAGCTTGGGTATGCTGTTCACAAAGGCAGAGTTCTCCTCTGAAAGCAGATTCCCATAGAGATAGAGTTCAGCCAAGTTAAACAAGTTGAAGATCCAGATTGGTGCTTTCTGGACCTCAGTGAACTTCAGTTTCAAGATCCTCAGGTGCTTTGAGAGGAAGGAGAGTGCCATTGGATCAACAGTGACTGTGGAATGGTCTAGCCAGAGTTCTGTAAGATAAGCCAGCTGGGTGACTTTCTGAGGGAATCGAGCCTCAGGGATCAGTTGCAGCTTCAGCACTTCCAAGTCCTGCAGCTCAAATACAGCATCTGGGATTCCACTGAGAAGCATGAGGTGAAGCTCCAACTGATCCTTTGTGTTCCTCACCACCTTCTGGTTCAGCTTCTCACAGGGCCATAAGTTGTTCAGGTTTAACTGCCTCAACTTCTTCTCACTAACCTCAGACAGGAACACAGAAAACCTTTTTGAAAAGAGTGGGTTGTACTGGTCAAGTAGATGGAGAATGAAAGCAAAGTCATTCTTGACATCTGGGACGTCACTGTAGATGCTGTCTTCCCGAACCGAATCGAATGAGTAGTGACGCAGTGAGTTCCGGATCATCCACCAGAAGCTGTAAAAGCAAGTCATGCTGTACAAGATTATCATCACTGTGTAGACTAGTGAAAGAAGCCAGAAAATGGTAGCTAATGCATGAACACAGCGGAAATTCTGATAAGGCATGAGTGCTCTGAAATCCACAGTGCAGTCCACTTCAAATGTAATGTGTGAGGCAGCTTGAGGAATGTACACCAGTGACACTGATAGAACCAACATTTTCAAAACAATCTGCTTCATGTACAGATGGTAAATAATGTCCTTGTCCTCAACATGTACCTTGAGCTTCTTGACCTTCTCAAATATGGCTTTAGCCTGCTCTCCCTCTTTTTTGTCTAGAACGCCAATCGTCTCCATCCCAATGGGCTTCCTGTCTTCGCTGGTGTTGGACAGCTTGGCGACTGGATCGATAATGCTTGCTGAGGGCTGGGCTGCCCCACCTTGCTCCACCACAGTCTCAGAGAGGGCGCGAGTGGTCCACGGGGAGTCACAACACTTGTGGAGGATAGACACAAAGTGCATGAGTCGAGCACTGGTGCTGGGGTACTGGAACCAGAAGTTGCTGATTATGACTAAGATCAGGGTCTGGAGCATGACCACATAAGGGAAGAACTTAGCAAACCAGTGCAGCTGATATTCATAGCACACTGCATCTATGTAAGAATACTCCTGCAGGTTGAGTCTGTAGACATCAGGGGCGGTGGAGGGGATGTAATATTTCGGAAAGCTGGCATTTTTCAGTGTCTGTTTGGGAGTATATGCATTTTCACAGACGGCATCTTGGTTCATCTGACAGGCCAAACATATGAATCTCCGAAGAGTGAGCTGAAGAGTACATCCCAGTGTAGCCATCATGAACATCATGATGGAGAGGTAGTGGCAGAACACATCCCACCAAGGCTGCAGCACACGGTACAGGGACTGGCCAAGTGTCAAGTTTTTCAGCTCACCTTCAGACAGCATTGCACCTGCCCAAAGAGACACAAGGTAAAAAACTAAGCAGTTAGGCATTCGGGTTCAACAAAAACACCCCCTCTAAATACATATTAGTTACTCACAGAAGTGATATTTCAGTATGAGCCTAGCCTGGCGAATGGCAAACTAAAAATCACGAGTGATATTTAGTCTGGAGACCTACCTATTGCAACTCTCGCAGCGGAAGCATTGTTTACGATTGTCCAGAGCCGTTTATTGGGCGCTACGAATGTATCATAGCATCTGTACATGGCTCAGAGCCAATGCCAGAGTAGGGGTCGACCGATATGCTTTTTTAGGGGCTGATACCGATATCGATATTTATTGCCTCTGGGTGGCCGATAACCAATATATGGCCGATATTTCGGGCCAATATTGTAATTTTTTAACCTGTTTGACTGGACTGCTAATTGACAGATTTATATAAAAGGAAAACTATTTCCAAATTCCATGAAAAGAAACACATTGAGTTGCCTGCTCAATCAAATTTAGAAAAAAGACCATTCATGAGATACAGGATTAAATGAGGGGGATTAATTAACCAACATAATACTTCTAATGAGTAACCTATAGGCTACATTTTTCTTTTTCATATGAGTTTTCATGTTTCTCAACTCTAAGACTATGCATTTTTAAATGGTATGTCCGTTAAATCGGGCGTAGAGTTCATTTGCATGGCATGTAGGGAAAGACAAGCAGGCTGGTGTCTCGCAGGAGAATTCAACATAGGCCACCATAAATGCGAATTGAAGTAATTAAGTGCAAGGATGAAAAAATATTCTATCTGAATGTGTTTTTGAGTGAAATAAGATATTTAGTGCATTTAAACAAATATCGGCTAAAACCGATATGTGGGAGGGCGATACCAATATGGGCCGATATGGGACCAATATGGCCAAAACAGCCGATATATCGGCCACACCGATATATCGGTCTACTTCTATGCCAGAGCCACCACTTGGCGTAAAATGCAATCAAGGGCCGTACTAGTCCCTTTTTGTTCTGTGATTGGATATACCGAAAGCAGGCAAGAAAATCGGCCATGGTCACCATGCTGCTTTGCAGAGTGAAATGAAATAAGCACGCAAAGGAGCATGGGAACTCCCAGGCTAGTATGAGCCATTAATCTCTGAAAATAATGATTTGCAAAAAGTAAATGTTCCTGCACATTTGTTATGACATCTTCAACTGTAATATTTCCATAAATATTTTATAATATAAATCATTAAAGTGTACACAGAGCACGAGAATGTCCAATTAAACTTTTGGACTGGTGTCAGGAGAGCAATGCAAAAATAGCACAGGATATAAATCAGGAAACAATTATATTGTGCCTGAGACAAAATGATCCTCTCATCTATTTAAGTTAATATGATTTAGGATTATCCTGGGCTAAAACAAGTTTATTAATTCAATTTACATTACTGCAGTGGACAAGAATCTGGAACGACATAATTGAACAAAAACATTGCAATGTGGTACTAAATATTTCATGGAATTAAATTATAGCATAAGATAAGGTTGAATATCTTGTGCTTACTAAACGCTTAAACGCAACTCCTACCACAGCCTTGTTTAATCTGTTTTGATTTGAATGTATACTCAGAATATAAGTGAATAATGTGGTGGAAATGAGATGTGTTGTTTAGGCAGAAAAACACATTTGGTCTATTGACAATATGAATAATAAATTAGGCCTCCACTTTTCAACAAAAACTCCCTCTGTTCTCCTCCCATCTACAACTCATCATGACAAGAAAATTACACATACAAGCCCTTATCTTTATACTAAGCCATAATTGTTTAATATTTATGAAAATATAAAGTGTTAATGATAAGAAACTTCCAAAGGGGGGAGAAAAAGACAAGTACCAAAGACAAGTACCAGACAGAGAAAAGCCCAAGGCCCTATTTTTTCTCCCCAATTCAGCACAGACTTCAAGCCCAAAGAGAGTGGCGAAAAGCGCATTGAAAAAATAAAGCATTATAAATTCACTTTAATTTAGATAATTAGACCCAAAAGGCACTTACTGCTGAGATAATCTAAGAAAACTCATCCTTCAGGATTCATATTTAATCGGTTACTAAGGCCATAAATAAATCAGGAGCGTTGTGAACTCTGCAAATGAGCACCATTAATTAAAAGTTGGCCATTTAAGTTAGTAATAACTTTTAACTGGGGAAATATATGGATAATCAATACCAAATAGAGTGCAATGATGCAGCTAAATGGTATGTTAATCATGAACCGTTGAAATTCAGCATTGTCAGTTTTGGCCAAAAAGAAAGAGAACATTACATACAGTACAGAAGTACTGTATATAGCATAGCATCTCACTGTTGCAAGAGGCAGTTAAAATATTATCAAAGACGGAAAAACATCTGACTGGAAGTTTTACACGTCAGAACCTATGGAACAGTTAATGCATTGGATTAGTAAATGTTATGAAACACATAAATCATCTGACTTCAATTAGATTAGTTATTTGACTTTGACCAGTACATGAGCGAGGGAACCTGAAAATCCCCCGCAGTAGAGAGGAGCAGACTTGAGGGTTGGCTTTTTTGTACACTCTGATCCACTGCTATGCATTTGTCATTGACCCCTCCTATAATGCCCTACTAAATGTAGTCTAGCACAGGGTACAACAGGACTCGTTGTACTATATAGCACTATGACATAGGCCTACTGTACTTTAGATTTAAATGAAACCATGATCATACTGCTGCCCATATTCAGCGGTGAAAATTATAGGTCTATATCAGAATGTGCTGTGATTTGTTTTTGTTTTATTTATTTTGCAAAATAAGCCAAGTTTGTAATACCAGATGACTTCCTTTGCCTAAAAGTGGCCAATCTTTACACTAAATTTGAACCCCCTATTCTGTGCAAGTACATTATAAGTGGTACCAATGGATGTGTCTGGTTGCCTATCTTAATCTAATACCAAATAAGTCCATTGTAAGAGCAGATACCATACAAAAGCCCATGGTGGTTCTTTGATAAAAAGTAAAAGTTTTGAACCCAATAATCAAATGATGCTGTGACCAGGCATGACCACGGAGAGTTAGTTTGGAAGTGAATGGACCTCACCTGCGAAAATAATGCAAGTTTATATTTGAATGTCACAAAGTTAGTTTTTTTTTTTTTTTTCTCAGAGTGGATCACCACTGCTAAGGCAAATAATTAGACACAGTGTTTTTGGAATGCTAGAAAACCAGGAAAACTGTGTAATAGAACAGCCTGTGTACTTAACCTCTTGAAATTACTTGTAAAAACAATTAGAAAGTTGTGTTATCTTAGGGATGGAAGCCTCTCCCCAGCACTTCCCGAAACACTACATTTTAATCACATTATCACATTTCTTCACTTTACGGATTTGTCTGCCAATAGTGATTTTGTAAGGGATATCTGCAATGACATAATTTGCTAGATATTAATAGCCTTAAATACCCATTTTACACTAGAAATTTTGGGCCCTATGACAAAAAAATATTTTGGGCCCCAAAAACATTGATTTTAATATGGACAATTCCACGAAAAAGTCAACCTCACCTTAGAAATGAAAGTCTCATCTAAATGGATGTACTGTACAATGTATTTTGGAAAGCTTGCAATACAAAAATACTATTGTCTCAATGTAAATAATGAGCTGAGCAAGTTTCGAAAGGATATCTATTTGCAACAATTTTGAATGTATTCATCTGTAAGCCTATGGAGGGGCTGATAATGGGCATAAATTGGTGATAACACACACAAAGCTACAATGTTATCAATCATTTTCTACTTTTATATTACTATTTCAGTCGTCACAGATTAAAACTCACCATTCAGACTATTTCAGACGGGCCACATCCATAACAAAAATATGTAATGTCCATAACGCCGCTTTTCCCAACCCCAAACAAAACCATTTTTACATTTAAATGAACTCTTTTTTTTGTGTTCACTCAAGTGTCCTTTGTTATGAATTGAATAATATTTACGTTTCTCTGTAAACTTCACAGACTTCATAGGAAAACTGTAATCTCCCATAAAAGCTTGTCCATTTCTCGTCACGTCCAACGCAAATTGAAAGTCTCTTCTTATGATGTAAATCATGATATGAATTTTTTGTGTTTGCCTGTATTCAGCAATAGACTTTGCATAAGGAAATTAACAAAATTGTGAAATACTGCTAGGTTTGCACTGGTTATGTGGCATTTTGTTCAATAATGCATGCAAATGTCACATCCATAACGCTGGCATTGCCCATATTCAAATGTTCAAATGTTCTCTGGGGCCGCCTGTCCCTGTCAGGCACTTAGAATCATTCTAACTACCATTAGGCTATACCTAAAAATACCGGTAATAATTTTTAAATCCAATCCAATCCATTGTGCCATTCAGTAAAATACCTGCTGGTTCTCTGAAATTGTGCAGGTAAAGTTCTGTCAGTTTATAATTATTAAACATCCTTAACACATTGCACGCAACAAAAATGGAGGTGACTTGAAGACTTTGTGTGTTTTACATTTGTTTGTTTAATAATGTCTAGTTAGCCTTACCCTCATTACTAGTGTGGACGACTGTACGAGAGCTAAGGACTAGCAGAGCTGAGGCCACCTGGATAGCAAGTTGTTTCATGCAGTAAAAAAGCATGTTAAATAAAAAATACTGTTTGCTCAATGAAACCTGAAGGCTAAATACTCTTCCCAATTTCATTTTAACAGTTGTTTTGGACTAGAGCCAGAATATTGATACAATCGCTAAGCTAATTTAAAAGTAGGCTAGGAAATCATTCCTTTCTAGATGCAAAGAGACAAAATGTATGAAAAGGTTGTTTTGGATCGAAGCGAGGCTATTTTACCTTAAATTGCCTTACAACGAGATTCTTCTCTTATCTTCTGATTTTATCTTCACAGATTTTTTTTTAAAATTAAATAGCTATCATTGGCTACTTGCAGTTCCATATCGAAACTTTCGGCTCTAGAAAGTTTTGTTCTTTGGCGCCATCTGCCGTAATGTACGGCCAGTGTTTGAGAGCAGAGTTTACCATATTGTCCCTAGTAGAAGGGCATTGACACTACAAGTAAAGTTGTTGTTGGCTATGAAGAGAAAGTAGAGATAGATCATAAAGACCTCTAGTATTGCAAGTTGAAACAGTAAAGATTGCAGTGATTAAATCCAGTCGTTACACAATGTAATGATAGACCTTACAAAAAATCCAGATCTTAATAAGCGAGTTTTATACAGTTTTTATGGTTTACGTGAATAGGGGTGTGCTCAGTTTCTCCTTCCGGGCTGGGAATTCGACTATGCACATGGGGTACTGTGCAGACACTGGATTCCTAGTATTTATTAACGTGCAACTACTTTGTTAAATGACTTTGAGCAAGCACTTTACCAAATGTAAGTGGCAAAATATCTTAATTTCTAAATAGTTAGTGGGTATGTGGTGAACGCAAAAATACTTTCTTTGGTGCATGTTGGATGCTGCTCGGTTGAATGAACCAAATATTTCCATCTGCTAAAGGACCAAATTAATATACGTTTTATGTTTTAGTGTGTAGTAAATCTTCAGAATTAATTATTAAAAGTAACAGTAACGTTTTTGAAATCGTTAAAAGGTATCCAATCATTGTATCCCTATGTTTAACACGATTGGTTAACCTAGGGGGCGGAAATGTAGTGTGTTGGTTGAACCAGAGAAATTGTAATAAGTAAACGGGCTTAGTAGAATCAACTCTGAGTGCCGGTGTCCCAGCTCGACAGTTTTCAGGGAAGAGAACAGTTAAGTGGAGATCCCGTTACTTTTTCATCTATTGTCTGACATTACAACTACAGCTGCATTTGTTTTCCTATAACCTGAGCTAAAGTCATTTGGACAAGCTAGCACGAATCTTCCTCTTGGGTTGTAAACAATGACTGTCGATTGTAGTTGTAACACTCTGCATGTATTCAAACTTAGCCTAGATAAGATGTCTTTGTTTTTTTTTGTTTTTTTTGCATCCATTGGATATTCGGCATACGACATTCACATGAATCGACTTACTAGTTCTTGTACTCAAATTTCTTATGGGCTACTTTTGATAAGCTCCATGAAGAGGATACCCCAATCTTTCATGCCTAATAATGTTCTAGCAGAAGCATTGGTGAAATACTGGAGACATTATGAGGAGCCATTCAGTACCTTCCACAGTAGTCAAAAGTTATTACACTTTGTTATTACACTGTAAAAATTCCTACCCCTCTTGTGATGTTAATATAGGCCTACAAGCTAATAGGCTAGCTCTGTTTTTTTTTTTTTTAGTTTAGTTTTGTTTCTGTAGCCTGCTGAGGAAGAGTCTTCTGTTTGATAATGGTACAGAGCTAGCTTGATCTGCTTCTCCAGCCTTGCAGAGTCATGTTTTGCCTAAAAAGTCAACCTCACCTTAGAAATTAAAGTCTCATCTATATGGACATGCACATTATTTCACAAAACTTATGTCTCAAGGTAAATAATCATCTGAGCAAGTTTGGAAAGGATATCTAGGCCTACTCTTTTAAAATTATTACCCTGTTCAGCCATAATGTAAGTATGGAGGGGTTTACAATGGGCATAAAGTGTGTGATAACACACACAGAGCTACAATGCTATCAGTTATTTTTAGAACCAATTTATTTTACATTTACATTTAAATAAGATATTTTTCTGTATTCACTCAGGTGCCCTGTGTGGTATGAAAATAATTATGTTTATGACTTCATAGAGAAAACTAATCTCCCATAAAAGCTTGTCCATTTTTTGCCACGGCCAATAAGCAAATTGAAAGACTCATATTCTCATGATGTAAATCATATGATTTTTTTTGTGTCTACCTGTATTCAGCCATGGAGTTTATATAAGAAAATGAACACAATTGTGAAATACTGCTACATGTAGGCTTGCAGGGGTTAGGCAATAAATGCATGCAAATGTCATGTCCATAATGCTGGAATTGCCCTGTAGTACTGCCTCCCCAGCACACCTCAGCTTAGAACAGCACACTGGACTGACTGGAACACTCAGGAGTTTCCTGCAGATGTTGAAGGATCTTAGTCGCCTCAGGAGACACAGCCTGCTCTGAGTCTTTTTGAATAGATGTGAAAAGTCAAGCATGGCTGTAAGGCTGTAATTTTGCAGCATGTTTTTTTTTTGTTAGAACATTATTAAACATGGAAGATTGAGGGATCCTCTTGATGAAACTTATCAAAAGTATTAGTATTCCTGTGATCAGGGGAAATAATGACGTGAATTCACTGAATGCATGAATTAAAATTTGCCCACAAAGAAGTATGCCAAATTTTGTTCCGGAAACCAATTTTACTGCAGTGTCCAGATTAGTTCTCAGTGCAAAAAGTTAATGTCTTTTCTATATTTTGATTGGCAGATATGAATATCACACTTCGATGCTACCTTTCTGCTTCTCCACTATTCAGAGTTAACCCTGCCAGAGTCATTTCATCCACACAAGTAAGACATATCAACACAACTTGCCTCCTTGCTCAAATAGTGGAAACCCTGCGCATATTGGTTTACACAGGTTACTGTGTTTTGTTTTGTTATTAATATTTTGTTATTATTATTATTATTATGCTTGTTTTTTTGTCAAGAAGACCATGGCATTCACCCGACATAAAAACGCCAAGAGAATTGAAGGACTGGATAAGAATGTGTGGTAAGCAAGCAGTGATTTTTGTGTGGTTATGATTTTAAGACTTCAGACTTTCAAGACTAAAAGTGACTTGTGTATTTTATAGGGTTGCCTTCACATCTGTAGCAGCAGACCCAACAATTGTCAACCTTGGACAGGGCTTCCCTGATATTCCACCTCCTTCGTATGTCAAAGAAGGACTTGCCCAAGCAGCAACTGTCGACAGACTAAACCAGTACACTAGAGGCTTTGTAAGGATCTTGCTTTTAAGTTTTTTAGTATGCCTTTGCTATGACAAACCTGACAGTGAATTCATTCAGTTTAAAGGGATACCAGGCAAGCATGCTTTTATTGAAAATAAAAACTTGTCCTAGTATTCTTTGCATAACAATTTTATTATTATATGAATGTTTAATTAATGCATGTAGCTTGATGTTGATATTATAATTCTTTATATATCTCTCCCTTGTTTGTGTATACAGGGTCATCCAACTTTGGTCAAGGCTTTGTCGCAAGTATATGGGAAAGTCTATGATCGGCAGATTGATCCCTTTAAAGATATCCTAGTCACAGTTGGAGGTTATGGATCATTATTCAGTTGCATGCAGGCACTGGTGGAAGAGGGGGACGAGGTAGGACAAACTCCTCTGTGATGATTCTATTCTCCAACCTAATTACTGATGCTTACACTATGAGAACCCAAAACTATTGCACCTTGGGCATTTGTCTTGTTTACAGTTGGACATTCTCTGTATAAGGTCTGGTGTAGAGCTGATAATCAGAATAAGTTCTGTATGATACTTATTGCAAGGATTTATTGTGATTGTGCAATAGCTTGTATAGTGGCCACCCCCACTTCGAAGGTGCAAATGTCTCTACAGATTCCTGATGTGTGAATATGGGGGATCTCTTTGCTCCTTGCGACAATTTGATTAGCATAACTGTTAGTTCACACCTTGAGCTACCAAAGCTGTAAAATCGCCTATGGACAACAGCGACAAAAGCTACCAGCTGTAAAAGTTGAGGGATTTGAGCAACTAAAAAAAGCTAAAAAAAAAAAAAAACAGCCAACTTTATGCAAATTAGCTATGACCTATTTAGCCTCTTCGAAATAAGTCTATAATTATTAAAGGTGCCACAAATGTTGACACTTCAGATGCATACGCTGTAAGTGTGTAAGGCGCGAGAGGATGTTACCGTGACATTGATTTCAGACCTATCAGTAATACTGATGTAAAACAGTAAGTAGCTCTCGGCCGAGTTTTTTTTTTCTCTCTCAAAGTAGCTCTCAGAGGAAAAAAGGTTGGAGACAGGCTTTCTAGTGGGTCATTAACAAATGGCTCACCTCCTATCACTCCTTTGTGTGTGTGACGTACTCAAGTGTGAGTGACGTACTCAAAACCTTCAAGCAGAGAGGATTAAAGTGAGGCAACAGTGTTAGTTTAGTTTCGTTAGTTTGTGGGTTGCCAACGAGGACGCATTTAGCCAAAACTTAAACTTAAGACATTTAAGTACCCCTCCTAAATATAAGGTTATAATTGGGAAATCGAGAAATTGTATTAATAAAGTGGAATATATTTTATTTTAACATTAGAGAATAAGGTACAGTACAATACTCCATTCACCTGTACTATGTCACCTTCCTAACAAAACATTGTATATGCTCAATTATTACAGGTTATCATAATTGAGCCTTTTTTTGACTGCTATGTGCCCATGGTACGAATGGCTGGAGGCAAGCCAGTGTTGATACCCCTCAGACTGGTAAGTTTCCCTCCTGAAGCTTCAGTCTTTTCACACACTCTCAACTGCTAGTTTCTGAGTGAACTCCCTGTGGCTCTTTCCATGCACAGAAGCCGGGCAAGACAGCAAACATCACCAGTGCAGACTGGGTTCTTGATCAGGAGGAACTTGCAAGCAAATTCAACTCAAAGACAAAGGCGATCATCATCAACACACCAAACAATCCCATTGGAAAGGTGAGCCTGTGGCAGCAGTAATGGGAATGGATAGGTCTGCAAAGGATTTGCATCATAGTATGTTGTATTACTAGATTCAACATAGTCTAGAAATGCTTTTTCCATATATCCACAATACTTAATATCTGTAGGAGTATAGTGCTGTGTATGGTCTGCAGTCCTTTCATGCACAAAATATTCTGTTTTTTTGCAGAAATTCAAAATAATTTTTTGATCCTCAGATCCTCAATTTCTTGATTCCAAGCATCATTTTGGCTCGGCTCTGGACTCTGAGCCTCCTGTTTTTCTGTTGACTTGCAGCAGACCTGAAACATGTTTGACTGACAATGCACCACCTCCCCTGGCAGATTTTCACGCGAGATGAGCTCCAGGCCATCGCAGACCTTTGCATCAAACACGACACCCTGTGTTTCAGCGACGAGGTGTACGAGTGGCTCATCTACAAAGGCCACCAGCACATCAAAATAGGTACTGTTTGGGCTCATTGGACTGTTTGTGTGAGAAGTGTTTATATTGTCTCTGGAGAATGGAGGGAATTTCTGTGTGCTTGAACTGTTGCCCTCTTTTGGCATTTATACTCTGTAATGTGTGTAACAGTATGTCAGTTATTCATATTTTGTAGATACAGTGGCACTTTCATTTATCGTGATGTTGGAGTAATGTCATCAAAGCCTTTTAAAGTAATACGCCACAGATGTAGCGAATTTATTCATTTCCCACCTACCTTAGAGTTAAACATTTCACTTTTACCTACTTTAGCTCATCCAGCCATTATCTTAATCTAATGGTGGTGTTTTTAGCATCAGGGTTAGCATGTATCATTGAATCCATAGTTGTCACTCAGCATCTCATCCATAGTGTCTTGCTTAGAAGTGTCTTCAGCATTCCGGTATTTTTCTATTTTAAAACTTCTTTTTAAAATCCTCTGTACTTAGAAGGTGTTCTAAGACCATTGGAAAAGGAAATCAAATGTGGTCATTTTCTATACCGATATAACATTGAGCTATTCTCTTGTTGCGGGGTAGCCAAAAAGGCAGCGCATTCCTTCTGTGCCAATGTTGCGAAGTATTTTCTATTATCTTACACAAGTATGAAATACTTGTATTTCAAATCCCATTAATGATATAAGGTACAGCATAGAACAAGTATGAGTCCCATTACATAGCATGTAAGTGCATTTGTGTTCCATTGAGGAGGTGGGATTGGAAGGTTCCACTGTCATACTTTCTTTGGTTTGCTTTGCCAGCCACTCTGCCGGGTATGTGGGAGCGGACGGTGACCATCAGCAGTGCAGGCAAGACCTTCAGTGTGACCGGCTGGAAGGTGCGTGTCAGCTGCCTCATGCCTGCCATTCCCAAGGGCGTTATGCTGGAGACAGAAATAGCGTGGTTTCCTTGTTCTCCATATTTAGCTTAGAGTATTCTAAGTTGATTTTTGGTAATGTAATGGGTTTTGAATGAAGGAGTTTAAAGCAGAACAATGCACCACAGTAGCACTGCAATGTTTGATGCCCTTTCACATAAACTGGTTAAAGTGGAGGCTATTTTTATTCCTGTTCTCCTGCAGCTTGGCTGGTCCATCGGCCCAGAACACCTGATCAAGCACCTGCAGACTGTCATGCAGAACACCCTGTACACTTGCCCCACTCCCCTGCAGGCAAGTACATGATCAGCTATCCCACGGCTACCTTCTATTAAATTTACTCTTCTGTCCTTCTTTTCTTTCAATTCTAAGGCCTTCAAATAAACACATTTGTCGAAAACCACATACATCCACTGGTAGACTCATCAGTCTATCAATGTAAATCCTTACAGTGACCAGCCACTCATTCAAGATTCTGGTAGTGCGACTGTTTACACTCTCGGCGGAGAGGGGAATCATGGTTCAGATCAGCAGAGGAAATAACTGTTTAAGTTGATATGTGAAGAATGGAAACACAATGTTAGCACAATATATTTCCTCTAACTAAACAGCCTTTTAATGAGATATTTTGCAGATAGAGAAGACCCATGTTGACCCAGTGTTGATTTGTAAAAGTGGCATATAAACCCAGATTAAGGCTGTTCAGTTTTGGCCTAATTTTAAGTTGGAAAGTTCAGTGTGAGGACAGCAATTCTGAGCGACGCTGAAGCATAGTGTGAATTGCCATATGATACCTGTTGTACAAAAACAAAAATGGCACAGCTGAGATTAGAGGTGCACAGCCTTTGGACAAATGTGCTCTGCACACACCTCCATCTCACCCCCCACCACGCTCCTTCCCTTGCTCCCATAGGAGGCAGTGGCCCAGGGCCTGACAATGGACTACCAGCGCATGGGCCAGCCCGACTGCTACTTCTCCTCGCTGGCTGAGGAGCTGGAGGGGAAGAGGGACCGCCTGGCCAACATCCTGCGCTCCGTCGGCATGGAGCCCGTGGTGCCCGAAGGCGGCTACTTCATGCTTGTGGATGTGACGGCTTTAAGTGAGTTGCTTTTTTATTATTATTTTATTCTTCTCATTTTAAAATGAACTTCACATCTTTTTATGGGTTTTTGTTTTTAGGTGTGTCCACAGATAATGGTTGAATGTTCATACGGACCAATGTGAAATTTGGGTAGCACCGTCCTCTATAAATGGTTATTAAATAGCTTATTAACATCAGTAAGTAATTATTTAAGTGTTAATAGATAATAGTTAATAGTTAGGTTAGGTAACAGTAATTAACAGACATTTTACAACATAGTTATTTAGTTAGTGGGTTAACAGATAGTTTACAGTTTGTTATGGCTGAATGATAAAAAAATGAATGAAAAAATGGAGTTGAATCATCTAACTGGTTGAAACCACAAACTTTCCAATTAACCTCATACTGATGTTAATAAGCTATTTATAACCATTCATAGAAGACGGTTATTAAAAAGTGGTACCGAAATTTGGAGCATATTAAGATGCTAAAACACATTTTAAAGTTTTGCCTCTATTGGTTAGTTGACAGGGCTACTTCTCTCAAGGAAACCTATATGAGTAGGAACAACATATTTTTGGCGTTTTCAGTATTGAGCAATAGAACTGTTATTGAAATGGACCGAAGTTGTCCTTTAACCTCAAAATTAATACAGAGACAAATTAATCAAACACAATCCAACAAACCAGATTTTGATGTTAGCGATGACATTTTGAAGACTAACCACTCCTCTCTCTCTGTTCAACTCAAGAGCAGGACCTGTCGCACATGGGCGATGACGAAGCGTACGACTACAAATTCATTAAGTGGATGATCAAAGAGAAGGTGAGTAGGAGGAGAAGGCGGCAGTGAAAAGCAGCCATTTTGCTCCGTGCCTCCGCTCCCAAGCCCAAACACTCATGTTGTCATCGGTCTTAGTGTTCATATCAGCAGCTACTGTAAGCAGTGAAGTAATCTTAGAGAACACATTTAGCAGAGACACAGGCCAGGCTGTCACCCCAGGAATACGTCAGCCAGTAACTATTTTGGTCTTCTGTTTTGTCTCTCTCTCTCTCTCTCTCTCTCTCTCTCTCTCTCTCTCTCTCTCTCTCTCTCTCTCTCACACACACACACACACCCTCCTGGTCCCCCCCACCCGCCGTCCAGAAACTGGCAGCCATTCCAGTAACCGCCTTCTGTGGTGATGACTCCAAGAAGCAATTTGAGAAATACATACGCTTGTGCTTCATCAAGGTAAATAATTCCTGACATAAATCTCTTGGAATAAGTCAGATAGAAGCTTTCCACCATGGGTGTATCTGGCCAGCCTTTAAACAACCCAGGAAGTCAAATGTACTTGTAATGCTACTATTGGGATGTTCTATGTTTAGATAGATGGCTTTTGATGACTAACCCTTTGGTCACACAGGAGGGCAACTGGGCGATTTGAACAAGCAATTCGGTTGCCAAGGAGGCGTGACTCGTTTGAAGTTCGTTACTACCGGCAAAGACTAAAACATGCGTCTGGTAGCGACAACGTATATCGCCACGGATGTATTTTTGTGTTACAAAACCCACGTTTTCAGATTTATCTTGCCTCATTTACCGTCTCGTTTTACAAAATATCAAGTCATAAATCCTTAACTTCTTAGTTTGTTACAGATAAATGCGATTTTGGAGTTAGCTCCGCCATGCTGGATGTCTGATCAAAATTCTTTTTTAAAGTATGCCGTCACGCATGGCTTCACTCTGATTGGCGTTTATGAAAAGTCGCCTTGTTAAATCGCCCAACTTTTGCAGAAAATAGTCTGCATTTCTATTTTTTCCCCACCCACCAGGCGATCTGTTGCTCAGTTGCCTGTACTAATCGCCCGTTGCCTACTGTCATTGAAAATGAATGGGAACTAGTCGCCCGACACCAGTGATTTTATCGCCCGTGTGACCAACGAGTTAGTGTATACTATCTGTTTGAGCTTTTCAAGGCTCTGTAGTCAGATACAAAGAAATCCACTACATGCTAACAATTTTATGTAAAGAGAAAACTCACAGATCAGAGAATCTCTCACTGCCCTAGTTAAAAAGTAGGTGGGGACTCATATATCTTGTTCATGGAATTTGTATGCTTGTTTTTAAACTTGTCCTCTAACTTTGCGTTATTGTTGCATGCCCACTGCAGCAAGACAGCACACTGGATGCAGCTGAGACCATTCTGAAGAATTGGAACAAATAGATGTGATGTTGGGGACGACTCAGAGCTGATAGTCTATCATGTGCAATGGTCCATGCTGAAGTGGCCTGGAACAGGTTTTGGTTTTTAAAGCAACCCAGACCTACTTTACAATGTTAACAGTACTGTTTAGATTTTTTAGATTTAGATTTTTAAAATCAGTTTTTAGATTTACTTACAGATTTACTTTCAAATGTGAAATAGAGCATTAAGGAGTGGATTCTAACCGAAGCTGTCTGTATTTAAAAAGGGTCTTCATTTACTGTACTTTACAAAAGAAAAAAAGAAAGAAAAACATGGACTGTTTTTCAATAACTATGGATCACACACGTGATCCTGCAATCTTAAGAGTACAGTATTCCTCTGTAGATGACATGGACCTGCACATAACTTAGAGTGGTTTTCTATGCAAATAGTCTGAACATTATTTAGCTTCAGTGAAAGCTGGTCCTGAGCAAAAACACCCATGGGAGACAAATCTGAAGTCTTGACACTCAGAATTGTTTTTTATTTTTTATTACCTTGTTTTTATCAGAGAACATATTTTCATTTGTGTGGTATTGATGTGGTATAACAATATTTAATATGGTAAGATTTTTAAAACTATTGACTAATGGTGAAGATATGAATGATTTCAAATGACTCTCATTTTCATTTAAACCCTGAAACCTTGAATGCAAAATCTGCATTAAATACACGCAAACTTGTACTGAAAGAACTTGTCAGTTTGTGTGTGTATTCTTGTTTGCTTGAGTTCAAGTGCTAAGTGTGGTAAAATTTATAATGGATTTCAAATTCATTATCCAAAGTAAACTTTTTTTCTAGTGTGTTTATAAATGCCAAGGGAATATTTACAACTGTATTATGGCTATTAAAGGTAATAAAAAGTTTCTCAAGGGTAGAATGACTGGCAGGTGGGCTGACGGCTAACCTGAACACCAGTCCTAATTTCTGGGTAGGGGTTCAATATAACTCACCTGCAACTCAAATGTTGATAATCAATTAAAGCAGAAACACTTTTCACATCACTTTCTGCCTTTTTTCCTTGACATTTTCCCCTCATTCCACCCCTTGATATTGACTGTACATACCAGTCCTGCTTTAGTTGTTATAATTATTGGATTGTGCCTGCCTGTTGTCACCATATTCCCCCACATAACCATAACCTTGTGTCAAAACCGTTGGCCTAAAGCCGTTTACTTGAGTTTGTCGTCACAACCTTTGGGAATGCCATGTCTGAGCCTTCAAGACCCTTCTGGTGCCAAAACTAGAGGTATTGTTAAGAATGTCACATTGCAGTTGTACTCAGGGGTGAAAGTAAGCCTATACGCACCTATACTAAGTATAGGTATAAGATTGACAGGTGGTACGTAGTAGTGGTATAAGGGGGTTTCTGCCAACCAAAAACCCATATTAAAAAAATGTCACAAGCACTGATTCAGTAAAAACACATCTACCAACAATTTGGCATTGGACATGAGTGATATTCTGATCATCAAACAACACTTAAGTCAAGCCAAAATACATTTACATAACACAGAGGCCCACTAAATGTTTTATTATCATTTTTAAAAAAATATTTTTGAAAAAGTGTCGATAGTAGTACCGGTAAGAAATTGAAACTACTTTCACCCCTGGTTGTACTGCTATTAAATGTAAAATTAAATAATGCTTTTGGCAATAGCAAGTGATATCTAATGATCAGCAAAATCAGGCTGGACTACATCCAGGGATGACTGGAGCAATCAGATCATCTTTTTAAAACTTCTTTTCTTGGTGCAAAACAGACTGGCATTTCGAAGTTGTCCTGATATCTAATGATGCAATCCGATCTCAATATGTCATATTAGTATTCCATGAAGTGCAACAATGTGCCACAAGATGGCAGTACACTCCATTGAATTGAGCTGTTTTCAGTGGACTGTTCATCACTCTGTTAAACTGATAAATATTTGTAAACTAGCAGTCTCAGGTTGTGAACAGTCCTTTGGGGATTCCCATGGGAAAATATCATATTGACCTTCTGAAAATTGCAGCCATTTTCTAAATAGTATCTAACAACACCCATTATCTTGAACAATGAGTGGTGAAATGTGAGGAATCTGAAGTTTTCATTGCCCCCGTAGGGGAGAGATAAAGGCAAACAAGGTTGACTTGGCTCTGGGGCATCGGCCTGAATTCACAGTCCGCATTCCCTTTTGCAGCAAAGACGACTGGCCTCTCTTCTTAAGAGGTCCACTAGTTCAATTGAGTTAGCACAAACACTTGCTCTGGCCCACATTGCCAGAGACACTTCAGCTTTTAAACAGTGAAATCTGGGAACAGCCAGTGCCTTGGGAAGAGAGGAGATCTATTATCAGCCTTGAATTAGGCTAATTTCAGATGCCCTGTTTGTTCCTCTCCTCTGTATCTCTTTGGTCCCCACTATTTGGACCCTATGGCCCCTTCTCTCTCTCTCTTTCTCTCTCTCTCTCTCTCTTCCTGCAGCCGGATAGAGGGAGTTGCCGGTGCTCCCAGAAGGCTGGGCACAGCAGGGCGGAGTTTGCTCCTCGTAGGCCTCCTTCCCAGTTTCCCTTTCCTCTTCCTGTGTGGGAAACGTGTCCCGTGTCCCCAGCTTCCCCTGGAGGGCCAGTCCGCCAGCGTTGCCATGGAGACTCCCTTGGAGACCTACAGCCACTATTACACCCCCCCATCCCCCCCAAATGCTCCTTCCCCAATTGGGCCTGGTTGGCTGACCATTGCTGGCCCCTTAGGTAGAGCTCACATATGAGGGCTATTTCACTTGAGCAGTCACTGCCAAGTCCTTACAAACACCTGGTTCAGTTTGGTGCGACTGCTATTTGGCTGAACATGTTGCTGACTGGGACTGTGAGGTAAGGTATGGTTGGAATAAACACCCAAAAGGCAGACAGGCCGTCCAGAGGTGGCCAGGCTTGCAAACTGTTTGAGTTTGGAGTAAATCAATGAATAGACAAATATTTAAGTCCAGACCAAATTTGCGTGTCTGAGGTTTCAGCAGAAGCTCCATTGCCTGGCGTGTACAGTGACCTAATTTATACTGTTAACAGTAGGAGAATGTAAAATTGCACGAGGACAACATCCAACTGGACCAAAGACAGCTTAATGTTTCTATACTTCATCCTATTTCTGGTGTTAAGTCCCCACGCATTACAGTCTGACTTCAACCATGCCGCACTGTCAAAAGTCTCATCTGCTCACCTGCTCTGCAAGACCAGTTCAGCAAGCTTTTGTTTAGTTTTTTTTTTATAGAGGAAGTCTGCTTAAGAGTAATTTACATATAATTGAACCTCTTTGACATGTGTTGACAGCGCAACGAATTGACTTGCAGCTTGTGAGATGCTTTGTGAGTGTGTGTGTGTGTGTATGAGGGTGTGTGTGATTTCATGTGCCTGCATGTTTCTCTGCCTCTACCATCTTTTCGAAACGGTACAGCAAAAGCGTGGGAGAAACAGAAACTGACTCATTTGCATTGCAAGATCTCATCTGGTTTTTCACGTTTGGCTGGTTGTACTTCACCTCAACTGTCTCTCTGTGTGTGTTGTTGTAAAAGCCAGTCATCACCAAGGTGAGGCAAGAACCCCTCCAAACACACACGCACACACACACACACACACACACTTTCCCTATGCTCTCCATAAAGCCCTTTACTTCTAAATCCTGCCCTTCTAACATCTCTCTGATCCCACCTCTCAGTTCAGGCTTTTCCGGTGGGTCGTGCTCATATAAAAAGTAAGTCCAATGAAAACAGGCTCTAAAACACAGGATCTCCATCCGTTTATTCAGCGCATACATTCCTCACAGAAGCTCCTTTGGAAGGGTGGGGGCAGAGGAACATTAGGGGAGGGGAGGGGGGGGGTGTAGATAAGACGACCAGGATGAAGCTGAAATTTCTATCAAGGTGTGTGTTTAGAGTGTTTTTTTGGTGATCCACTGAATGGAACCGGCCGGCGTAGTTCTCCTTGGTGGGAGGGTGGCTACTTGAACATCCCACGGGGCTACTTTGCAAAGTCCAGGCCAACTGGCTGTGCTGTGCTGCGCTGTAGTGTACAGTACTGCGAGTCCGCATGCCCCCAAGTCCAGGAGGGGCAACCAGCCAGCATCACTACAGTATGTATCCCAGGCCTCCATACTTCAATGCCCAAGTGCTACAATATCACAGGACCAGTGAGGATAACTTGAGGTCGACATCCAGGTCTACAAAACAGTGGCCGGGGGCCAGTCCCTCTTCACTTGGCACATCACAAAACGGACAGAGCTCGGGCGATATTTAAAAAGAGCCAGACTACAAATGTCCTTTAAAAAAAAAAAAAAAACACACAACAAAAAAACTATTTAAAATACAGCCTGCTTTGACATTACATGCATGCCAAACGAAAGAAAAAATATACACTTTGTTTTCATTCTGATGAATATACATTTTTACATTCCATTTTGAGAAGTTCAGAATTGCTCTCACGTTCGAGCTGCCCTCTCCTTTTTTGATGTCCATACATCCATATATTAAACAAAAAACATGTCATACCATACAGCAGATTCAAAATGCTATTACTCTAAAAATACAGTATAAAACTATAACTTACATTTTTTTTCTTCTTTTTTTTAAGAGTACATGATTGTTAAAAGGGATCTGGAAGAGTGTGAAAAAAATAAAATAATGGTTGACGACTCAATGTAGTTATTTCTTTCCTTTCTCAACACTGTGAAACAACTTCTTGAAGTTTCAAATGCACTCATCTATAAACTTCACCATCTTGGCCAATGTCTTATTGATTATCTAAAGACCTTGAGCGGGAGGTGTATTTGGCAGCTAGCTTTGGTAGTTTTTTTTTTTTCTCCTTAGTACCTGACTATTAGTGTTCTTGTAAGCCCTTCATCCATAAGAGAATTTAAGGCATTATGGGATGCAGGGTTATGAGAAACGAGAGAATAAAAAAAAAAAAAAGGAAATGATATAAATACAAAAATAAAGGGTGTAGTGTTGCGAATCGGGACAGCCAGCCAATGATTGTCCAAGACGTGCACAGAGGTCCCTTCTTTTCAGTCCATACGTGGAGATAGAGAGAGGCCTCAAACAGCTCCTCAGCTCAGCCACACTAGATTACAGTCCAGGTACACTCTGATACACTTCACTCTTCCATTAACAGGCACATTTCTCGGACATTGAGACTGATGTAGTATCAAGATAGTGTTGTTGTTTTTTTAACACAAACAAAAAAGGTGGAGGATTTCTTCTACATCAAGTGACAAAAAAATAAAAACAACAACAAAAACAACAGTATTACTTTGACACAGCTCAGCATACCAACGGGGGGTGGGTGGGGGGGGGTGACACAAAAAGCATGAGTCATCCAGTTGAGATCTTATACAAAAGGAGTCCATTTTAAAACAATCCCAGTGCTCCGACAAGACAAAATGGATACCATATAGGGCATATACCTATACATATACTCATATTCGTGGGTACAGATTTTTTTCGGTCGATTTATTTTGTTTAAAACTTCCTTCCTTTAAAAAAAAAAAAAAAAGACAGTCCCTTCAATGGCACAGAGTCAAGATGAAGGGGAGAAGAAAATAAGCAAATCCCAAAAATGTGGGATGATGCTGGGTGGACGACCACTCTCACTTGTTGGGCAAGTGAGATTTGCTTGTTCAGTGACGGGGTGAGGGGGTTCACAGTATTGAGCATGACAACAGAGAACAGGGCCAGAGTTAGCGTTTGGTGTGGAATGAACGTTTTTTGTTTCGTTTTGTTTTCATTTTGTAATCTTAGAAAGGTGAGGGGGAGAGAGAGGGTGTTGCTAACACCAGTCAGCAATGTAGTCGAAGTCGCCAAACATCTCCTGCTCATTGGAGGTGAGGTTCCTGGGCTCGCGGGGAGGCGTTAAGATGGGTGCCTCAGAGGTGAACTCGTCGTCGAAGTTGCTGACGTCTTCACGGCCTTTGATGATGGGGACAAATGGAGGCCGGACTTTCTTAGCTAGGAGGCCGTTCCAGTCGACATTCTATTGGAGAGACAGAGACGCAGAGAGATATAAGGCAAGTAAAAAAAACAATGAGTAGATCCAATGAGTAAAATAAGTCAAATGTACTGTCAAGTAAAGGTTTAAAAGGTGGAATGGGAAAACTATAGGATGATAGCACATACTCTAAAGAAGGGATGCTTCTTCACTTCCTCTGCGTCTCTCTCGCCAGCTCCTAGGCGCCTCTCTGGGTTCCGTCGCAATAGCTGTGTGTAAAAAAGATTCTCAAATCAGACACTGCCTGAATCAGGAATTTTAGCCTAGACCTAGTAATGAGTTTCAGGGAGAACAGTTAGTCCATGCTCCAATAGTCAGTCTGAGAACACAAGCTTTGACAATAACAAATCTGCTGAAAGGTCCGATCGGTTGAAAGTTTACGCACCCTTCTCATGATCGAGATGGCCTCTGTGGAAAGGAACCTTGGGTAGCGAACTTCATCGTTGACAATGCTGTCAAACACCTCCTCTTCATCATCACCTGGGAATGGCGACTGAGCGCACACACACACACACACACACACACACACACACACACACACACACACACACACACGCGCACACACACACACACACACACACAAACAGAGATGAGTCAACTGGAGTCATCTGGTGGCCTATTGGCACTGTTTAAAAAAGCTGTTTGCTTATGGTGCTAATACTAACGTTCTCCAATACAGGTGCTTTGTTAACATTGGTGCCTCACCTCTCCAACCAGCATCTCAAAGATGAGCACACCCAGGCCCCACCAGTCCACCGCCCGTGTGTAGGACGTCTCCGTGAGCACTTCCGGAGCCAGGAACTCAGGCGTGCCGCAAAACGTGCTGGTGCGGTCACGGAAGCCCATGCCTACAAACAAACCGGCCGAGCGAAACAGTCAGGCCTCAAAAGCCACACCAATGACTAACAACACAGGCAAGAGGAGAGCCTCTCTCGTAGTGCTGAATGGAACAGACACCTGACTCATCTGAGTCATCTATGTTTGCCATGTGTGGGAGTTCTACTAAATCACCTGTAGCCTACAAGTGCAGGTGTTGTTTTCCAGAACCCATTACTTATTCTTGTACAGCAGTCAGAAATGTCATTCTGAATTCTGCTCTTAATTTGTGCCATGCTCTTTTTAAAAAAGTGCATTAAGCTTTTTTTTTTTTTAATTAAACCTTTTTTTTTTTAACAACTTTTTGCCCCCTCACCTTCTTTGCACAAGCCAAAGTCAGCAATCTTCACATAACCTTCAGTATCCAGCAAGAGATTATCCAACTTCAGATCTCTGCAGGGGAACAGACAAGTGTTAGGGTTTGAAAAATATTTACATGATAGTGATGGGGAAGCTCCCTAATAAGGATGTGAACTCACCTGTAGACGATCTTATGATCATGAAGAAACTGCAACCCCAGGACCACACAAGCAGCATAGAAACTGGAGGGGAAGAAAAGGGCATTTAAAGACATTTTTAAGATTCAATGAAATCTAAGGGCCAAGTCTTTATACAAACAAATAAATAATAATAATAAAAAGAAATAGCAGCCAGGTCCCTTGGATGTTCCTGTAATCAAACCGACAACTTGACGAGGTATTCTTAGCATAGCCAGGTCATAACAAGGCCCTTGGTCTATGCCCTTGACTAATAGCCTATCGTATTCTCGAGCTGCACTCTGAAAGTTCACTAATTGGCCAGGATGGGATGCATCCTGAGCGAACGAGGCCAATGGCCGGAATCCCAGACAGGGTACTGAAGGGATAGCAGAATCAAGCAGGAATGCCATGGCCAGGCTATCCTTATCATGTCCAAAGGAATAAAAGTGTATGTGTCCAGAGGAATGAATACCAGTGGAGGAGGAAACAAGAGAAAGGGAGAGATAATGGAGCAGAGAGGGACTTACACAGCGCGGGGCTCAGAGAAGACGTCAGCGTGGATGTGCATCATCAGGTCCCCTCCAGCTGCGTACTCCATGACAAAGCACACATGCTCGCGGGTCTGGAAGCAGGCGAACAAGTTGACCAGGAACGGGTGCCGGACACTGTTCACCGTCTCAAAGATGCGCTTCTCACACATAAGACTAAACACGCCAGGGATGAGGACAGGAGAGAGAGAGAGAGAGAGAAGAGGCAACGATCACATTTACAGTAGAGTTTTCACAAGCAAAATCAGATGCTATTCAATCAAATTCACATCAACGTAGCATACATTACTAACACAACACGCTGAAATATGAGTGTATCCACTAGTATTTGTCATTCTGTGTTCACTAGTGATTGATTTATGTTGGTATTTGGTTAAGTGACACAAAAGGTATTTGCCTTCCTTTGATCATATTTCATGCCTTGAGTCCAAGTAAACTTTTCAATGCGTACAAGGATATAGACCACAGGCCAAACCTAATACAGTACATTCACTCTCGGCTCCGCCTACCTGTCCACCTCATCACGAGCCACAATGTCGCCTTTCTTCAGAGCTTTGATGGCAAACATTTCTCCAGTGCTCTTGTACTCAGCCAGTAACACCTGAAAGAGAGATAGAGATAGAGAAAGAGATAAACGAAGAGAGATAAACGGAGAGAGAGAGAGAGAGAGACTGTAAGCTCTAAGCAGCAGTTACAATTAAACCAGCCATTATAGATGTCATTTGCAGCTGATGGGGTTGCTACCTTCCCAAAGTGTCCACGGCCGAGGACTGCCACACATTTGAAGTCGTTGAGGCTGAACTGGAATTCCTCCTCTTCCCTGGAGACCAGAGAGAATGCACAACATAAGAGCATGAATATTGCCACATTACCATGCACGGTAAACTGATCAGATTTCAAAGGCAGACAGAAAGGGACCAACGGTACACAAAGACAACCAAGTAATACTTTTAGTTACATATTTAAGCGTAAAAGTGCCCTTTTGTCATAAGCCTCCTTTATACCATGATTCCCCAGCTACCATATCACCACCAGATAAACTACATCTAATTTGTTTCATGTCTTCCAATGTCAGCAATGCTTTAAACAGTGTCATTACAGTATTTTGTGCTCGTTTGTACAGCTGTGAGTTACTACAGTAAATAGTGAGTGTCGTGTCTGCTTACTTGATCTCTGCTTTGGGCTGGACGGAGGTGAGCTCGAGCTCTGGCTGGGGAATCTGGTCCTCCACCAGACTGTCGTGGCCCGGGGGCCCCACCACCATGCTGCTGCGACGGTCGTTCAGGAAGTCAAAGGTCGCCAGTGCATCCTGTGGGAGGGGGGGGACAGCACGACTGTTAGAGGGACTGGGAAGAAGTGGAGTGACGAGATTACACTGATCCTGAATGGCCACATGGCTGCTGTTATTACAACTGACTTTAAGGGAAGCTGATTTATTTACTTATGCGATTTTAAAAAGCTCAAACAAAAACCGAGCATACACAATGATGCAATAAAACCATACTGATGCAATAAAACCATAAGATACAGTTCCGTTTACGATGCTTCTCTGATATCTTACTGCTTTATATCAGGAACTGAATCAAGTAATGTCGGTATGATGGTAATGACGGTAAATTTTCTAAAAATACTACATTAAGCAAAGCACTAAATACTACATTAAGCAATACACAGCTGTTAACCTAAGAACAATGCATAGATGAGCTATGAAATATTTCCATGGGCACCTGCACTGCTTTTCCATCCGTAATCTTGGGCTCCGTCAGCTCAGGCATATCCACAGCGATGGAGTGGCGCTTGTGTAGAGGGGTGTCCTCTTTGTCAAAGTCAAGTTTGGTCACTGTAGTGTTGCTGGAGATGAAGAAAAAGGGGGATGGTTACCATTGAACTATTGAACGCTAGCGCCACTTTTTACAGCGGGAATGAATCCATGCAAGTGCTTTTATTTTCTTGCAACAAAACGCATGACAGAACTCGACCTGAGAGTATAAATCCAGACAGTTGTGTGTCCTGTACCTGTACATACTGTGTGTAATGTAGGTATTGTATGTGTATATGCATGCATGTACATTTGCATGTAAATATTTGTATGCCATGTGAGGCATGTTTGTGCTGCTAGAAATTTTGGGCCCTATGACAAAAAATAATTTAGGGCCCCTCAAATATTGATTTTAATATTAAAATTTTCTCTGGGCCCCCCTGTTAGTGCCAGGCCCTTAGAATCATCCTAACCTTCCTCCCCCTAGCGGCGCCACTGCATGTTTGCATGCATGTGATGTTGACATGTACATATGAGTACCTGTGAGGTGTGGGCCCATGTGAGTACCTGGAGAGGGTGGGTGAATCTGTGGGGCCGGTGGGGGTGTTCTCAGGTCCTAGCTCCGACAGCTCAGGCACCTGGGGACTGTAGGAGTTGTTGACCGACGGGATAGCCCTCCTCACCAGCCGACCCCACGTGGCGATGTTGATGTTCATCTGTGGAGCGCGTAGGAACGTCTTTCCTACATAGCGGAAGGAGGGAGAGGAGAAACAGTGATGTGTTTATTGGTGAACAGTGATGTGTTCATTGCGGACATCCAGGTTAGTAGTGATACATTTGTAGAACACCACAGAGGACACAATATGGCTAACCTTGCTGCTTGGAGAAGATTTTCTTTTGTCTTTGTAGTTTAGGTCTTCTCTCAATAACTGGGTTGAAAAAGGTAACCTGGCAACCAAGACAAAATGGGAGGAAGCATTACAAGACCTTATACATTTCTCACACGGGTCTTATTTTGGAAGTGCTTAGATGCACTTCCAAAATAAAATAAAACATTTTGTACTAAAAAAGGAACGTTTGACAGGAAGGAAAAAGTGCACAATTGCACCATATACTATATTTGTATCACTGGCAATCTAATGATTGCTTTTATGCTCAAGAACTTGCAGTGTTACATTATATAAGTGCCACCTCGAGCTAGGAGCTGGAAATGATGATTAATAGATGATGAAAATTATAACTATCCTGTGTGCTGATCTAGGATGATTTAGGGTGACCTAGTGGATTGTTTACCTCGGCGAACAGAGTGCCCTGCGGTTCCAAGTACAGGCACATGCCATGGCGCTCGTTGTCCAGGAAGTCCTCAAGCCGCAAGAACTTGACGGCGCACAGGGAGCGCCAGTCACGCCAGTACACTGCAATCTCTAACTCACGCGACTGTGGGCACAGACAAATACAAACACACACAGGGTTAGACAACCAGCATCAGTGACAGGGCGTGCAATTATGCCCTTATTCACAATTGCATTTCAAATTGAAGAGGAAGTGTTTACTGGTGCAGCCAACCAGAGACTTGTTTTCAATGACCCATTTGTGTAGCATGCTATCAACGTCCAGACAAAATTTTTTAAAAAAAGTTCAATTTGCAAGTTCAAAGAATCCTGCTGGAGAATCTCTCGTAGCGTACATTTCACATAACCTCTTTTGACTTAATGAAATCAAATTACTATTCCCTCTCAAATGTGGTCCACTCCCTTTATGACATCTGACAGTAAATACAGAGAGCATTACCAAAATCTAAACTATAAAAAGGCGCTCCGTTAAGGGCTTACCACTGCCAAGACCCAATACTCCCTTTTAATGCTATGTATGTTATGAAGTTAGCAAAAGCTAAATTAAATTTGTGGAGGCACCTCACGAGTTGGAGCCACTGAGAATTTTTGCAGGGTTTTCCTTGGCCCATGCAACACCTTTCCACAGAGTTACAAGAAAATTGGGCCAGTCATGAATATCGTGCTGACAAGTTAAACCAATCAACCAACCCGTACAACGACCTCCTTGACTTATACTTCAGAAGGCTATAAGTGATTTGAAATGCTCACTTTAGAAACTGTTAGTTAAATCACTTCCTGAATCAACACTCTAAAAGTGCCAACACTCAACTTTCATTTGAACTTCCCTGCACCATATCTGTCCTGTCCTCTACAGTGCGCCACAGTTCATCAACCATTCTTACGAAAATTTGTTCTTAAACCCCACTTACGCAATTTTTAAGATTTGCATTCACCAATATGTAAGGGATAACGTTCAGTGAGGCGTTCATTATTGTGGCATATCTCCCGACAGAGTAATGCAACGCATCCAGACGCACTAGCGGTATAATAAGCGTTATCCCGCTTATTACACGGCTACCTACTGTAAATATTATTAACATGCAACCTTGTTTATCACTGCTTTAACGGTAAATTTGATGATTAAAGATGGCTAATACCAAAGATCATGGAATAGTGACCGTCCACGGAAGAAAGGTGTTCTGTTTACTGTTACAGATCAGCTGATTGGTTAAGACAACGTTCTGTTTCATTTTTGCTTGACAGCGGTCTGTTATACTTAGCTACGGTCCGTTATTAAAAATTATCAGACCGTAGAACGTTGGAGAGTCCCGTTGAAATGAATGGAGCATTCGACAGCATTATAAAGAGCCGCGTAATAAAGTCTTTCAAATGGAACCTTAAGAACAAATTCAAGAAAATTCATCTTGGTAAAGTGTTTTGGATATTTTTCGAAGGAGGAGGTAGCCAACGCACACCAGTGTCGAGGTGCAGGTACGGATAGTCATTCAATTCAGGCAGAATACCGCACACTCTTGTCCAAATGTATATTTATTATAACAACGTTTCGGCCTGTGGCCTTTTTCAAGTTCTGGATAACCATGTGCCCTAATGGCAATATTTTGCTGTTTAGGTTAACATAACACTTCTCATTGGCCGAAAGGCCTTGCATTTGGACTTAAAGATGGTTCGGTGTCATTCAAGCATAACCCTGTTGCATGAGCCGCTGACTGCACTGGATAGCATGTGGGGCGATAGAATTTGGAACTACACATAACACAAAAGCGATTAAGCAATTCCCATTGAGTCAATGGCACTTCAAATCTTACTTTCAGTTTTGAATGCTGTAATGTCCATTGACTGAAGTGCTCGTTCACATTGCGTTCGGCTTATTCCAAGATCTTTCAATTCACTCGCTATCTGATGCAGTCAGCAGACTCGTACAACAGGGAAATACATGAATTACGCCGAACCATTGCTTTAAGGGAGAGGTCAGTTTGAGGACCTCTTACTTTGGCTTAGATCTACTGTCTACTTTAGCTAAGATTGTGTGTTGATCTATGCCAAACAATGGCAAAGTAAAAGTAAATGTGAACAAAATGTTACCAGTAGGCTAACTGAAGTTTCCCTGCTTTGAATAGAGTGCCAGAAGACATAACATGTGAAGTAGCAGGTTAGCAGAGGTGTGGCCCTGTGGACCAAAATAACAGGATCTCTTAAAGGAAGTAAGCCATGGCGCTACACTTTGGCACTGGACTCATGACAGCCTGGGAGAGGATCAGGAGACAGCCGTCCCAGACACCAGTCTCTCCTCATTACACAACCTCACTTAGCTTAGCGCTAATGCTAACGCAGCCTAGACACTGATAAGAGTTAATCAGAGTAAATAAATGTGTAAGCACACACACACACACACACACACACACACACACACACACACACACACACACACACACAGGCTGGAAGAGGGTTTGGACAAACATTCTGAGAAACACACACACACACACCAATGGCCCTGTTGTGTGATGAGCTCATTCTGTTGAAACGACTTCAAGGCAAATTGATTGAACTCATCCCTCATGTCTTTTCTCTTGTCCAAAAGCCAAGACTTCATCTGATCTCCACATCCCCCACCAACCCCTCTCCACAAGCAGACACCTTAATGGAAAATTACCGCACAGTCTCCCCACCCCATACACACACACACACACACACACACACACACACACACACACACACACACACCTCCCTCCCATGTCCCTCATGCTTTCAAGCCCCTTACTCCTAACCCTCTCCTCCTCCTCCTCCTAATCATCATCAAAGCAAGCGCACTGTTGGGAGGTGGAGGACTGCGTCTATTCTTCTGACGCTCGGCCAGGTTCGCCTCAGGTCCACAGAGTTTACATTTACACACTCCTGTCCTGAGTTGCGCTGCGCTCAGGTAACTAAAAGCAGCCTGTCCCAACCCTAGAGGACTTCAAACTGTGAGTTGGGGTGGGGGAAGGAGGAGAACAAACAGATTAGGAGCGAGGACGACGGCGGGTTCTTTTTAAGTTGTCTTCAGAAGGGGGAGGTATGAGAGGGGGCTATCCAAAGCCTGGATTAACGCTGCCAGAGTTAATTGTGGAGAAAGGCTGGCGGTGGTTACATTGAAAGTGTGTGTTCTGTTCATATGTAGAGAGTGTGTGTGTGTGTGTGTGTGTGTGTGTGTGTGTGTGTGTGTGTGTGGTGTGCTTTGTATGGGTCAGAGGAACAAAAGGGAAAAGAGTCGAGTCAGTGGAAGTGTGTGTGGGTGTGTATTCTGCTACAAGCTGAATGGCAGACATTATGTGTAGAATGTGTGTGAGAGAGTCAAGAGTATTCAAGAGGGAGTGAGAGTAGGGGAGATAGAAGTACAATGGAGTCAATATGCTCACTCTGTGTGTGTGTGTGTGTGTGTGTGTGTGTGTGTGTGTGTGTGTGTGTGTGTGTGTGTGTGTGTGTGTGTGTGTGTGTGTGTGCATACCCTATCCAGGTCGAGGGTGAACTTCTGGTCCCAGGCCTGGTTACTGACAGGCTTCCAGCTGGTCTGGCCCACCACTGTGTTATCCAACTTGAGCACAGCACTGATCTCATCTGGATCACACACACACACACACACACACACACACACACAGAGAGAGTTTAGTTCAGCTTCCCCCACATCAATTCTGCTCCAGGCAGTGGGTAGGATCAGTGTCTAAGAAAAGCTTGGACACATGCTGAGAGGACGCTAAAACCCCATTCAGCAACGTGCAACTCTAGCCTTACTGACGTCACCACTTTTCCCCAACCACAAAACCACCCCTCTCACAGTGTACTCTCAAACGTCATTTCAATCGATGTAAAACACATTATCAACATTAGATATCCATCATCCCCATGAAGACAGACACACACACACACACACACACACACACACACACACACACACACACACACACACACCATTTAAGTACATCAATCAAAGGAAAAAGAGTGAAGGAGGGTGGTCACTCAACTGCTCAGCTCGTCCGACTTGGAGAGGTTCCGACTGCTACTGCCGCGGTTCTTGTTGCTACGGCTCATGAAGGAGGAGCGGGCATCGCTAGGACTCCAGCCGGGTAACGTCATGGTGCCCCCCTTGGCACGGCCCGGGACTGTATCCAGCAGGTCCTGGCAGCCCATGAGCCTCACGTCCAAAGTACCTGTCATGCACGCCCACACATAATCCCAACTAAATTAATAGGTTCCGGTTGATTGTGTTGCCTTAATAATGCAGACATATAAACATTGCAGATGGCGTACATAAACAGCTCAATAAATCACTAGATAATGGGATTAAAGTGGAAGTCTCCACTCCCTGCCTTTTAAAGGGTGGGTATACAATATCTATGCTTAATATCTCTATTCAAAACTGTGTATGTGTGTGTGTGTGTGTGTGTGTACAGTACTTCACAGGTGAGGAAAGCTGGTTTTGAATGTGTGGTAGGGCGTGCATGTGTGTGCATGTTTGCTGTCAATCCTGATGAGGCTGACGTGACGTACCAGTGAGCGCAGCAGGCTTGGCCACCGTGCTGTACTGGTTGTGTGTGGAGATGATGCTCTGGCGCGGGCTGAGCGGTGGCGACACGGCCATGGCCAGCTCCTCCTTGACCTCGCTGATCTTGGGGTGGTTCTTGGGCAGCTCGCTCAGCCGCTGCTCCAGAGAGTATTTCAACAGGTCCAGCTTCTGACTGGAGTCATTCAGCACCGCCTGGGCCTGGACACACACAAGAAATGAAACAACAGAAAAATAAATTAATATGATGGGATGAGATGGTACTTAATTCATCCCAATATTCGAGAATATTGTTCTGCACAGAAAGCCTTGGTAACATAAGGATTCACGTCTACATAATTTGTGTTTCTAATATGAAAAACTAATTAACTTTCTGATTGTGGCCATTATTAACATTTCGGTTACACTTTATACTATTTCTGGTAAAGACGAAATAACAGGTCATCTGTCAGACCGAGCTGCATCTACACTGTACTGGCAGACCATTTTAAAAGCCTGCATGACAGGCAAAGAGACTTGCAGGTGTCTGACAAATGTTTTTATCTCTTCATGCATGGGTGTGCGTTGAGCGATGGTCAAAGGTCTAGCACTGCAAGCACAGTAGCGGTCTCCTCTGGCAGGTCACACCTGAATTCACTGATAGAGGCCGGGACACACAAAGTCTTGTCTCACCATCCGTTAGGACTGATGATGTGCAGACATCCTCTCAAAGTTGCCATGTGTGAACAAACATGCGCGCGCACACACACACACACACACACACACACACAAACAAACACAGACTCACGTATTTGAGGTTCACTAGTCGTTTGCACCCTCTGCAAGTTGCCATGTGTGAACGAACATGCAAACACATGTACACATTCTCGTGTGCACGGACACACGCACACACACACGCACGCACAAACACACACACACACAAGCACGCACGCACGCACACACACACACACAAAGTGCCCTTGTCGTTTTCACAGTGCAGCCCAGACCAAGAGAAAGAATCGGGGAGACTGCAGTGGACCTATGGGACACAGAGGACTGCAGTATGCCGCACTCCCTCTAGAACATTCTGTGTAGGCGTGCGACGTCGACACCGACCAACACGAGCCTGACTGTAACATTTCACACAGCGTTGCAACTAAAGTCTGCTGGTGGCTTTACAGTGGAGCAGGCTATGGCCAGCAAGAGTTTTCCTGACACACAAGTGTGATATTCATCTTCATTATCCTAAGGGTCAAAGGAAGACCCAGCTATGGTATGATCATAAAACAAAAATAAAAAGCTCCTGCAGGCCATAAACCTCAAGCATGAGCACCGCGACTGTAAACACAAGCATTTCCACTACAAGACTTCTTTTGTTGCTTACTAGCTGGAAATATTGTGGACAATCTGGATACTGTAGGGGGTGTTTATTTTTGGACATACAGTAGATCTGATTTCCACAATGTGAGAACTAACTGCATATAAGGCCTCCGACAAACATTCTGATCGGTCTGACTTTTTGTGGCGTGACTGTATTTGCGTCACAAATCCTTCCCATTAAACATCTCAGTAAAGTAGCACAGCCCTGGCGGTGAAAGTGACTAACAGATATCAATCTCCAAATGTTCCTTGAGTATTTCTCCTCGTCTTTCTCTGGGATGGTGGCTTTTTCTGAAGCATGGAGAACTGAGGTCATGTTTAAAGCTTGGTTTCCATATTCAGCCATTCATCTAGCAACTTGCTGCCAGAGCAGTTTAAATTCTTTCAACTTTTTGTCACACAACTTTTTGTATCACCAACGATCATTTCTAAAACAGTGGCCTAAGATCTCCCAAACTCACCAACATTAGATGGTTTCTCATTGCTGAGGTGGATTTAATCGCTGTGTATTTGTGAAGGCTGTGCATTTTGCATCACCAGCGATCATTTCAAAGACAGTGACCTCATATTACCCAAACATATTGACATTAGATGCTTTATCATCCCTTAGGTGCGTGCAGTTGTCGTATATTTGTGACTGTTGTGCATTCTATGTGACATCTCTCACCTCAGAGTGTCCCTTCTTCTCGGCCACCTTGTCCAACAGCTTCATGACGTTGCGGGCGCCCTCGGCCAACGCCGACTCTATCCGGAAGTGATGACGCAACTCCTCCAGCCGCAGGTCTAGAGGACTGATGATGGGCTTGGTGCCAGGCACTGCAAAAAGGTCACATGATGCATGTTATGAACTCACGTCAATACTTACAGTACATACTGTAGTATGTTTACATACTCAAGAGAAGACAAAAAACTATGCCAATGGCAAACAATATAAGAGCATGATAAAAATAAGTGAATTGAAAATAAATAAAAAAGGAGTGCATTTAATGGAGAATTAAATAGGAAGATAAACTAGGATGACAGTTATTTAAATAATGCCTTGCTAGCACATGATGTCAGCCTGAACACAAAGCGTGTTCAGGCCGACATCGTTGACATTTTTGAGCGATGGCCAAAGGTCTAACCCTGTAACCACAGTAGCAGTCTCCTCTGGCAGGTCACACCTGAATTCACTGATAGCCTTAAAGCAGCTGAGAACGGCACACACAAAGCTTAGTCTCACTGTTGAGACTGCTGAGCAGGCACCCCTGCAAGTAGCCGTGTGTAAAGGAACACATGCACGCACACACACACAACCAACTGACAAATCATTCTGACAATCCAAACACTGGCATGAATGATCAATGATGGCAAAAGAGAAAAATCTCACAGTGGACCTGTAGTTCATTTTATATTTCAACAATTCTCTACATCCCTACAACAATGTTTGAAAACTACAAACAGAAGCAAAGACAACATTGCAAATGCAGAAATACTGCTTATTGCTTGATAATGAAGCAATAATGAATAATGATAATGAAACATGCTTATTGCTTATGCTAACGATAATGGCAACGTTTCAGTTTCATTTTCCTTGCCACTCTCAGTTAGTGTTATCTTTAAGCAAATAAACTGATTCCAATATGGTACATTCTTGGACAAGGACAATAGTCCAGTTGATAGACTTGGTCAAGCTACAGCCACTATGATGTGCATGCACATATACTGTATTTCCCCTATAGACTTAAATTATCTGCCTGAGGGTTAATAACATTCCACACACAGTAATGTAATACTCTAAAGTGAAACTTTCCGGGTATGTTTCTGGAAATCTGTGCTCTTGAAAGAGGAAAATATAGTGTATTGCATGGCAATTAAGACAAACTAATCATTCTGACAATCCAAACACTGGCATCAATGATCAATGAATGCTAATGAGAAAAGTCTCATACCGGTAGAGTTGTTCATGTTATACAGTAGGTCTATTTCAACAATGCTCTACATCCCCACAACGTTTGAATCGGAATGTAGATGATGAAGCAAGAGGGCCGATACATACCATCGTTATTCTCGAAGCCCATTTCACTGGCCTGGGTGGCTTTGAGGATCTGCATCCGAATGAACTCAATCTTCGTCTTGCTATCCTGGAGCATCTGCTGGGCTGCAGCTAAGAGCTTGCGGTCCTAAAAATGAAAGTAAAACAGGAAAAATTAGCTATAACTACTAATCCATTATCAAAACGTCAATCACACTCAATCACACACACACACACACACACACACACACACACACACACACACACACACACTCTTTCATTGACCAATTATGCAACAAACGATAATGGTCTGTGTTCATGTCCACAAACAACTGTTGATTTCAGGCAGAGTTCAAACTTTTTAAACACTGAATAAAAACACTGATAAAATGCCAAAAGATCGAATGCAACTAAAATGCCAAACAACACCATGAGGCCTGAGTTGAAGTTATAGATACTAGGAGGGAATGAAGGAGTTAAAAATTTATCCCTGACAGTCTACTAACTGCGTTGAGACAGGACTGCTGTTTATCACCAGAATGGCTAGTACATTAACCCTAACAAAACAGCTTTGATAGGTATTCCTTACAAAACAATGGCAATGCATTTTGCCTGGCAAAGCATTCCAGTGTTGTCCCACGGTCCAGGGATGGGAAAGACACTGAAAATTAGTCACTTGTCTCCTATTCACGAGCGTACTGAAATACCCGTTTCTGGGAACCAACCCATGACTAAGGTCAACATTCCAAGCCGGGCACAGCATTGGCGAACAATGCCATTGAGCACTTATGGAATTTAGTGGCAGTAGTGCCTGATTTCATGTCCGGCCCAATCCTCCGACCTCTGTTTTGACTGGGAGCACAGCGGCTGGTCACACAGACCGGTGCAGAGTGGTGGGTCTTGGGGGGGAGGAGGGGGAGTGGGAGAGTGGGGAACAAGCAAACGGGTCCTTTTCCTGAGCCCTGGGCTTTCGTCTGCTGACGCCAGCTGGGAGGCACTTCCTGCAGGACGCGCTGCAGGAACTCTCCGAGCATGTGACTGGCCTAACCTAGAATAGCCCATGCAGCAGAGCGCAGAGAGAGAGAGAGAGAGAGAGAGAGAGAGAGAGAGAGAGAGAGAGAGAGAGAGAGAGAGAGAGAGAGAGAGAGAGAGAGAGAGAGAGAGAGAGAGAGAGAGAGAGAGAGAGAGAGAGAGAGAGAGCAGAGAGAGAGAGAGAGAGAGAGAGAGAGAGAGAGAGAGAGAGAGAGAGAGAGAGAGAGAGAGAGAGAGAGAGAGAGAGAGAGAAACAGCCCCCATGCTCTCACACCCGCAGCCTCCATTGAGAAACCCAAAACCGCAGGGCTATAATGAGGGGGGAGCCATGAAGGAAAGATACTTGTGATGAGTGAAAGATGTGTTGTCAACAGCGCCCGAGTGCAACTGTGACTGAAAATGGCCACGGGTCACTGAGCTCCTGTCAGAGTCAGGTAGGAGAGGCCTTCCTGTTGCCTCAGCCCTCTTCCTGAAGCTGGAGAGCCACGCATGACAGACATTCCTGACTTATATCACTTCCTTTAACAAATGACGCTCTGATGATAGCGGGGCGAGACGGAGGGGAAAAATCCCCCCCACCATCACATACCAAGAGAAGAAAAACAAACAAAAAAAAAAGTGAGCTCATTTAACGAAGATACGAGGCAACAAAACAAAATACCGCGACAGGGCCGCTTGACAACCTACTGACCGACATATCCTCATGTCATAGGCAGCTAATCTGGCTTCTCTTAACCCCGATCTCCAATCCTAATCCCTTATACAGGATCCTCTGACTGAGCTGGTCCAATATCCTTGCCTGAGTCTGATCACTGCTTGGTTCAAGGGACAGTGGCATCCACTCTAATCTCTGGTCATGCCTCGCTAGTAGCTCGGCTGGAGAGGCTCTGGGTCTTTAGAGGAGAGAGGGAGAGAGAGAGAGAGAGAGGGAGAGAAAGAGAGAGAAGCCGGAGGGAAAAACGAGTGTAAACAGATTTAACTGATCACCTGTCCTCTTCCACTTCCTCTGTCCTGAGTTCAAGCTGAGAGGCTAATTTTAGACCACTGTCTGGGCCTGTAGGCTCACTCTTGCTGCCTTTTCTCCATCGCTCTTTCCCTCTCTCTCTTTCCCTCTCTCCCTCTCGGAGCTTTGTTGCAGTCAGAGGGGGTGGGGGCTGCTGTCGCCGTTACAGGAAGCAACAGGGTCAAGGCTGTGTTTTACTCTGGGAAAATTCTTCACATATCATTTTCCTTGTCTCATAGTAGCCTCCTTTTGCAGGACTAAAAGCAAGTCGGCCATGTTCAGTAAATACCATTTACAACAACAACAACAATAACAACAACAACAGGTCCTTGCCCACTGCAAATACAAACGCAGAGGACATTTAAGCGACTCATGATCCTCTTGCTGCTGACACAAGTGCAAGTGAAGAGGCCATATGGGCTGTTGTTAACTCCTCTCTCCAATTGCATTTGCAGACACCACCGAGCACAACAGGCTAAATGAGCTTCATAATCCCAGGAGACGCTTTCAGCGCCGTCTTCCTGGCTCACGCTGATGACTGACTTGGCTATCGTTTCAACATATCCAGGTTCCCTCAACCGCCTCCCCAAAGTTTATTGGATATTTTCTCTACCATCTGTTTCCATTTCTTTGGGATGGACCTTAAACAATCTCTCCTTCACTTCAAAGGACTCTTCTTCCCGCAGACGGCTCCTGAGTTGGACTGAATTCTTCACATTTAAGGTTGCTATTTTAGATAGGAGTCGCTATTTTTTTTCCTCTGTGCTAGTGTCTGCTTTGTGTGTTTACAATTCGGCACACACACAGAATGGTTTTCAAGGGCTGCTATTCCTTTTTTTCTTCCTGCAAAGGTATTTCACCCTATGTAAATCACACTGCCTCTGTAGACCATCATGGCCCTTTACCACTCACAACAGACATAAATACAGACGCAAACATGTGCAAACACACACACACACACACACACACACACACACACTATATATAGCCTCACTTATACTGGCTTAGACAGACACAGAGATACATACACACACACAGTTAACACACATATGCGCACACATATAACGTGAACACGCACACAATATATATCCTCACAGATACCCAGATATCCCAGTGAACACACGCAGGCACGCACGCGCACAAAAACACATGTTAAATGAGCACTTGCACAAAAACACATGTAAAATGAACACATGAACACACACACACACACACACACACACACACACACACACACACACACACACACACACACACACACACACACACACACACACACAAAGCCAGGCGGTCTACCTTTGAGGAGCCGTTGGAGTACATCTGGATCATATTCTCAGCCCCCTGTTTGACTTTGAGCTCAATGTCATTTTGCCTCTTAAGGGCGGCCAGGCGGCTACTGTTGGTGCAGGTCCGGGCCTCGCTGCTCGGGGTATCGGGAGTCATAGGGCATTCAGATACTATAAGGGAAAACACAAGAGCTCTATTAGGTGACAGAAAAACACACACACACACACACACACACACACACACACAAAACTTTCCATATTAGAGGCAGCATACAGTACTGGCATTGATAAAAGCAATCCTTGCTACGTACACAGAGAAATAGCTAATGAAGATATACAGCAAATTGGAACAGCAATGGCAACAAAGCTCTAGAAGATGAGGATAAATGGAAGTCTGGAGACTCTTCAGTGGCGTAAAGAAAATAAAACCAAAACTGCCACTGAGGCATGATTCACAGATTGTTTACTTGCCTTATTTTATCAGGCTTTTGTTTGAGGCTACATGTTTAGAGGCAGTGAGGCCTAATCAAAACCAGAGATAGCAAATGCAAGAAACCAATAGAGATAGAAATATGCAAACAAGAGATGGGGATACACATTACAAGTATCTACAATGAAAAAGAAAGAACCAGACATTAGGAGCCGTCTTCTTACTAACTCCAAACACAGCCCCCTACCACACCCTTAGTGTGTGAGAGAGAGAGAACAGAGACAGAGACAGAGACAGAGAGAGAGAGAGAGAGAGAGAGAGAGAGAGAGAGAGAGAGAGAGAGAGAGAGGCTCTTCACCAATAAAAAGGCCAAAAGCATTTCACAGTTAGGCTGCGAAAACACCACCAAACCACAGGCTATTAAACGGTTAAACACAAGGATTCTGTTCAGCCCTCCACTTCCAACGAACACCTCCTGGGCCTCTGTAGATAGCAGAGGGCTTTCCTCAGGGCGACACCTCCATTGTTTTTTGAGGAAGAAAGAAAGATTGAGCAACGAAAACACAATATGTGACAGCTTTAATAAGGTGGTGTGTGTGTGTGTGTGTGTGTGAGTTATGTGCACTGTGCTTATATATGTGTGTGTGTGTGTGTGTGTTATGTGCACTGTGCTTATATATATATATATATATATATATATATATATATGTATGTGTATATATATATGTATGCATATATATATATATATATATATATATATGTGTGTGTGTGTGTGTGTGTGTGTGTGTGTGTGTGTGTGTGTGTAGGGTGGGGGTGAAGTAAGCGTGTGCAGACAGGGCTTGCGCGTGCAGCTTTCAGGCGACAGCTGAGGCCAGTTCGTGAAAGGTCCTCTCTGTGAACCGAGAACCGCCTCGCAAGAGTGGAAAGAGTCGTGCGAGGGCTGGGTAAACAACGGGTCCCTGCGCCGGGCCTCAGCCCAACCCACATACACACGACGACAACAACAACAACAACAACAAAGACAACAACAACAACAGCAGCAATGACAACGACGACGACAAGAAGTCTAACACACAGACAAACCAGTACACAGCACAACACAGTACAGTACAGGAGAGCAGGCAGGAGGAGTCCTAGTCCATGGGAACCACTCTAAGCTCCAGACAGGAGGAGGATCAGGGACATGACATGACATGAGGGTACATGACATGGCCACTGAGCAAAGAGTATTACTTGGCAGCAGGGCCCCGTGGCACAGGAGAGAAAGAAAAAGAAAACAACAACTGAGGAGTAGTAGTAGGCCTGCAAGTAGTAACAGCCAATATGTCTGCCATCCATTACGTGGCCAACAGTTCAGTGGTGATGCAATGGGAGAAAACACACACCACGCCCACGTAATTATGGTATACTACAAAAACAGGGCCTTATATAATTCATAACAATACCCACATCATAATCATCGCAATAACTGGTTTTTATTAAGAGTGGGGCAGCAAAACTTGAATTTAGACAATGGGCTGACGATTGCCCCGCCAAGCCAATTGAGAGAGAGAGAAAGATTCCATTAACCCACTGTGGTGTGAAGTGGCGAAAGTCACACAGCTGGACTGAAAATATTGAAGTCGTAAATCAGTGGGTGAGTCTTGAGACACACGAGGGACAGAGCGTCTTCTGGGAGAAGGAGAGGAGAAGAGAGGAGGAGAGAGGAGGAAAGGAAAGAGGAGGGGTAGAGGGAGTTCATGTATGTGCGCTCTCTCTCTCTCGACCCTCTCGGGGCTTCCAGCACACCTACAGTCAGCGGCCCGTTCCGCAGGGGCTGCAGTATTGAGGCATGAGATCATCTCCTCGTGTCAGGACAGGAACACCAGCACCACCAAACACACACACACACACACACACACACACACTAAGACAGTCAGATCTACAGGCACATTTACACACCATGTCACAGGAGCAATGAATCATTCATTACACGAAACCACAAAAAGCAAACACACACACAAAAAGGAGGGATCCGACTTCAATTAGGTCCCCCTGTTAAACTTAAACACGTCAGTGTCCTACTGCGCAGTTTCATATTGGGAGGAAAATGGGAGACTCCCTTCTCTCCTTTTTCGGTAACTCCCACGCCGCAACCCTCAAGAGCACGTGACTATGCAATGGAATTAACAATCATCAAGACACCATAACAATTGCATGCAAGCACAACAACAAAAGAGAAAAAAAAACACAGACACACACACACACACACACTGCAGTTGACATCTGTTTTGGCACCTTGACTGTCATCACAAGTGCCCATGTATGGACCTGCGCCTTTCTTCCTTTCACACACTTAACCGCAATCATCGTCGGGAGATCGGACTCCGATTTAGTGAACTATAAATGGAGCGGGACCCATCTTCGTTATCTCTGAAAGACCTCCCTGAAAATCTAAACACTTCAGACCTTCTTCCTGCAATCTTGGGCGAAGATAAAAAAAAAGAAAACATAAATGTAGGGCAAAAAGATGGAGCCTACAGTTTATGGCACAGAGGGGGGTTATATACAGTTCGCCCTGACTGTTGTCAAGCATGAAGATGGGAGCACTAGGCCAAGCCATCATTACGCCCGTTAATAATCCGTTTTCAGCGAGAGGAGACTGACAGCTTGTGATTTAGCTGGAGGTTGTAAAATGAAAGGCAGTCGGTGGACAAAAATGGCAAAACAACGAAGGCTAGAATGTGTAGCGTGTCAGGGTCAGAGAGGTAAAAACAGAAAACAAGTTTTGAACACCCAAGTATGCAAACTTTGGACCAGTTGTTCTCACTCTTATAACACTGAAGTATGCAAACTTTGTATGAGTTGTCCTTACGTTTTTTGCATTTTTTTTCCAATATGTGTGAAAATTGCATGCAAATTATGACCATGTCAGCATTCACAAGAACAGTTTACTTCAAAAAAAAAATAAAAATAAAAACAAGCTTGAAAATCTCACGAAAATTGGTTCGAGCCATCAAATCAGAATTAGGCTTGGCATTGATGTTGCTACTTCACACTTCCTCTCGGGCATGTGCTTGGGAAGAGCTCGGCCCAATGACTAGACTTTGTTTGGCTTTCTATCTCCGCGCCTGTTGGGAGAAATAAGTGCTACAAGTTCCCAATTAAGCATGGGCTGTTCAAAGGGCAGGTGTGCCATAAAGTGGCCCTAATAAGTAGCCTGTTTTGCCCTGTGGTGGCCAGAAAGATTAACTACATCCAGACAACACCCAGGCAAAGACTGCCAATCAGACTACTACTGCCTTTGAAAGTGAGCTTGCACGTGTGTGTGTGTGTGTGTGTGTGCTTTTGGTTTCGAAAGTCTCATGTCAAGCCAGAAACGTTAACCCATCAAACAGTTTTTAATTTTTCATCATTTAATTTAAAGCATTTACGTAGACTTTCGAGAAAACTGAACGACTGTTTCTTCTGAAAAGAAACTGAAAGGAGAAACTGAAAGATGGTGTCACTAGTTAATCAGGTTTTCATGACAGGTCACACAGACGGGGGAGGGGAGGGGAGGGGAGGGGAGGGGGCTTTGTCCGCAACAGTGCAAATGCTTCCTCATCAGGGTTCCAGCCGTGTCTGCCTGACACACACAGCTGACGTCCAAAGGCAGGGTTTAACCTCGGTGCCAGCCTGGCCTTGTGAGAGCGAGACATCTCCTTACCCAGCCAACAACCCCAATCCTTCCCATCCCCAACTATCCCCCTTCCCCCCTGGCCTCCTTGCTCTCTATCAGTCTCCCTCTCCTTTGCTCTGGCTCCTTGTTATTTTTCTCTAACTCAATCTCTCACTTCTCCTTCCATGCTTGACTTCATATTTTAACTCTCCACCTCACTTCTCTTCCTCCTGGTTTGACCCTCCCCCTCTTACTCTTCTCCTCTTGTAAACAGCCTGCTGAGGAGAGGAGAGGAGAGGAGAGGTACGGTACACTCCTGCTTTTGTGCAGCCAATTACTGCAGCCATTCTGTGCACTAGAACTGCAACCATTGCTGGGAAACTAAGCCAGACATAAGTGTAATTACATCCAAAGTCTCTTTCTCACACACACACTCTGACACACACACAGAATCTGGGACTAATATACAAATCTCCCACACACACACAATACATGAACTTGACCCGTTCACACTTCAACAGCTTTCCATCTATTAATACCAATTAAACAGATAGAAAACAAAAAACAAATGAAGATTTATAATAATGTAATACATTAGTAAAGATTTATAGAGGGTGTCCAAAACAAGCAGCGACACACACACACACACACACACAAACATATAGGGGTGGATAATAACACTCTGGCACTGATTGCAACTCCCAGAGGGATCCTCCTCACTCACGCCCTCATTACGTCTAGCAGACACAGCACTCTCCCCCACCCAATAGTCAGCTCTCCCTTCATGGCTCCCATACACACTCAGGGAGCCTCTCTCTCTCTCTCTCTCTCTCTCTTTCTCTTTCTTTCTCTCTCTCGTTTAACAACAGCTCCAGCCCTTTCCCTGTCGAGACACATCCAGTGTCTTCCTGGCCTTTGGCCTAATGACATCAGTCTCTCCTGTCCTCTCCCCCGGCAGGTTTATGGAAGTTATTCTCCTGGTCAGGAGCGTATGCTATAGCCATTTATCAAAATGATTGGATAGTAGATTGTGACCGCAGTGCGATTGACACAGTCAGTGACATAACCATAACCGTGCCCAGAGTGGAAAAGAACTGTCCAGTTATTGCGCCTTTAACGCTCATTTTGGCTCATGTAAAAATCTTTCAAAACAAATGAGTCAACCAGAGTCTAGTTTATGTAGCCTACACCTGGCGCTACCGCTCAATACCACACATGGAAAGACATGATTAAGCAACTTCCCACATTTATATTCAACTTCTGCGTTTCACACTCATCTTTTCCCTTGTCTATTCAAACCAGACTTGGCCAAAGCTCAATATAAATATATGTATGACACATTTTTACTTTCATTAATGTGAGATATTTCAGATTTTAGACAGATGTAAAAAAAAGATTATACATCAGACTGCAGTGTTCAATCTCCACTAAACATGGCCACAATCCATATGTCAGATTGAAGTGAATAGCTGATTCTGTTCTTGAAGTTGCGTACAAACAAACAAAATCAGCTATTGACTTCAATCTGCGTACATATTTGTAGCCATGTTTAGTGGGGTTTGACCCCTGCAATCTGAACAGATAAGAGACTGAGCCATCAGCAGTGATACAGCCCCTGGCCTTACCTAAAAGTTCTTCGGGGTCCTTCACCACAATGTGGGCGTTGAGCTCTTGTAGCTCTTGGTGGAGCTCCTCCACCTTCTTGCTGGACTTCTTTAGCATGTTGTCCACGTAGGCCAGACTTTTCTTGTCAGTGGTCACCTTGCGCAGGTTCTCTGCGCCTTCCTTGATCTTCAGCTCCTTGCGGATCTCACGCTTGATCTGGTCTTTGATCTCGTCCAACTTCTGCTGCACCATGGTGTCGGACAAGTCCAGGTTGTGGCCCAGGCCGAGGCGCTCGGACACTTGGTGGCCCAAGGTGTCCCCCTGAGGATGAACAGACAACATACAGAACAGGTACATAAACTGAATAGCCAGAACATATACTTTATACACAAAAAAAACAGGAACTAGTGATTTTTTAATGATGAAGTCATTCATTACATGCCTAACTTTCACAAGGAGCTAGACTGTACTTGAAAATGAGTAACTGTGGAACAATCAAATATGTCGTCATAGGTACTGTGCAATGATCCTGAGCATTGTATAGGCTATGACTCCAAATCCAGGCCAATGCTCAAACTGAGTATTCAGTTCGAACTGTGAATGAGGTCATGTGTTTTTATGTGAAATGAAAGGTTATATTACAGGTAGTTTTTTTCATCCTATTTTTTTCCCCCACATGCAATCTCGTTAAAATCACATTACGCTTCACTGTCAACAGGGCCAAATGACATACAAAATAACGAGTCTTAAACTGGAACTGAAAATTAACCTTCAGTGCAAACAGATCCTTGGCCAATTCGTTTCTATTGTACTGCTGATGTTAGGGAAACGAGACACAGTGGAAGCAAAATTTGTATTTAAAGGAAAACCGCCAATCACTGTACATTGAAATCAGTCACGAAATGTTTTGCAGCGGCAGCCATAGCGAAATAACAAAAAAAAACAAATTCCCCAGAACGATGTCATGAGCTGGCAACATGGCTGCCAGTTCCTGCAGGTCTTTGGACCCCTTTAGAGGTTCTTGACGGCTTTGTCCTTGACATGGCAGCCTTGCGTGCGTCTGGAGTGGTGGAACCATTATGTAATGGCATAAAGCTGGCCAGCTAATCTGCGTGCTGGGAAGGCACAGGGGGGCCGCTCTCAGTGTGACAGTGAGCTCTGAGCCCAGCGCGCAAACACACACCGACTGACCTTAACAAAAGCCAGCAGTGACCAGACAATGCCAAGGAATGCTGCCCCCTTCCACACGTCATGGCCAAAAAACGTATGCACCCACCCACACAAACACACACACACAGACACAGACACACGGCCTCACAAGTAAGGTGTGCGGCACCATACACACAGACAGTTTTGTTTGGAAATACCCCCCCCCAGTAACATGCAAGGACTTAAGGGGCAACCAACCTAGCCACACAAACATATTTTCAATTATTTTATTCCAAGACTTGTATGAAACAATTAAAGGATAGTTTCAAAGCTCTCAGGTCAGGAGTGTATCCTAACTAGAAGCTAGGATTGGCGTCGGTGCATTCGCTGGTCTGTAACCTCTCCATCTCCTCTTCCAACTCCTACCACTGCGCAGTTCGCACAAACATGTAGTTTCCTCGAACTGAGAGTGCATGGCCCACCTCCACCGACACACAGAGAGCCCCCTTTAAACAGCCAACTCTGTGCTTGATTTACAAGCAGACGGCAAACACTCCACTTGGCATCCGCCGCCTCTGCTATCAATAGGGTGCGGCACAGACAGCCTTCTGACTACAGGCGTAAAACACTAACTAGAAAACTCAAACCCCGCACGACCACAAGCACACTCAAAATAACAGGCAAATTTGCTATGTGTTCCAAAATAATAGGTGTTCAGACAAACACACAGGCATGCCAAGAGTAGCATTTCGGAGGTTCTGAATGTTGCAATTATGTACAAGATATAGGGGGAGGGATGCAAAGTTGGAAAAAGCGTTTCCATAAGTATTCCATACGCGTTCCAAATCTGGCTCGGAGTTCTGGAACATACAATAGCATACAATAGCGCACTTCCACTTCCAAGATCAAACTATTTTAAAACATAAACAATGGAGCCAGGGCAGCTCAGCAGAGCATGAACACAAAAGGCGTATACGTCAGATTGCTTACCAACACATCCACCATCCCAGCTGCACAAACAGAGTCGCGCATTTTCACTCGTTTTTATCCAGACCTTCTTTGAAACCGTCAACCGTCTCCTTGGCTTCCGCCAAAAAAAAAATTTTAAATTTTAGGATCACAGCCTCACTATGAATCGACAGCAAGTTCTATACAAAACCACCATGTCCGGGACCAAAAGGGAAGACTTGTGAATCGGTCGCACACGGCTTTCCTCACTGGCTGTTCCTTGGACACCAGAACAACCACATAACAGTTTAGAGCGCACAAATCCTCCTAAGCCCCTGTTCTGGCCAGTGGCCTGGTTAAGGACATCAGTGACGAGAGAATCTGGCAGGTTAACGCCACTCTTAAAATAAAACCAGCCAGAGAACTCCGATGGGTGGCAGTGCCTGGCTTCTATCTCCTTACTTGACGTAAACAAATGTGTCTTTTGGCAGAAAACACCACCTGATAAGTGACTCTCCTGTTCAGCGAGGGGGGTTCTGGCATACTCAGCGTAGTGGAGCAGATTTGAGACTAGAACACACAAGTGCATATTACTTTTGGGAGTTTCTGAAAGCTTGGCCAAATTTGAATATATGGAATGCTTCCCCCCCGCCCCCACACACACTGCTATCTCACTTGGAAAAAATACCCACCAACCTCTTAGCAACCCTTTGCCCTGCAGTTGCTGTGCTATTAGTGTCATAGCAGCTGCATTAAAGAAACGCTGCACATTTGTGAGCTCCTCGTGTGTGCATACTGGGTGAGCTTGGGAGAGAGTCTGAGCTGTGTGTGTGTGTGTGTGTCTGTGTGTGTGTGTGTGTGTGTGTGTGTGTACACTTCAGGCTCTCCGGGGTGTCTTAAGCCCTCTCCAGTCTCATGGACTTCTTGCGTCAGGAATAGACAGTGGACTATGTTGTGGATATAAACTCAGAGGAAAGGAGGGGAGAAGCATGGGACACCTTCAAGGGAAATGACACAAAGTTTGAAGCCACAATCTTCAGATTACACTCACTATCGATAGCTATTGCTACTTAGATGTATCAAGAGCAATGTTCTTGGTGTATTACAATGTACTATTGTATTGTAGAGCCTGCTTCGTATTTCCCACACAGTCTTGTTTATTTTGCCAAATAGGAGACCTCTACATGCAGAGGCAACCCTGTCTGCCATTTATACAAACACAAAACATGGTGTTGGAGTCCTGCGGAAGTTTGCCAGAAACCTGAACGTTACTTTCATCACCTTTAGGTTCAGATCAGTCCAACTTGTTCTAAATTGCAGTTCACTTCCTTCTTCCACAATGTCACACTTGCACAAAGACATTCGTGAATCCTGACGCAGAACAACAACAAAAACAATGGCCACAAAAAAAGGGTTAAAGCTGACATAATCCTAAAACAGACAAACATGACGTTAACTACCACAGGGGTGCTGTTAGCTGGGGCTCTTAGCAAGACTGAGACAGCCATGACTCACACTGTAGAGAGGAGAGGAGAGAGCAGAACAGAGCTGTGTGTGTGTGTGTGTGTGTGTGTGTGTGTGTGTGTGTGTGTGGAGGGGGGTAGGGGACTTGGTGGTGTTAGCCAGGGCTTCCCTCCCAATCCAGAAACCCCAAAAGTCCTGCCGACTCCACCCAGTGCCGCGGCCTGGCCAGCGCGCAGATCCAGGAGCCGAGTGGAGCGGACAGAGCAGAGATTGCATAACCAGCTAATTCCCACACAAGGGATAACAGGTGGCCACGTCCTCCGACTATAAAGCCCACAGCGTGCCAGAGCACAGCTATGTTCAATAGCCGACGCTCACCTTGGTCTCTAGAGGTCCAGTGGCAAAGTCAATGTGACACGGTGACGAATACCTGTGGTGACGGACAGCCAGTCACATGGCTGGCGCATAAAGGGAAACAGAGAAGACTTCCATTGTATGACAATTCTACACAGTAAATGCCATGTCTAGTAGTTTGCATGTGTATTGGGGAAATTGTGCATGTGTTTATTACTCTGAAACTGATTTTGACGGCACATGTAATGGTCATATAAACGTTAGATAAACACACCTGTTGTTCTCACTTTCTGCATAGGCTATTTACCGTGGAGTTTTGTAATCGGAGTAAGAAGGGCTCCGCCAGCACGGCCACTAAATCTATGGCCAAAACCATCAGCTTTCTATCAATGCCAACTGTGTTGTTGCTGTTGCTGCTTGGAAAGTCAGTTGTTTTTTTGGCTAGGCTGTTCACTGGTTTTAGACAAAACCTTGCTGCTGCTGCTGCTGCTTTGGGCAGCTGTTTCTGTTTCGTGACAACCCTGAACACGTAGTGAACTGAAACACAGTACACATGAGCTAATTACAGCAAAGAGCACAGCATGAATGAACTCGAGGGGTTTAAGCCCTACACACTCTTTACGACTTAAAGGCTCATCCAATCAAAAAGGCTAACAGATTTCTGGCACTCTTACCAGCAAAAAAAAAAAAAAAGAAAGAAAGAACCTTTTTTCCAATATACAGATAGAAGCATAGTATAAACAAAGTAGGCTCCTGCTGCCACAAAAAGATCATTGTGTTTGTGTGTGTCTATGTGTACGGTGATGTCCTCATGGATGCGTTTCACTAGCATGGGATTAAAAGGGCTACACCAGGCATCTGGGGACAATCATCTCCCTGTTGGGATCACTACGTCACCGAACCATAGTGGGCCATAAAAAGATGCAGTCTCGTAGGTCTCAAAAATAGGGTCACGTTAAGGGAGTGACCTGTTGATCAGCTTTCACTACCACATGACCGGCTGGGGGTTCTCTCTACTGTCTGGAACGGAGATCTGTTTTGTCGCTATGGCATTACGAGGGTGGGTGGGGGGGGGGGGGGGTGTACAGATAAGAATTGCCACAGCAGGAAGCATCAGGCAGAAGCCAGTGGGCAAGTTGGCCTAAAATTCATGTTTTTAAATTTTAGCCACCATGCATTACACTTTCAGCTCCTTCATGAAACACTACAAATACAGCAAAAACATTCAGACTGCAAACATACCTTGTACACCTTCCCACGTCAGCAAATAGCCAGGGTAACAAGCCATTTCCTTGTCCTTGAACTTCCAACTTCCCAGCCCAAATCATTCTACAGCCGCCTGCTTCCCACCCTCGGGGCCTGGCCATCTTAAGTCAATGAACCGCGCTCTTTAGGTAAACCAGGTGATTCCCGCCATAGATAAGAGCCCACAACTTAAGGGAGAACCAGAGGGGCAGGAAGCATACATTCACTGTGAGTTACCACTGCCCATAGTGTCAGCTATCCTGTTGGGCTCTGGAATATGCCCAATAAGGCAATGCAATTAGAGTGATGGGGGTGGGGGAGGTGGGGTGACCCACTCCAACACAGCAATTACTGCCCACCAGTCAATGACATGACACAAGCTTTTGAATTCATCACTGTATAGAGCCATTTGATGTTGTTTGCTAATGACCAGTTCGGCTGCTATTTTGGATGGAGTTAACCAGTTGCTAAAATGAGAGGAAGCGTTTTAGTGCCACAACAACACCACCACCCCCCACCAACAGTTTGATCTACACCATAAACCAAACACAAAATACCAGAAAGAAGTTGTGAAAGAAGAGAGGGAAGCCCACAATTTGAAAATGTGAGGCTGTGCTGCACTGTGATTTGCTGAGCAAAAATCACGTCAACCCATAATAGCTAGAGAGAGAGAGACAACAAACAAGCTGGCTGATACTAAAAAGAGGTGAGTCAGTTCTGGAGTACCACACAAGATGTAAATACTGTGTGACTAATACTCAATAGCAATTGGACCAGCCATAAAACCCTCACAAGGTGATCCCCTGCTCTATGTAAGTGCCAGTTAAAGGCCTCTCTTATATTTTGGTGTGTGGCTAGAGGGTAGACTTTATCTGAATCAGTATAGCGACCCTTGCACAGGACACCTTTTTTTGCCAGACCTGAGACTATAATGCTACTCAACATATTTGATCAATCATGTGAGCCAGTGTATGTTGTCTACTGGAAATAAATAAGAAACGTGCTTCAATAATTTCAGTGGAGTCTGAATATGTGTATGGCCTATTCAAAATACAATACAATGATGACTGCAGCTTATAGGCTATGCTGTGGCCTACAACTAAATAATGCATAAATAAGTTTGTCCTTCAGAACACTTCAAAGCACTTAAGTCAATCTCGAGGAATACTGTGTAAATGCAGAACTGCTGGTCAACTCCAGTTGGAGTTTACCCTCGCAAAGGAAGGGAAACGCCACTTGACCATCGATTTCCTCTAGCCAAGGTCGAAGTATTCATACACAACTAAAGCATGGCTAAACACATCTCCGCCCTGAATTTCCATAAGCAAATTCATAGCCATTTCGAACGCATGTTGCCGTGCAAACAAATGTACATTGATCAGTATGACAGAGGGGGCGAAATATAGGCTACCAACGCCCAGTTGATCTACAACAGAAGGGTGACCTAAGCATATTGCATTTGAACAATATTTCGGCCAAGTTTCCAATAAATACATTCATTATATCATTTTAAATGTTTCAACACTCGATACTTTTAATCGGTATGAGCAAGAGGGAAAACAATCTCAGCTAACAAAGTATGCCTCTTTCATGAAACGTGGTGCCATGACAGCCCTGTCAAATACTATCCAAGAAGTTAACCTTTCAGTCTTATTTTCTTTAAACCAGCACTCAGAAAATAACCCCCGCAACATAACAACTAACGTTTACAAAAACATAGTCGAAACTAAAGTTAACCTTCAAACAACATGTAGCCCAAGTTAGGCTATGCTTGACATGTTGTGTTTTTAAACATCAGGAGAACAAATCGAGTTATATTTCTGTTCAGTTGTTTAAACGAACATCATCTCGTCAAGAGAATAAGTCTAGGCTATACCATAAAATGTTACTTTGTGTATACAAATGTATAGGCCCTATTATTCCGCCTGTTCGAGTGAACTCGGTGAAGCAACAGTTGTTCGCTGTTTGGTTATTTCCTAGGCCCAAGTAGATATCCCCCCGTCCCAGTTAACCCTTCGCAACTGCGCGCTGGAAGTATCAGTTATCCCGTCTCTTAAATAGCGCACAAAAATACGCAAAACTTTTAACGCGACAGTCAGTTTCGGTTCATAAGACGCGTGTGTGTGCAAATCCTTGTGGTAAAAAACACAAAACTCTGTTTATGGAAAGAAATTACTTTTCTTACCTGCACGGAATCGGCCGCCATCTTGCCTTCTAACTTTGAATCAAACTCGGGAGAGTGGATGGGAGGTGAGTCACAAAGGAAAAGTAGCAGCTTTGTAACTTCACTCCAACTAGTCCTTTCGGCTCCTCTTTTAGAGATAAAAACGGGATCATCAGCTTTCCCGCGACGTGTCCATAGCTCAGCTAGGAATCCTGAAGTTTTCCATGTCAATACATACTCAGTAATCCCTTTTATTAAAAGTAATGTAAACACATAAAACAATAAAGAATGAGCGCCCGTGAAAGTGAAAAAAAGAAGTAATTTTCCAAACGGTCCTCAAGTAAGGCTTTGGGAAGGAGTGCTGGTGATAGAAATGTCTTCGCGGGGAACTCCACCCGAGACACGCAGCGCCCAGCTCTGGAAAGCTCTTTCTCTCAGCTAGAGTCAATTCATCCACTTTCAGTCATGTGATCATAAACCCTATGCAAGCATGCGGCAGACACTTTCCCAGGAGGAGCAATTCGGGTACTGTGCCAAATATAGTGCTCATATGTGTTGTTTATTCTGTTCATATAATGTAAAAAAGAAAAAGGGAAAAACAATTAAAAATGTAAGTGGTCCAGGACAAGAAAGAAGTATAAAAACCCTAATATAAAAGGTATGTAAAACGAATAATGATAGGCTATACTACTCATTTTAATTAAGAACACCGTGCGTCACACTTTTTTGGATACGTTTTCTTTTTATTTATTGGCTACCTTTTAAAACTTTCTATAGACATTGTGTACAAAGGCTTTTAAGTCGTAACATTCATGTCAACAGTACATTTATTGCTCTGAGACTTTTTTTTACATCTGAGTTGTAGTAAAGCAATGCCCCGGACCACCAAGGGGGCTAGGGCCTTGACCCCACTCATGAATTGCTAAGGGAAATTTGATACTCTGTGTAAATCAAACCCCACTTTTAAGCATCTCTATAGGTTGGCTATCCACACGGCTAATGAATGATTTAGAGGCACTGTTGACCTATTCGACACAGTAATTTTTTGAATGGGCATTTGACAGTGAAGAGTTGATGTTCAAAATGCATGTGATAATTTTTATTCCCAGATAGCTCATGCCTTCAGCTAATACAGAGCACTGGCAGATACAGTACATGACCCAACAGGAAGACAAAAATGTCTTCCGATCTCGAGATCAGAATAATTTTAGCTACAGGCTGGCTTTGTGCTCTGTCTAGTTTGCATGATCACCTTCCCTGTGGCAGAGTATGAGGAAATCATCCAGTGACTCAAAGTGGACAGGGCCCCTCTCTTAATGAGCTATCAGTAGACCGTGGCTCTCTGTCCACTCCCGAGGGTGTTTATTTTTGGAGGCCTAAGCAGGCTGGCTGGTCGCTGCTGGAAACGTGAGTCAGACGTTGATAAGGCTCAGTTCTGCTGTTGCAGATTAAGGACAAGGCAGACACTCCACATCGTCCCAAGCTATAGGACAAATATGATGTCCTGGACCAGAGTTTAAGATATCACTTCTCCTTTTAGTGTGACTAAACACTTCAAGGGAAAGGTGATCATGAGAGTGTCGTTTTGCAGTGTCGTTTAAGATCACACTAAGGTCACAATATATGCTGAGGGTGAGTCATACGTGACATGTGCTAAATGTGCATGTGCTTTCCTGTTATATTTTTATTTCATGGAGATGGATTTGACTTTAGCAGGGCGCAACTTTGTATGTTTACAAGTTGTGTTGTGATTACACAGTAAAATTTTAGCCCACAGTTGGCCTGACCATGTAGCTGTTTGGATCTGAGTGGATGTTGCTGTGGCCTTTGTGCTCCTGTGTTTGCATTCAGTAACAAAGCCTTTTGCTCAAAGGTCAGTGTACTTCAGGTCAGCTGTCCGCCTCAGTTCCCTCTTGACATGAAGGTCCTTCTTTCCTACAGGTCACACCATTACCACAGTCACTCTTTCCTGTTTACTTTTCTCTCAGATGTTCACACAGACTTAAGTATGGTTAAGCTTCAAACAATGCTTAAGTCATTGATAAACCGAGGAGATGTGAAGATAGTTAACTGGCAGTGAGAGAACTGTCTCAATGTTTGGCCTACAAACGGTTGGAATTTGAACGTGGAATGTGCGTTCACCAAAACTGATCAGTTGAGGGAGGGATTTTGGTGTGCCCCGTGGCATTGAAAACCTCTTTGTGTGAAACCACGGTAACCACCATTGTTGATTTTCTCTACCACAACACACAGCACTCAGCGGCCACAGTCACACACTTCCTGTGGTAACAATCGAGCTTCCTGTGCCAGACTGCATGTTGTTGTATCAGAGGTGATAATCTCTCAAGGCTTTTTTTGTTTGGTAGGTTACACAAACTTAGATGTCTAAATAGCATGATATTGACGTTCATTCTGAAAGGCCATCAGTGTCTTTCCTGAAACAAGCACCACATTGCCATATTTGGTATATGACCACATTCCTGCTCGCTTTAGGAAAGGTCAGAGTGTAAGCAACATTCACAAAGTAAAACTGGGAAGACTTTTTTTCAAGTCCAGCCAGAACCCCACAAGGGAAGGCCTATCACTGCTATTTTGATTTACAGTAGCATCAAGGTTAAGCATCAAGCTATCAAGGTCATGACTGCATAGTTAACAGGCTGGATAGTTAACAGGAGTTTTCCAAACACTTACAGCTGAGATACTGTCATAATCTCCCCCCTGTATAAACAATTCCATGCATAATTGATGCGCAACTACAAAGAAAGTGAGAGGGCGCAACACCGTCACCCACTCTTACTCCATATCCACAGCATCTGCTTGTGGTAGTGGCTAGCAAACTTTCCTCTCCTATTCCCATTTGCCAGCAGTGACGCAGAGACCCAGGGGGGAAGCCTGACTGTCTGACTCATCCCTTTAGAATGTCTGCCCCAGGGGAGATTATCACTACCCCACACACCTGTAGCTAGCGCACTCACTCACCTGCTCACCGCCAATGGCTAACTACAGATTTTGGGCAATCTGTGGAAGACTAATAATTAGCCAGCTGTATGTTTTTTTTCCCCCTGCAGTGACCTCGGGTGATGGGATAGAGTTTAGGGGCCTATGCCATCATTTATGGGTTTGAAGTCCCAGTGATTGATGGGGTATTGATGTTTCTCACCAGCAGCCCGATCTGCAGTGTGTTGGCTTTTAGAGTTCAGAAAGGTAGGCCTTCATGTGGGATCGACATCCTGTTTGAAGTGGGGAGAACAAAGGACTTTTCTGTTGGGGAAAAACTCCTAAGTTTAAATGTGTGATGGCACCACCTGCTGGTCGCAGAACAAAGGTACAAGAACTTACCCAATGATCTCTAATGCAGGTTAATTTTACTCATGTCAGTCGTTTTGATAGTAATCTAAACCCATGACCACTTGTTTATAAAAATGTTTATAAAATAGTAAAAACAAAAGAATAAATATACTGAAATCTATATGATTAAAATACACACGAAAAAGAATTGTGCAACAATATGAACTACTCATTCATTATTTATTTCAAAATCATGTGAAAAAAGTTAAGGCCTACCTCATGTTCATATGCTGCATTTTAAGAATGCTTTACTTATGTGATAGGTATGCTAATATGAATTACTTGAGAAAATATGACGTTAGCCTGGTGTGGCTTCAACCTTGCCTAGGTGTTGGCATCTGCAGGAAGCGGACTCGCTTACTCACTTCACCCCATCCACAGAAACACACACACACACACACACACACACACACACACACACACACACACACACACACACACACACACACACACACACACACTCCCTGCACCCTCTATTGATGAGGCTGGTATCCTGACAGCTTCTGCTGAGGCTGTTAGCTGTAGTAAAATGATTGTGTGTCTACGGCAGATAATGTTTTTTGTTGTTTTTCCAAGTGTTGTTGGGATTGGCCAATGAGATGGAACAAAGACCGGGTGATGCAGAAGTGGTAGGAGAGTAATTTTATGCAAATATCTCAATTTGGCCAAAAAATGACTTAAGCAATTATCCTATGAGCTGATAGGCTTAATTGATTCCAGGTATTATTTATCATGAATTATTTAGATTATGGTTTTATCCAAATAACCTTCAGATGTCAATTATTGCAAGGTCTCCACAGCGCAACTAGTTAGACTACTGAAGTCTAGTTCCTCAGCCACTACCACCAGTTTTACATTCAGGCATACTGTAGTTATCTGAAAGTATTCTGTGAACCATACCCCTATCAATGAAGTTGTAGGGTCTTTCAACAAGTGATTAAAACTCCCAAACAGCATGACTCTTGGAATGAAACTGAAGCATTAAACTCACACCAAAATGACAGTTTTGATTACAGTTGTTTATTCAACAAAAATACAATGTATCCATTAAATTAATGAACTCCATTGACTCAGACAGACAGACCTGCAGACTGATTCTAATGTGCTAGAAGGGTGCCTCTGGGTTAGGTTATTACCCATGGTTGGTCAGAAAGTAAACTACTGCAACATCTACAGTATAAGTAAACGTTGTAGGCATTTACTGTATTCATGGCCTACACATTCATAAAATTATACTTTGAAATGTACTACAAGTCATGTTATTTATGAACAGATTTAGTAGTTTTGTAATGCTATTACTAGTGCCGGCAAAATTAATTGATTAATCAGGTGATTAATCAAAAAAAAAATTAACTCAGATTAATCCTGATGGATATGGTTCCACTTTCATGACATGTATTATGTTCAATTTCAGATAGAGAATGGCTCGGCTATCAAGTCAAACTATACAAAGATTATGGCGTAGCTCCTGACTGTCCAACAACATGTTTGGGGAATCCTTGGGGGTAGGGGACAGGTGTGTAGTATTAGGGCCTTTACAGGGCAAAATAAGGATCCAACAAACCCTAGCATACAAATTCTTACTGGAGGAAATGAGTTGCGATTAAAAGTGATTAATCATGATTAATTATTGCAAAATTTTGTGATTAATCAGACTATTTTTTTAAATAGTTTGACAGCACTACTAGGTACATTTTATTATGCAACAACACTTTTACAAGTAGGCCATACACTTTTTATTTGTAAGTTGATTTTAAAATACTAAACTGCATATTGCATTGCATTTGTACAACCCCTGTATACCTATCAGTCCTGGCATATTTTCTCTGTATAGGCCGACATGTCAGCTCCTAAGCATGCTTAATTACTTCTTACTTGTTTGCATGATTGTTACACTTACTGTAACTGCTTGAAATCATGAAACAGATTTAAATGTAAGATTAAAAAAAAAACTTAAACACAGTTTTGTGTAAGAATTTTATTTATTAAGGGAAAAAAATATCCAAAATTACATGGCCCTGTTTGAAAAAGTAATTGTCTCTCTTGCTAAATCATATGATTTTTAGAGAGCTGAATTCAATGTCACTAGCCACATCCAGACCTGATTATTATCTCAACCATTGCAATGTTCCACTGCTGACCAAATAGATCATAAAGGCTTGTGTCACTTTTAAGTAAACATCTTCTTAATCATCAAGACTTTTGAAAAAATGTTCTGCGGACCAATGAACCAAAAGTTAAACTTTTCAGAAGGTGTGTGTTCTGTTACATCTTGCATAAAGACAACACAGCTTTTCATAAAAAGAACATCATATGGTGGTGGTATTGTGGTGGTCTAGGGCTGTCTTATGCTTCAGGACCTGGTCAACAAGTTGTGATTGATGGAACCATGAATTCTGCTCTCTACTAAAAAAGTTTGAATGAGGATGTCAGACGATTTGTGAAGTGTACGGGCAATGACCCAAAACACACCAGCAAGCTCATTTGAATCGCTTAAAAAAACAAAATGGTGATTTTGGAGTGGCCTAGTCAAAGTCCAGACCTGAAACCAATTAAGATACCATGAAGGGTCATGCTTGAAGGTCCTCCAATATGGCTGAATTAAAACAATTATGCAAAGGAGAATGGGCCAACATTCCTCCACAGCGATTTGAAAGACTCATTGCCATTTATCGCAAATGCTTGAGTTGTTGCTCCTAAGGGTGGCCCAACCATTATTAGGTTAAGGGGGGAATTACTTTTTCATATAGGGCCTAGGGATTTGTGGGTTTTGATTTGCCTAAAAAATCATAAGTAAAAGCTGCATTTTGTGTTTACTTGAGTTATCTTTGTCCACTGTTCAAATTTATTTGCTCATTTGAAACCGTTAAGTGAAACAAGCATGGAAAAAAAATGTTTGTAAAAATACAAAGAAAGAATCAGGAAGGGGGAAAGTACTTTTTCACAGCACTGTAAGTATGGTAATAACATGCTTCTCATTTCGTGAGAAGTGATCTAAAAGCATTATTGCTATACTTACTGAAATCTATTAGAACTTTACTGTTTTCAAAGAAAGTTAGGAGCATAGAAGGTGGTCATTGTTGAAAATATGAAAATAGATTTTGATTAAAACAGACATTCTAAGACAACAACAGCGTGACATTTTGACAACAATGAAAGTTGAATGTCACTGACACTGGTTAGAGACACAATCATGCTGTCATAGGCTACAGTACTTCTTATGCTTAGCAGGTGCACGTGATGTCTACAAATAGACAGAAAGAAAAAAAAAACTCTGAAGACATTTTATTAAATCAGTTGGCCATGTGTAGCAACTTCCAAAATGCCCATGGCCAGAACATTTGCAGTTGATGTTTAGGGGGCTACTATATTGTCTATGTTGGTGTGCTGTTAGTGGTCCCTACCAGAAGAGGGAGACAGAGTTTGTAATGTATTCTGCTTAGAATTGTATAGCACACAGTAATTGTTGTTTGTCCATGTAAACTGAAGGTGCAATACAACTGTAGGCTATATTATACATTGTTGCTTAAAGGAATATACCGGAGTAAGTTTAAGCAGCCCTGCTGCACGAGCCTTCTAACAGCAATATATTTCGCATGAAATTAAAGAATTTCGAACAGCATAGACCTAACGCGAACGCGAAACACTTTACATTGAATCAATGTAACCTCAGATCTTACTTTCGGTTTCCAACAGTCAAGTCCCATTGATTCAGTGTAAAGTGCCTGTTCGCTTCTGCGTTCGCGTTCGGTCTGTGCTGTACCAAATTATTTTGTTCCATTCGCTAACTAGCACATTTAGCAAGCTCTTTCAACAGGGCTATGCTTAAACTTACTCTGGTATATTCCTTTAAGGTCATTACTTTCAAATACAAAATTGTCTTAGGTGCATTTTGTAGAGTTAACTTGCAACAAGGCAACCAGGTGGCCTATTTATTTTAGCTTTTAGGGATATATTTTTTATTGTGTGTCAAACATTGATTCCACAAGCCTCAAATGTTGGTCATGTGTGAGGTAGGCTAGATACCACATATTTTGTTAATAGGTATCTGGACCTTTTATCCAAAAGAATACTGATTGCATTGTTTTTTTATATAAACATTGCATTCACGCTATTTTAAATAACAATGGTCATGATTCACCCCTATCTTCCTGTGTTTCTTGAATTTCTTTAAAATCCGCAAAATTGATTCATCTTTTTTTTTTAAATCATTTTCAGCAAACAGGTCTCTGCTGTCCCAGTGCTCTTGAAAGTGCATACATTTGTTTTACCTTTAAGCACATACCAGATCAGAAAGTGTCAATACAAAATCATCTTTAAAAATAAGTAAATGGGGTTTAACTTAAACCGTTTAAGAGCAAGTTTGTAATATCACTTTTGGTAACCCAGTGTTTACCAAGCATTTATAAAACCATCCCTTAAGGATTGTAATCCATTCATAAAGTCTTAACTAATGTGTTCATAATGTTTTATACATTCTGACGGTGGCATTATAATATTGCCTCATAAGCCATTACAACTTCAGAGGTCACAAAGCATTGCAGAGCGTCAATTTGATAATTGCCTTTTTGTTCCTCATATCAAGTATAGTGAAATGAACACATAATTACCCCTGAATATCAATAAAGCGGTGGTATCAAAAAGGGCCAAAGGGCTTTGTGACATTTCAGGTTGTAAAGGCAGTGTTTTCATCACCGGAACTTCTGGGAAGGGGGAAGTAACAGGGGCAATTCGCTGGCCTGGTACTTTCAGCTGTTGTGTCTCCATACAAAACATGGCTCTGTTGGCGACGACATCAGTGAAACATGCAACACTGATGTGCGGCTGTAAAGACAATAGCAAAAAATAAATAACACAAAAACAGGTGAATGTGTATCTTGTACTTTTAGCGCTCTTAGTTGATGTTCTGCGCAGTGCCTCATTGGGCAAGGCTTTGAGAGTTGTTTTAAACTATATATTGCCTTCACCTGAGACCCAAATATAGTGCCAGACCGAAATTAATGCCTGTATGGAATATCCAAAACAGATGTCTTTCTGACATTTCAGCTGAGCCTCTCTTTGGGAAGCGTCTGTTCTCAAGCCTAATATAGCAGACAGAGGACATTCAGGGCAAAACATGGCCATAATTACTCAGATGCAAATGACATTACATTTCATGTCATTTAACACATTTTGAGCTGTTTTTTCAAAACAATACAGATTGTATATGCTTTGTTTAGAAGCAAATGCAAATAGAGATCTCGGTCATATAGTTCACAGAATTTGCTGAGACTGAAAGATATTTAGTTTTGATACAGAACTACAATTCAGGTTTTACAGTGAACACAAAAGAGCTGAATTACTCTGCCTAAATGAAAGGATACTTTAGAGTTCACGGAGTTCCACATGTGTTGCCCAGGCCACAGGTCTGCCAGCACCTGACACACACACACACAGTCCCAAACAGCACTAAACACTGTCTTAAAAGGCCCTCTGAAAATTCCAAATTCTTATTCATTTCACATGAACCTGAACTCGTCCCGGAGGTGTTGTGTTCTCTGCTTCACATTCACAGCTTATAGCTACATGTGGCAGCTTTTAATCTCTCCCCACCAACAAATATGCAAGGAGTTGGGTTAAACACATATACAGATGATGGTGTTGTCTTTGCCAATCAGCCAATTCATTCATTGTCACAGTCCTGTCTGTGAAAAAAAAAATGAATAACTAAAAGTGAAGGCAAAAACAATTACACTTGTGTGTCTAAACAGCTCTGCTTTCAGCTGAAATATTCATTAATAAAGCCTCGCTAAAGCTTGGTGTGTCTGTCAACACCTGCTCGGTTTTCACAGTCTCCATTTCAATTAAACCTGCCCATATCCATTCAGCAATGACTGTCTTGAGTCATGGAGTATTGATAAGGTCTTGGCCAGAGTCAAGTGTCACGGGACAGCTGAGGCCAAGCAACTGCGCCTGAGCTGGGTGCTTTGTAAATATAAACAAGAGGGGTGCGGATGAAAAGATAACACCTTTTTTCTTAGCCTGTTATGGAACAACCTCTAAATCATCTGGTGTTTGGTACCATAGAGAGAATCAAAGTGGTTGATGTATAGCTGATGACGTATTGCTGATGAAAGGTGTTTGATTAAGTGCGTGGTTCTGTCCACACTTACAAAAAGTCAATACTCCATTATCAAACTGAAGAATAAAGTAGCATTAATTCATTAGTATCCAGCTTTTAACCGAGCTGAAGCCAGTCACTCTTGTGGGATCTCTCTGTCTCTTTCTTTGCCAACTCACAACCAGAAGCAACACTGTAAATACAGTGCTGTTTTCCAAGAGGAAAAATTCCATTAGTCATCTCAGTCACAATATTGATTTGTTTATCTTTAACAAATCTTTTTTTTTCATAGTATTTATCACTGTGCCTTTTGTGGATAGTGGTGCAACTGAACGACTTTTTGTAAAATTAATGCCTCTTTCTGTCTTCCTCTTGCCAGAGTGTCTCTTTTTGAAATAATTGAGGTTTCAAAACAGCTGTATTGTTTAATTAGTTTATCCAAACTGAAAATGTCTCTCAAATTAATTATAGCCCGATGAAGAATGAATATGTTACAGTTAGCAGCATTTCGTATGGAATGAAATAATCTCCTTTGTGTTTGTTAACAATAATATAAGACACAACCCTTTTATTGAGGTGCTACCCTGTGCTTTGTGCGATAAGCACATTAGTAATTTTCCATGTTTCGAGTAACAGGTATTAAATGTCTTTCTCTCCCTCCCTCTTTCTCTCTCTCTCTCTCTTGCCTTCCTCTCTTGCTTTATTGTGCAGATTTACAGATGGCCAGACTTTCTCCAATGTGTGTTCAGGGATAGGGTGCTTACACAGAGGCCCAAGACTGGCCGTAAACTGGTCTGTGACTCGGCCGCCACCTCCGTCTGCTGCCACACACTCCGCGTTGACTGCATCTGCTCCGTCTTACCTCATCCCCCTATGTATGAAACAACGCCATGTGTGACTGCTCTGGACCAGCGAGGAGATGACATGACTTAACCACAAGGTCAGGGGGGAAAGCGGGGCTTTGGGACAACAGACATGGCTCATGTTGATTCATGGAAGCCACAGAGGGCTGCAAAAGGCCGCTTGCATATGAAACAAAGTCACTGCTGCTCAGTAGAGGGAAGTAAGAGGTGCTGTGAAGTTGGTGCTGGAAGCACAATATATTTGCTGTTCAAAGGGGATATATGATTTAAGCTATGGCATTAAGCATAGTTAGTGTACACACAAGGACATAAGGAACAAGAAACAGCAATGTGATTCCTTTGGAGGGGAAACAGTTATTCCTCTTGACCTCTAGAGGGAGATATTATAAAACAGATGACTTTCACAGAAGTGTCACCACTTTATCAGAATTGCCATGGAAAGACATGACCCAGAAGCTGCATGCTTTCTTTTGCCATGTTTTCAAACATTTTGTTTCTCCATTTTATTGCAATTCCTCAACATTGATTATTCAAACCTTTTGGAAATTGTTATGAAGATTCAAGCCGAGAATTACAAACCTTCCGAAAAAGAGGTATGGCAAGAATAGCCACTATAACATTCTCAATAATGAACACTAAGTCAGATCATGTTCTGGATCACCGATCGCCACCAAAATTGAATCAGCTCTTGCTTGTCCCAGTATACACATTGTCAGAAAATTTCATCCAAATTTGTGCAGTACTTTTCGAGTTATCCTGCTGACAAACAGACAAACAAACAGACAGACAGACAGACAGACAGACAGACAGACAAATCAACGCGACCGAAAACATAACCTCCTTGGCGGAGGTAATAATAATAATAATAATAATAATAATAATAATAAATCATTGAAAAATAAAAAATCTTCTATTCTAAGAAAAATGCATAATAATTTTCATGGAAAAACCCTCATCACACTTTATGTACAGGGTTGTTGTACTCCTTTTTAAAAAATCCAATTGGGGATTTTACCCCAGTAGAGGGCACAGAGGAAGGGCATGTGCATGAGAATGTATAGATTGGGAGTGTGTGTGTGAGTATTTTGCCCTGTACACCCCTGACAGTCCCCCATACACACACACACACACACACACACACACACACACACACACACACACACACACACCACCCACATGATGTCCTCCTCTCACACAAGCCATATGGTGCACACAACGTGCCCTCCAATGGCAGGCCTGCTCTGTGCGCGCACTGGCAAACAGCTTGGTGGACACATAATTAATTTGCCCAGGCGTCTGCCATTTATTCTCCAACCTACATTTTGCTAATTGGACGGAGGAGGTTAAAATCAAATTAATGGCTCCGGGTATGCGCAGGCCGCTAATTGTGTGGACTTTTGCAAGAAGGGGGTCGGGGAAGGGAGGGTAAGGCATCAGTGTTAGTTGCTCGCGGGAATATTAAGTCACGGGTGATATTTCGAGGATGCTTCCGGGGGTGGTTGGAAGGGAGGAATATCTTGGTTAAATAACAGGACGTGTCATTCATACACAGGGGGTGGGTGGGGGGGGCTTACACTGAGAGAGAGAGAGGCTGCCTTCACAGCTGTTGGGTGGGGGTGCTAATATTTAAATGATGGGGAGAAAATGGGGTCCTGATTAGGCCCAGAGTGTGAAAGAGTGATCAGAGTGAGTGAGATGAACTTTGCCGTTGCTTTTATCCTGACATCCTCATATAGAGTCTCTCACACAACGCATTTAACAAATTAGCCAAAATTGTTTGATAAAGCTGTCACGACTTTGGACGAATTATGGAGGTATTTATTTTAAGTTAAGTTTAAACAAGCTCAGGACAACGCTCAAGGCCATGAAGATGTTGTCTGCCCACTCAAAAAAAAAAAAAAAAACTTCTGAGTTCGTTCTTTGGAGAAGTCGATTAACTCGGCTCCATTTTGTCTTTGTGTTGCTATGCTCCAACAGTTAGGTGTTCCTCAAACTTTACCTGCCTCACTTAACTGCTCCACACAATCCCTCTGTTCCGTTATCTAAACACATTCCAGTACAGGCCTTTATCTTTGATGTGATAAGCGTGACATGGCTCTTATCATTATGAATATGTTTCATGTGGCTGAAGGTTCATTTTCCTCCCTCTGAACCTATTTGTTTCATCTTTAATTTGATAAAGGAGAGTGTAATTGTCAGCGTCGTATCTTTATTAATATCTCCAATGTAAGTGATGTAGAGGATCCACGGCAACGATACGATCATCCAGTTTGTCTCGACAAACTGCAGCCTGCCGTCAGTGGGCAGAATGAGAAAGAGGAAGTGTGAGGAGGAGGAGGAGGAGGGGGGGGGGGGGTGAGTGAGAGAGAGAGAGTGAGAGAGAAAGAGAGAGTGACTTGCCCTTTTCCACAGTACATGTGGATACCCAGCTTGGGCGAACGGCAACTGAGAACTCTCACATACAGAGTTCTCTCATGGCCCATCTGTTGTTTTTTTCTCATTTGTTGTCTTTTTCTGTCTTGTGGATGGGGCGGGTACATCCTCCTGTCCCCACTGTTTAGAGCAGATAATGACTGATAAATCACTAAAAAAAACATGAAATAAATTGCAGAAATTACCATTCTATTCAACCATTTCCATTTAATTAGGGAACTTGGGCCAAAATGCATACAAATAAAAATCTCGAGTTGAATCATTATCTGTAGAAATAGACCACTAATTAAAAAGTTGTTAAATAATTAATAATGCAGTTCTGTACATTCAGCTGACAGACAGTGGCCTACTTTGTGTGCATTATAGATAAATAACATATCATGTACAGTAAGCAAAGTATCATCATGTGGTAAAATGAATAAAACCGATGCAAGCCTCAACTGCAAATCTGTAGGCCTAGGCCTACTGAATAAATTGCTTATGCTTATATTTTATTGACAAATAGATGTCAAAGTTGATGACATTCAGTACATAGATGAGACTTACTGATGTATACTGTTTCACTGTGATGTCTCTTCAAGCCCTCTCATTGGCTTTGGGGAATACCGTAGAGCAAGCGTTGCCCATTTGTCTCTCCAGGCACCAAAGTTGAATCTCAGTTTTTTTTTCCTCTCCTCCTCTCTTTCTTGCTCCTCATCTTTTTTCTGAATATGAATTTAATCAAGTTAATTGACTATTAAATACAAACGCAATTAGGGGGGATAACAGCCAGAGTATAAATCTCGACGATGCCTGCTTTTCAGAGCAGGGTAAACATTAAAAGATGAAGGCCGCTATTATCCAAATGATCACAGAGATGGCGGATGTTGATTGAGAGTGGGCTCGTTAATGAGAAATCTCTCCCAGGGAAAATGGAGAGCTCATACACACACACACACACACACACACACACACACACACACACACACACACACACACACACACACACACACACACACACATGCATGCTGCCACTTTAATACGCTTGCACTGGGTGTAGCCTGTGGCCCCTACTGCTACAACACTGTGTTTGTTCATCGAATGAAATGTCAGGAATGCGCTCATTTGCACAAGACTTCTGATATGGTAACATTGTGCACATTACGATTTTTTATATTTATATTTCAAAATACCCTCATCCCGAAGTAGGTCCTTACAGCATATCAACTTGGAGAAAAAAGGAGAGAGAGAGAGAGAGAGAGAGAGAGAGAGAGAGAGAGAGGGAACAGAGGGTTTGGGACTGTAGAGTCGCTCATAAGTTGCCCCCAAGCCACATGTTTAATGAGAGTCATTTCACCACCCCCACCCCCACACACACCCTGGCTCATGCAGATCATCTGACTTGGCTTCATCTGTTTCTCTTCATCCCTGGCAGTATCTCTCATCCTCCTTTTGTTTATCAGGAGCATGAAAGAATCTGTCCATTAAGGCAAAGCCCCTCTACTTTTTTTTTTTTTTGATGAAGTTCATCACAGATCTAGTTCAAGCCAAAGTGCAACAACATGTATTAGTGGTGAAATTCATAAATAAGCAACATGACTTCATGTTACAAGATTGCTCAAGATTAGGCATCTTGTAAAATGTTGAACAAGAAAATATTGAGGATATGCCTTATCATTTTATATTCTCAATTGCATGGCTATTTCACTGCTCAAACTGCCAAATACCAAATACATACAATTTGAACAGGACACACTTTACATGTACTACTACTACACCCTCTACTATTAGTCTACTACTCTACTTTTATTTCAAAGGAAAGAAAAGTTTTCAGTAGTCAAAATATTTCTTTAAAACTTTTGTAGCTGCTTTGCAAGCGGATGAGTTCCACACTCAGTAAGACTGAAAATAGAGGAAGGAGAAGAGGGACGGAATAATGAATGCATGTAGCTAATGAGGCTTTAAGCCACAGGCCGGAGCGCGAGGGGTTAATGACAATACAAATTAGGGAAGGGAAGTTAACAAAAAAAAAAAAAAAAAAAGTTGCTCGCGCTGCTTCAGGCGGCAATTCCGCCAGACAACGTCGGCTAGCAGCAGCAGCAGCTGCGCCAGAGGGGTGCGAGCACTCGCGCAGACCCCCCAAGCCTTCAACACCGAGCGGGGCAGGTTGCCCGGTGCAGCAGCAGTCTCCGGCGTTGTTAATCACGCTCACCCAACCCCCTGCACTCCGTGCCTGCCTCCCTCCCTCTCTCTCTCTCTCTCTCTCTCTCTCTCTCTCTCTCTCTCTCTCTCCCCCTCCTCCTTTCTCCCTCTCCCCGCACTGATTTGCAAGAGCAGATTAATCAGAACGCGCGGGCCTTGATGAAATTTTTGCTGTTATTGTGCCCAATTTTAGCAACATCTTTTATTATCTTCATTATTCATTTTACCGGAGAATGCCGAGAGGGAAAGGGGAGCGTTGCGCTGGAGACCAGAGGGGCTTGCTGATGCGGAGTGGGCACTGTGTGTGCGTTGTCAATTATGCAAACGAAGTTGCAGCGCGTTTGTAGATTACTTTGACGCCGCCATTGTTTGCAAGAATTTCATTAATAGATTTTTATTAAGCTCATGTTTCCTTCAGTGTACTTTGTTTCTTAGGCTTGGTTTCAATTTGATGTCCCCCAGCTGCTCCTCTCTCGCTCCGTGCCAAAATCAAAGCGGCTCTGGTGTGTTAAGGCCAAATAAACTCCCCTCGATTTAATAATTTTGAAGTTAGTCCCTTGTTCTCTTCCACAGGCTGAAAGCAAGAAGGCGAGAGAAAAGGCAGTGGCACATTCAATTTAATGAGCTGAAATTGAATTCAAGTTTGCTCAGAATTGACTTCAATTAGGGAGTGCCTTAATGATAAATTAATCTTCTTTTTATTCCCAGGAATTTGTTTTTCAAAGGATTTCTTTGGCAGCAAGCTAGAGGGAGCCAATAAAGAATACCAATTGCGGCTAGATCCACTGGATGATAGTGGAATGAAAGCTTTTATAGCTAACACATTCAGACGAAATAGGATGTACCCTAAGTAGACATTCTAATTTCCATTTATTGTAACCACTGCCATTCCATTTTCTCTCTCTTTTGACATGGATAAACTGGCAATTTAAATATTGTCAGGCACTGGAGATAATGTTAATCCCTTTTAACGAACTCCTAATTGAACATACACTTAAGCCTGTAGGAGTGAGTGAAATCCATGGGGCGAGCGTAGACGAGGAAGAACAGGAAGTGATCAGTTTGGTTGTTAATAATTTGAATACCATGTGTCAATGTGAGAAGGATGTGACTGTGTTGATTATCGTATCAGATTCCGAGAGTTCTGGGACTGGCACATGCCTTTACCATGGGGGAATGAATTGAATTATATGAATATGGAGTGCTGCATGGTGGCATTTGGAAGGGGAGATTTCTCTCTCTCTCTCTCTCTCTCTCTCTCTCTCTCTCTCTCTCTCTCTCTCTCTCTGTGTGTGTGTGTGTGTGTGTGTGTGTGTGTGTGTGTGTGTGTGTGTGTGTGTGTGTGTGTGTGTGTGTGTGTGTGTGTGTGTCCTGGCATCTCCCTTGCCAACCCTGGCCTTTCTGTGCTCCATGGGGGGTATAAGTGGGCACACTCTGAGTCCTGATGCCCGAGGGTTCTTTAGGAGAAGCTAGAGATGGGGGAGGTTTTTCTTCCCTCCCACTCTTTCTGACACACACACACACACACACACACACACACACACACACACACACACACACATACACACACACACACACACACACACACACACACACACACACACACACACACACACACACACACACACACACACACACACACACACACACACACACACACACACACACACACACACACATAAATATACACACACACACACACACACACACACACACACACACACACACACACACACACACACATGCCTATGCTGCCAGTGGAACCCCATCCCCTTTACCCTGCTTTCTCTTTTTTTCCTATTTTTGTTTACAGAGCTTTAGAGCTGTTCTTTTAGTGGCCCAACAGTCCCTTTGGCTAATCCACTGTGGCTCTGAGGCTTCTGATTGTGGATCCTCTGAGAACAACGAACCATTGATGAAATTTCACGTCTTCTGAAGCTCCATTTGCAGTGGCTACACCTCTGCTATTTTTCTTTGATGATCTCAATGTTGGGGAGCTTTTAATTATTATTATTATTTTATTTATTTATTTATTTTTTGCTGTATGCCTTTAATTGGATTGTGAAAATAGACAGGAAGAGAGAGAGAGAGAGAGAGAGAGAGAGAGAGAGAGAGAGAGAGAGAGAGAGAGAGGACTGGGAAATGACCACAGATCAGATTCAAACCTGGGTAACAGTTGGACACCTGACCTGTCTACGGTCAGTGTTGGGCAAGTTACTACAAAACAATAATGCGTTATACATTACTTGTTACTGACCTTTTAAAATAATCCCTTACATTACAATATTACTGTTTTGAAAATGTAAAGCATTACACTACTGTTGCATTACTTTCCAGTTACTCTTCGGGCCCTCCGGTAGCCTATGACCATCACTAATCGTTATGAATATTGAGAATGACAAGCGGAGACTGTAAAGTTCTACATAAATTCCGGCAGACTTTAACACAGCAGACTCTTTACCTGTGCTGATCTCTCAGTGATTTTTGGTGAATTTGTATGAAAGAAAAAAACACCACTTCATTCAAAGTTAAAAATGCATTGTAACTTGAGTTACTTACAATTGTACCGAGTAAAATATTACCAATTTTTCTTCTGTAATGCCTAACATTACCAAGTTACCACAAAAAGCAATGCATTTACAGTAATTAGTTAGGCCTACTTTTGTAACTCGTTACTCCCAACACTCACTGTCTACGGTAGCCTATTGGCAATGTACCTTGTTGTGAGAGCATTTGGAAAGTGGTCTAGACTTATCTTATATCTCATCTATTCTGATTGAAAAAAGAGCATGTAACTGATTCTGGGGTAAAAGAATGAAAGTGGACTAGAGTGTGTGTGTGTGTGTGTGTGTGTGTGTGTGTGTGTGTGTGTGTGTGTGTGTGTGTGTGTGTGTAAGCTGAATGGTTCTTTTGGGTGCTTTCCCAATGCGCTGGGCTAGCTGTCATAACAATGATGGAGCCAGCACTGGGACAGGTTTGGCCCAGGGACAGCAAGACATGGTGTGTGTGTGTGTGTGTGTGTGTGTGTGTGTGTGTGTGTGTGTGTGTGTGTGTGTGTGTGTGTGTGTGCGTGCACATGTGTTGTGTGTGTGCACATGTGTTGTGTGTGTGTGTGTGTGTGTGTGTGTGTGTGTGTAATGTATTTGAGGGGGGGTGCGTGGTTGATGCTTCAGATCGTTGTGTCCTGGGGATACCCCCTCCTCCTCCTCTCTTGCTGATTACTCATTGACATTTCCCTGCCTTGTGGCCCGCTTCTATTTCTGATGACAAAAGCCAAGCTCCTGAGGTGGAGCCATGCACTGGCATGGCC
>JAODXP020000022.1:12742408-12784908 GCA_027497455.2 Sardinella longiceps | reverse complement strand
ACACAAGCACACAAGCACACACACACAGAAATGAATTACGTCTCACTGCTTCTCCTATCCCCAAGCCCATTAATTAAATCCACTGGCATCAAGGTCTTTTTCTTAATTTCATGTACCATTAGCATAATCAACACAATTTGAGTTAGCACAATGTGATCAGTTTAATGGATGCTATTTATTTTACTTTATTATTTAAAGCTGCACTAATGGGGAGGAGGGGGGGTGGAGAAACATAAATATAACTGTATGGGCCCCTTTATGACTTATTCCCACTAGAGACCCACACCACACCACTCCACCCCCCCGAACGCCTCGCCGATGCAGATGTTCGTTAAGAGTGCCCCCATACATTTGGCCTGGCTCTAGAGTCGGCTTCATTAATTTGCCGACGAGTTTGTTCGCATACAGCGTGTGGATGGTGTGGTTTGTATTTTCTCTCTCTCTCTCTCTCTCTCTCTCTCTCTCTCTCTCTCTCTCTCTCTCTCTCGTGTGTGTGTGTGTGTGTGTGTGTGTGTGTGTGTGTGTTTGTACTTTCATACCTGAGTGAAAAAAAGAACAAGGGTTGAAATTTCACAGCCAGAGCATAACAGTTTGCCCCGTCTGAAAAAGCTTTATGATAGCTTTATGATGGAGCTCAAGAGTGCTCGCAGTGTTTTGGAGAAACACAAAGAGAGACAGAAAGGTGTGTGTGTGTGTGTGTGTGTGTGTGTGTGTGTGAGAGAGAGAGAGAGAGAGAGAGAGAGAGAGAGAGAGAGAGAGAGAGAGAGAGAGAAATTAATGTGTGCTGCTGCTCTCACCAGATGGTCAGAATAGGTTTTGGAAACAGAGAGGCAGGGGGACAAACCAGGAGCCAACACGGAGGAAGAGCAACATGCGAGTCCAAGCAGGAGAATGGGGGGGTCTGTGTGTGTGTGTGTGTGTGTGTGTGTGTGTGTGTGTGTGTGTGTGTGTGTGTGTGTGTTGGAGGGGTACTATTTGTGCACCCTCAGCGTGTTTGGGGGGGAAAAGTCATTAAAACAATGCAGCGGGACTTAATGTATGGCAGAGGGATTTGTTCTGACCCTATAAAGCCATGGCCTGGAGGTGAGACATGATTAGTGTTATTGCTGAGGACAGGTACATCATTATCTCATTGTGGCTCGCCTCTCCAAGGCTGTCTGCTTTGCCCATACCCCCTCTTTCTCCAGCCTGGTCCCCACCCACACACACATACACACACAAAGTGTATGCACACAGCACACACATATACACACACACATACACACACACACAGACACACTGTACACACACACTGGCATACTTACTCCTCTCTGTCCACCGTGCAGTCATACACTACTTAATCTACTCGCTCAGCCAGAAGTAGAGTTAATCATCAGTATTCCAGTTGCAGCCAAGCTGGTGTGTGTGGTGAGGTTGGGTTTGTTGAGAGAGGAAACGAGAGAGAGAGAGGGACTGCCTCGAAGTCATCTCCATCTATTAGTGCTGAGGCAAACTGCCCCACAGCAAGCTCTGGAGCCTCCTTTTTCTGGCTAGCCACTGTCAATGAAGTGGCCCGCTAATGCGGAGTCGGATCACGGGCCCCTCACTCGCTCTACTCTCTCCCTCGCTCACCTCGTCTCCTCTGGGAGGAGGCCTGCAGAATAAATTAGGAAAGTGGAGGACAAGGCAGAGCTTGTATTTATAGAATACCTTACAATTTCAGAATTTTTGACTATATTATATTAGAAAAAATATATCTCGGCAGGCATGAGGTTTTTAGGTCTCAGCGTGGAGGCTGTGAGCAGTGAATCTCTCTGCATGGACATGCAAAAGGTCAAAGGTAAATTAGAATGGGAGGATATTTATTTATTTATTTATTATGGGAGAATAATTATTTATTGAGAACAACATGCGCATTGCACATTTACTTCTTTGTATGACCTGTGAACTGCATTTGCTATTTTGCAATGTAACAATGTGGGCATGAAGTTGACTCCATCTGTAATTTATGAAGCTTTATATGCCTGAAAATTTGCAAAACATTTTTAGTCGAAATTTTATTAAATATTTAATTTTTGTCATTCCTCTTACACCCAGCTTAAAAGCACAACAAATAATGTTACGGATGTAGCAGGAGCAGACATGCAGAGCACTGAGATGGTTACATGCTTTCGTCTGATTCGTTTTTTTTCTCTCTCTCTCTCTCTCTATTTCTGAGGAAAATGACTCTAGAGTGGACTCCTGCCTGCATGCCTTCAGCACTCTGGTCCTCTAATGGACATGAAAAAGACAGAGAAAAGTGTGCGAACCAGACCGCTGTCAAGCGCTGAGTGAGAAACACCTGACATGAGAAACCATTACGGCGTTTTAGACAGAGACAATGCCCAGAACAGCACGTCCACCTGTTTTTTTTTTCTGTTCTTTCTCCCACTCTTTTTTGACTAGTCTTGTCCGTACGACAGATGAAAGCTATGATGATTAGCCCAAGGGTCAAACAGCGCTTTCTTTTTGGAGTGAGTGAGAGAGAGAGAGAGAGAGAGAGAGAGAGAGAGAGAGAGAGAGAGAGAGAGAGAGAGAGGGAGGTGTAAAGAATATAGAAAAAAAGAGTGGAAAGATGAAAAACATAAAATTCAGCCCTCTAATGGCAGGAGAGAGCTTTTCTCCCTCCCTCTTTTCTGTGAAGACTCAGAGACAACTGGACAGATGTGATTCCACCTGTCCTTTTGGAGAGGAGCAATCTGGGAGAGAGACCATCACAAGTAATCAGCTGCATGTGCCAGGAACACACCACCAGAATATTGCTTTGTATCCCAGGGGGGAAGATACCCATTTGACTGGTTTCACTGTATTGATGAATTATAGATTCATTTTTATTGGTATTATATAGGAGAAGGACGTTGCAGAACGGTGGCCCAAGTATTTGGACAGAGGCAGGGGGAAGGAGATTCAAAATGTTTTGGCTTGATTCATGATTCCTGATTGCCCAAGATTTTCAGGATCAGCCCTGCGAAAGTAATGAACACATAATAATAAGCAAAGTCATCATGGCAAGTGTTTCTGAAATGTCTGTCCATAGACCTCACAAGCAGCAAAACTGTTAATCAAGGGGCCATACAACAAGACTGGAAAACATTTATGGACATTTATCAACATTTTTGAGAGAGAAAGAAAGAAAAACTTTCCCCTGAATTATATCCTTTTTGGATGGGCCTCAGCTACAATTTCCCATGATTCTAGTGACACAACACTGCTGTGACCAGAGTCAATCTGTCTGTGGACTGGAGAGGAGTGGTGGGGTGGGGTGCCGTCTCACTGGGGTCAGGTTGGGTTTCCCTCCTGAGTCCTCACTCTCTGATCCAGTGGCGCCACGCATTACATGCCTAATGACTGAAGATCGATGTCCGGTAACCTGACTGCTGTTTGTTTTGGTGTAGGGTTCACCGTGCCCACAAACGCAAGCGGCTGACGCACCATCGCAGACCATCAACAGAACAACAACGTGCGAAAGAAAAAACGTAAAGGAAAATGGACTCATTTGGGATATTAACTGGGAGAAATGGATAAAAAAAAACTTTGCTCCTGGTCATGAAAATCCCCTTTGGTTGTCATTTTCCTGGGCTGAGAAGGGTACGGAAAAATAAGACAGACTGGTGCCTCTATGATCACACTTCTATGAGTGTGTGTGTGTGTGTGCGAGACAGAGAGACAGAGATTTTTGGCCTGGATCCTTACCTTGAACCCCTTGTTCCTGATCATTAAGGTCTTCATTTTTCAATCGGCGGGCCCCAGACAGGCTTTTGGAGTTCTATCATGCATACAGAGCAGCGAGCTAGCGAGCGAGCGAGCAAGCGCGTGGAACGGGATGGCACGGCGCACAGAGTGTTTGGATTGGGCTAATGAGCCGACGCTAGCAAACCCTCCCGCTCAAGGACCTAATCTGGCACCTCGCTGTCAGCGAGTTGGCCGGCCGAGAGTGGAGAACGTGGTGCCTTTCCAAAGGGAAGAGCTCGGAGCCAAAACATTGTCTAGTCCCATACGACTTTTATGAACTCCGCAATGTGAAAATCAGGCAGTGAAAATAAATGAAAGCAGGACGGGAATTTGTGACTTGCCTGTAGGGAGGAAACAAGAATAAAATGAAAAAGGAAAAAACACCACATTGCCAGAGAAGGGGAGCAAGAGAGAGAGAGAGAGAGAGAGAGAGAGAGAGAGAGAGTGCTTGTAGAACTAGGTAGTGTATGATTTTTTTTTATTCCAAATGACCAGCACTGGAAGTTTCTGGCAGCCATGTTGTTTTCAGGGGCGTTGTGGCCTCTCTTCAAAATGAGGGATTACGGTTTCATTGTGGTGTGGCATGCGTCCCTGCAAGGTCTCTTGCTCATTAAACTTAATGATCTGTTCTAAAAACTCTCTCTTTCTTTCGCTGTCTCTTTCCCCCTCTCTCTCCTTCCCTCTCTTGTGCACACACACACACACACACACACACACACACACACACACACACACACACACTCCTCCTCACCCACCGTTGACTCAGCTCTGTCTGAGAGGCTCAATTCACTCATTGCAGGTAACTAGCATGAGCAGTTCCTTACCGTAACTCTGATCACACACACACACACACACACACACACACACACACACACACACACACACACACACACACACACACATTTGGCCATTTCAATGGAGCTGGCTTCATCACCCTCTGACCATGTGCCATTCTCAGCAGCACTGTGCTTTTTTTCCCCCCTGTCCCTCTCCTGGTGTCGTCCCTCTGAGGTAACAGGAGGTTTGGGCACGCCATTAAAACATTCCCCGACCATTAGAGGCCCTCTGGACGCCTTACAGCCATCAGCGTTGAAGGTCAGTGCTTCTTCTAAGTCAGAGTGACAGCGTTGTTATTATTGCAGCACTGGTGAGAACTCCCTACTGCTTCTCCTCATCTTGTTTCCCTCGAAGGCTCACTCTGGTCCATCTCTTCCATAGAAATCTCATATAGAGATAATATTTTTGTTTCAAAATGTACAATTATATCACACGTCAAGCAAACTTTTTTTTGCAAATTAATAGAAAGGTCAGTTAGCTGACGATGTAGCTAGCTTCTCACGCACTTCGATGTTGGAGATCTTTTTGTCTTTAAGAGAGGACAGTGAAGCGCGCGGTCGTAGCAGGAGGCCTAAATGCTGGAGGCAGGAAGGCAAGCGGGCGATGCTCAGATCCTCCTCAGAGGAGGGGGGCCTTTCCCCTGGAGCTTCCCAGCTTTCCCTTATTAATTCTGCTGTCCCTTAATTAGAGCCGCAAAAATCCTGCAAATACTTCTCTGGTTTTTCCTATGTCTCTCTCACTCACTCACTCTCCTCCTCTCTCACTCTCTCTCTCACTCTCCCTCTCTCACTCACTCACTCTTCCTCTCTCGTGTACTTGCTCTCTCTTTTCACTTGCTCAATACCCAGAGCTCATCTCTCAGGAAAATTCAAAAAGCGAGATCGGATCTGTTTTTTTTTTTTTTTTTTCCTGGTGGCCTTTTTTCCTTCTCCCTTCTCTTCTTCCTTTCGTCCTCCCTGCTTCAATTTCTATTAAAAATGAGATGGGAATCGGTCTGCCAAAGGCCACAGGAATTCTTGTCTTTCTCTCTCATCTCTGGCAGTCACCCTCTGGTTTCTATTAGATTGTGTGTGGCCTCACACCCAGAGTTCTAAATGGTACCAGTGCTTCCCCAGCGAGACGAGCGAGGTCTGCGCCATTCCGTGTGAGGAGGGGGGATTTTTGGGGATAGGTGGAGAGACATGCCGCTAAGCCCAGCATCGTTGAGTGGCTACACCTTTTAGTTTAGTAAAATAAAGAGAGAGAGAGAGAGAGAGAGAGAGAGAGAGAGAGAGAGAAATCTCTCTCACACTCCTACATTGTCACACTTTTCCATGAAGACTTGGCAGAATCATGTGTGAAGTTGTTTTCTTTCTGTTATCCTCTGAAATAATCTCTTGATGCCTTTACCAATCTTATTATGCATAAGATGAATACGTATTTCAATAAAAAACAAAAGAAATCGTTATGTTCATGGGAAATAATAGCTTGTCCTTTTACAATGGGTACAAACCACAAAATATAAAATACTTTAACTAGAAAAGCGCTCAGAGAGCGCAGACCTCCGCCAAGGCAATGTGGTATAAATTCCAGATCATGTTCTGGCTCACCGAACGCCACCAAAATCGAATCAGTTCTTGCTTGTCCCAATATACACATTGTCCGAAAATTTCATCCAATTCCATGCAGCACTTTTTGAGTTATCCTGCTGACAAACAGACAGACAGACAAACCAGCGCGACCAAAAACATAACCTCCTTGGCGGAGGTAATAATGCCAGACATTCTCAAAACTGACAAATTAGGACTAAATAATAATAAAGCTCCAAGTGTAGACATGTGTTTAATTATTAATTCTTGCTAATGTATGTAAATCTAAAGATAATAATTTCCTAAATTAAATATACTACATTCCAATACTGTTTACCATTGCACAGTATATCAACATTTTGGATTCTATATGAGACATGCATAACTTTGCCTGGTGAGCCAAGTGAATTATACTGTTAGGAGGGAGTCAGTTGACCCTCTTACCCTCTAATTACAAAGGGGTATGCTCTCCTCTCCCCCCATCACAGCCCCTGTCACAGCTGATGAGGCCACACCGTTCAGAGGCAGATTGAGGCAGACACAGGCCACACCGCTCCCCACCGCTGAGGTTTCAGGCTCGGAGCCTGCAGCCTAGCCTGCTACGGTCAGGCGGTGGCAGATAAACCTCACTTTGCAAATCGAGAGTTCCTCTGACCCGGCCACAATAAATTGCTCCCCTGAAAGACAACCCCCCTACTCCCACCACACACACACACACACACACACACATACACAGGCACACACAGACACACACACACACACACACACACACACACACACACACACACACACACACACTACTACCCACCTGCCTCCGCCCCTATGCTGATATCAGTCAGGGCTGTCTCGGGTATCGCTGGGACTGCGTGGACTGTCCGATCAATGAATCCCTTCCACCGCGAGCATTACTACACACAAGACTACGATCAGTTTCCTAGACAGAGAGGAAGGGAGTGAGTGGAGGGGGGGAGGGAAAAAAAATGGCAAAAACACAAACCATCATACAAACCCCTGCCACGACCAGAGCCCCTTTTACTGGAAACAATTGATGCATTGTTGCAGGGAAATTAATCCTCCTGAATTCATTAGCCGAATCAGATATTCAATCGACGCAGGCCCAAAAATAATTATGTGGAGGCCTGACGGACGACACAGAATGGCATCTCCAGGGCCCCAGCGTCGGTCTGACGAGAGCATCCTGCTGTTGTTTTCAGAGTGGAAAATAAGATGCCGCCGCCTTAGCCCTATAATCACAATAACCCAACACCACTTTCCATCTGAATCTAATTTATCTCTCATTTTGAGCTTGTCTGCGGCCCTTTTCTCCTTTCATGGGTCTTCTGAGATGCTGTGCGCAATCCTCTCAATCAGTGTGTATGTGTGTGTGTGTGTGTGTGTGTGTGTGTGTGTGTGTGTGTGTGTGTGTGTGTGTGTGTGTGTATCTGTACTGTATAGGCCTAAGTATGTGTGCGTGTGTGAGTGCACACATGCATGCGGACATTTGTGTATGCATTTATGTCTATATGCATGTTGGTGTGTCTGAGTGTTTATGTGTAACAGGATCGTGGCAAAAGGTGCCAGTACTTTTTGATGGTTGTGTATTTTCTTATTATTCATATTTTCCTCCTTTTCCTCCTCTCTGAGAGAAGCTCTGAAAGCCCCTTTGCTTCCAGGAGGAGAAGCCGTCTGCTCCTCATGATGAGAGAGGTAAAAATAAAACAGGCGAAGCAAAGGCGTCCTGTGTTCCACACACATCCTGCCAACACCGCCGCTCGCACAGGGGCGAAAACGATCAGATTGCTTACACTCCAAACATGATCGACATGTTGGGACTCCCGGTCTCCCGTGTCGCAGCAATGATCTCCAAACATGATCGACATACTGAAACTCAAGTCCCGCTCTGTCGAAAAATACGATCCAGAGGCTGAAGTGCCAACAATTAAACAACAGGCTTACTATGGCCGCTGCGAAGCGCGCACACTAGCCCTTTCAGCTGCCACTGAATAAAGTGTGGCCCAAATGCATCTCATTAACAGGCTTTTTACATGAACCCTGTCCAAAATCACCTCTTTAAAAATGTGCATTATTTTGGGCCAGCATAAATTGGTGAATAGCAGCTCCACACACTGTCACCATACTGAGCTGTTCTTGGTCAATTAGTCTGGAAAATCCCCCCTAGTGCTCTCACATACATTTGTAGTGGGAATTTGGGGGTATGTAAATTATATAGTGTGTGTGTGTGTGTGTGTGTGTGTGTGTTTGTGTCCCAGACGGCTCCTATAAAACACATAAGGGGGCATCTGTAGTGTAACGTGTCAATTAGCTATAAATCCACACGCGGGGGTGACCCCCATATGTACAGAGCAGACTGAGGCCTTTCTGTGTGTCATATGGCCACATGTACGTGAATGAAGCTGCACGTCTGTACATTGCGCCCTCAAATCCAGCCCTGTGGTGTTAGAGGCTGAATCACACCCGTTACCACATTCTTGGAGCAAAAACAACCCCCCCACACACATGTACACACACACACACACACACACACACACACACACACACACTAACACACATATGCCTGAAACACACAGAGAGAGTACTACCGTTTTGAGTATAGAGGAGGCCAGGGAGAGTGGAGCGGTGGGAGACGTCATGTGGTCCTGGTGAAATGAGGTTATTTATTGCCGTGTCCCCAGCCCTGTGCCAGGCGCATCACTCACATAAGCCGTGGCACAGCTGTTGTTCTCAATTTCACGCCTTTTTTGCTAATTGCAAGAGGACACTGACTATGACCTATTTCTGTGATATTTTTAACCCCACTGAAAACAATGTGCAGAGTTGGGGGGGGGGGGAGTACTGTGAGGGGATAAGGGTTAATTTACAAAATCAATGTCAACATATTCTTCATTGCTGTGTACATGTGGAGGTGTGTGTGTGTGTGTGTGTGTGTGTGTGTGTGTGTGTGTGTGTGTGTGTGTGTGTGTTTGAAGTTTCCTTAGGTTTCTTTATGTTGAAAAAGCCTGAAATTAGTGGTAGAAGTGGAAGTTATAAGACTCTGTTTTCGGGGTCTTTTTTGTATGCCCCACTTTGTAATACATTGTCAGTACACTTATGCACACTTCACTTCACAATCAGTGATGGTTTGGTTAAAACATTAAAACATGTCATGTTTGGACCTCAACATGTTAAATACTAGTATATAGTGTAATACTTGCACACTGAAGGCCTTCACTGCACTGTTTGGTTATTTTATTATTATAATGTCTGTGCTTTACAATGTGTTTTCATTTAGCATTTTCTGTATTGTTTTGCATCTGTTATTTTCTATGTATATGTTTGTGGTTAAAATGTGTATCTTACCTGTTCATTTTGCATGGATATCATCAATACTGTTCTCACTGGACCTTTAGGTGGCACTTATTAGCCCAAAGGAAGTGTGGTCACCAGATGGAATGGCCAATCAATGATGTCACTTCCCCATAGAAATGGTGGCTCTGAGAAGGATCAATACTTCCATGTAGAAAAAGCAGGATTGGCCAAATCTGAGGTTAAGTTTAATTTTAATGATGCCTAAAATCAATGAAAATCAATTATTGCCATCAAAATGCTGTTACCGTCTACATAATAGCTAATTAAAGTATATTTGATAAATTCATGATACAGCATGGCACCCCATGCTGTATCATGAATTGCTGAAAAAAGTTTTAATAATCTATTACAAGGAGAAGCCAACAGAAGTAAGAGGTTGCATTGTATCTTTGGCCTTATGTACTACGGTCTAGCTGTACTCCCCCACCCAAAAGAAGAATAGGAATGGTTGGCCTAATGCGCTTAAAAAAAATAGCTGTGGCTTTCTCTAGATGATTACGCTTTGATTTGCCTCCAAAAGTGTAAGGTCATTTTTTCCCTTGTCTCCATAGGACAGGATGTACTCAATACTGTCCAATCAATGCTCATCAGCTCATGGTGAAGCGATGATTGATGCTACAATGATTCAGTTCAGAGTCTGGCTCTTATCGATCTCACTCTCATTCACCCGCTACTTCCCTCTGCTGTACACACAGTTGCCACTGCTCTCCAGTTATTGTTTATGCTGAACGATATTATAGTCCTGTTCCTAGTGACAGTGTTTCTTACCCCCGTGTGTAACATCCCCACAATAGTAGGAGGAGTAATTGCTTCTGCTCTCTCAAATGACTGTTCATGCAACAGGCCCACCAAACTGACTAACTGTCATGACTGGATTGTTGGTCACATACTGGATTTGAATATTGATTGGCTGCAGCCAGTAGAGTGAGATTAAAAAAAAAGAACTCTCTTTTTTACTCACCCTTTGAAATATGTCCCTTGGTGTGATGCCACTGTCACTAGCACTAGCCAAGAAGACCATTTGGTGAGCAGCTCCTTAGCTGACACACATACATACAGTACATTCTACACACAGTCACACACACACACACACAGACATGGACTGGCCATAGGGCATACAGGGCAATGCCTGGTGGGCCGATGGTCGTTTTTGGGCCTGGGCTGTCATAATTGACTCATTTTATATTGGATAAAATCATGGTGGGCCGCCATGGCCAAAAATGCCTGGGCCATTTTTTGGTCCAAGTCCAGCCCTGCACAGTCACACAGTCACACACACACACACACACACACACACACACACACACACACACACACACACACACACACACACACATCACAAACACACACACATACAGGGTATCCAAATGCGGCTAGTTTCGGGCAACTGATACAGCCACACAAAGAACATGCGGTGGCGTTGGGCAGCGGCAGCGGCGGCGGCCTGTGTTACCGTCCATTAAAGATGTAGCCCCATCGCCCGCACCTTGGGCTGCATTAGATTAGGCCCCCAAACAGTAATCTGTCACTTAGCCGCGGCTGCAGCGGGCCGGGCCGGGCCCCACCGTCTGAGCTGATGTAAACGGCTGCCGTCTCGGCACGGGGCCTGACAGCGTAATGGGGATTCATTGATCTGCCGGTCTTTCACTGATTGAGTTAGATAATTAAAAAGCCTCTTGTATCTGTTCCATTAAGGATTGTTTGTGTTGGTGTTGTGCGATGCATTGTGGTGTGTGTGTGTGTGTGTGTGTGTGTGTGTGTGTGTGTGTGTGTGTGTTTGTTTATCCGTCATGGTCGGAGTTGTTACTCTTGTTGTTTGTCTTTCTACTAGTGCAATTGGAAAGGCTGGTGGGATTGCACATAGCCCACATTTCTCTTCATCCTTATTCTCTCGTTCAGATGCCCCCCTCCCTCTCCCTCTCTCTCTCTCCCTCTCTCTCTCTCTCTCTCTCACTCTCTTTCGCAAGTCCATAAATATATTCCATTTGTGTTTAGCTGTTGGAGCACGTAATTAGCTGTTATGTGACAAGACTTAGATTTACAAGACAAGTCTTTTAATGTCAAAATGTCACTGCTTTATGAAATATGTGCTCGGCACTGTGTTTCAAGGAAAAAGGGGCTTTGTGTTCTTTCATCCTTTGAACAAAAAGCATAGCTCAACTGGGATGTTTAAAAGATCACATGAAGACGAAGCAGAGAGAAAGAGGAATGAGGGAGAAATTCTCAACAGCTTGGGAAATAAAAGCGATCATTTTTTCGAAAATAAAGGATAGAGGCGGGGAGGTTGGTAAAGTGATGATCCCAGCAGGGTACACATTGGGGGTGGGCTTCAGAGCTGGAGCGGAGCCAAGAGTCGGATAGGGCTCGTGTGCTCTCTTGCTCTCCGGCAGGGCCAACTGTCCTCTGCTGTCACCACGAGCTCCATGTTTAGCACCGGTGGTAGCAGCGGCGTTGCTGGGCACGCATTTTGCCTCTCCCTGCCTGCCTGCCTGCCTGCCGCCATGTAGAAAATAGCCACGCTCATTAGCAAATTAGGTGTTGTAATAACAAGTGTGGTAATGTGGTTTCGGCGCTCTGGTGGACCACTCCCCCCCCACACTTCCTCCACGCTACTCCCCCAAACACAGCCCTTCTGTCAGGGCAGCAATTACAAGCTGACTGATGTGTGAACAAAGACAGGGTGTGTGTGTGTGTGTGTGTGTATGTGTGTGTGTGTGTTTGTGTCTTTGAGGGGTTGGGGAGACGCTGCTGTAGAAGATGAAGGACAAAATGCTCTTCCCCTCAGTAGAACAGGGGCCAGCAGTCCCGTGGCACTGCAGCCTGCTCCGATGCCCCTCCCGTTCAATCAGAGCAATTTGCGTCAAATGCCAGCTGATGCCCTGGCAAGCCCTGCTCCACACCTCCCGAGCAAACACGTGCATACATGTCTGTCATCTCGCAGCGCCTTGGAGAGTAGACCTGAGGCTAGCCATAAGAAAAAGGACTGACCGCATGAACTTTTCTTGACCTGATGATGGACAGGTCAGCATCTTCCATTTGCCGTATGTGATAGATCCTAATGCATCATAAGGACATATGATATGGGACATTGGTGCAGAATATGAAAAATGGAGATGAGAAAATAAAAAGGGGGTAGATAGAAAAAGAAGCAGACAGATAGACAGACAGACATAGAGAGTGTAAATCTGTTGCCTTTCTTGCATTTCTCCCAGTCAAATCCCGACCTTTCTGAAAGCAACCACGCTGCAGAGAAGGGAATTAGGATTCCTTCAGCGACTTCTGCCGAGTGGCAGTTTTCTCATTTTGGCCACGGCACTTAATTAGCTGCACTGGCCGCCCTGGCTCCTGTGGCACCTGTGAGAGAGGGGAGGAAAGGGGGAGTGGGGGTTGGTTGGTTGGTTGGGGGTCAGTCAGAGGGGTGGAGAAGGGGGCCTTCATGTCGTAATTACAACCCCAGCCTTCTCCACGTCCTGCCCTTTTGATCAGCAATGCCTCGGCCCTCTCTGGGAGTTAGCGCCGCTGCCGCTAATCAAATAAATGTGCCCCCTTTTAAGTGGATGGTGAATGTGATTTCAGTATGCCCTCCCAGGACTCACAGCATACACTACCCTGCCCACATACACATTTACACCCCTCCACACACACACACACACACACACTACCGCCACCATCACCACCACCACACCCCCTGCTTTTTGAAAGAGAAACATTGTGACGTCTCTCACAGAGCTCGCCTCAACTCTTCAACATCCAAAGCGCTGGACTTTTGATGTTTGCTTAAAATTTTCATCTTCCTTCTTTACCCTCTCTTCCATATATTTTTTTTTTTTCGTTTGCGTTTGGTATTTAAAAAAAAAAAACGTTTAATTTCACAACATCAAAAAAGCCATCAGAAGACTCTAGGGAATATCGTATATATATATAATTATTTTTTTCTTTCCAGAATCTTCCTGCTGCATGTGAACTGATGCATTTTGAGTGAAAGGTCTCTGATCTACTTGGACTCAGAGGGGGTCAGAACCAACAGAAAACTTAAGTGTGTTTTTCTCTACGTGCAGTTCTAATGATAACCCCCCCCCCCCCCCCTCTCTCTCTCTCTCACACACACACACACACACACACACACACACACACACACACCACCGCTCCCTTCCACCACCCATTCCTTGTTCAGATGGTTTTTACATATTGACTTTTTCTCTTTCTTTTCAAAAGGATGATGGTTATGTGTGTGTGTGTGTGTGTGTGTGTGTGTGTGTGTGTGTGTGTATTTAGGGTGGGTGGGGGGTAAGAGGAACACAGAAAACTTAGCTAAACACTGTGTCTCTGTTGGAGACTGTGGAAGTGTTTTTGAATAGAGTTGCGGGTCACTGCTGTGAAAACTAAGCGTCTCAATACCACGCAGCTACTGCTCCTAATGCATGCAGTCTGACTAAGAGCGCGTTTGAATGTCCGCGGAGGCCTGCGGGAAAAGAAAAAAAAAATACTGTTGCCCACGCACGCAGCACAGCAATGTTTTCAGGCAGTGATTTTTCTTCCCTTGAAACCAGGGTTCCGTTTTGATGTTTGAGAGCTGGGGCATCCCCCCGGTGGGTCTCTTTACCTTTTGTTTAGCGTCTGAGTGCTCGGTGGTAAGTGGCGGCTCGAATTCTTTCAAAGTCGGCCGCGGCCGCTACCCCCTTCAACCCCCGCCCTGCTCGAAAACGACCCTCTTCTTCAAGCTCCCCAAGACTTAAACCTTCAATCGTTCCTCCTTTCGCCTCCTCACTTCTCCTCCTCCATGCCACTTAAGAAGGGCCCCAGTGTGTGTGTGTGTCTGTGTGTGTCTGTGTGTGTGTGCGCACTACTGCCAAGAGCAGGGCCTCTTCTTGTGACCTTTCGCGCTGAAAAGATTGACTCGACTGTCTTGGTCACGGCGGTTTTCATTTTCCCCCAATTAGCGGGTCTCTTTTGCCACAGCCCTCACAGGCCGATCGATCTGCACTCAATACACATCTAAAGCGACGAGGACAGAGGGAAAAAGAGCACTACCCGAGGCCTTTGGCTTGGGAGTCTGTGGGAGTTTGGTCTCATGGCCTCTTGAAATACTGCTGGAGATTGGACATTATGCTGCCTTGTAAAAATATGACAGGTTGATGGATAGAATAAATGAAATCCTGCTGTAGTCCTTCAAAGAGATCTTCCTCAGTCCAGTTTCCTGGACTCTTTGCTCTTGGACAAAGTCTAACATTATTTAGACGCAAATGTTTTTATTTTTTTTTTCATTACAGATTTTTTTTTTTGTAACTCCATCTTTCTTCTCTGTTGTCTTGTCTTCTCTGATAGCAGCATGAGTTTTTGTATGTGGCTGAAAGTTAACTTTGCTGTTTAACCAGGCGCCAAGGTATGTTATTTGGAGCAGTACGATATGCCGCTGACTGGCACAGCATGACCATTCTCCATCTCGACATCCCAACATGAAAAAAAAAAAAAAAAAAACAGCCGGAAAATTGTTACAATCACTAGGAGGACAATAAGAGCCCCTACCTCCTATGTCTGTGCAAGAGAAGTGTCATCAAACATAACACCTCAGTGTGTGTGTGTGTGTGTGTGTGTGTGTGTGTGTGTGTGTGTGTGTGTGTGTGTGTGTGTGTGTGTGTGTGTGTGTGTGTGTGTGTGTGTGTGTATAGTTATGTTTGTGCAATCGATCTTTGAGGGCACAGACTGGCTTATTCAGCCATACACAAAGACTGCAAAGGCAAATCACTATAGCTGCTGTAGAAGCTCTTTCACCCAAAGTGGAAGTACACTGTTGTGATATACTGTAGGCTAGGTTTGAAGACAGTGGAAAACCCTCCCCTGCTTAAATCAGTGCATTATTGTGTGTGAGTGCTTAACTACAAGTTATGACAGAGGATGAATAATACTTGGTGATGATTGTCATTACAGCAAATTTGAATTTAATCGCACTTGTGATTATGTATGCACTCATAAATGTGGATGGCTGTTGCTGCATTTCCATTAATTGTCCTCGTTTGGAATTGGATTATTAGATATCATGAGCATGCATTCTTTTCTCTCAAGACTGGCATGATGATTGAAGGGGGGTTCTCTCTCTGCCTCATATGTCTCGCCATAGAGGAGTCCAGCAATCAAGGAGAACAATCAGTCTATGCTATCTTGATGAGGGATCCCGGGGGATGGTAGAGTTTACTTAATGTAGCCCAATTTATCTACAAAGCCCATTTACTTTAACCGTGAGCTACAACTGAACTCTTTACGACCTTAAAGAATTGTAAAGAAACAATTAGAAAGCATTATACTATAAGTTGCTGTGATTACTCAAATCCTGTCTAAGTCAAATTTAATTTTTGTTGCTGTTGTCATCTGCTTAAGTCAGTACAATTAAGTATTTATCGAGAGAAAATCTCACAAAAGGTGAAGTGTTTTGTATTAATGTTATACAAATATATTGAAATATATTACTTTTAGAAGTACTGCCAGTAACCGTAGATAAGGATACAGACTCTTGCGGTCTACGTTGCATTCTCACTCCTTGGGATAATATTTCTATGGCCACTAATAATTACTTTTGACACAATGAGGTTTTAAAGGGGTACTGTATATCCCTGACCAAATGTTATCAATAAGCACTGCTGATAACATTTGGTCACCAATATTGATGCGGCATAATGATAATAGTCTGGGCTTTGTGTAAAGCCATATAAGTTAAATCATGGCACATTTTATCCAGCAGGGGGCTCTTGTTGCTTTTTGAGTCTGTCAGTCAGTCACCCTCCCTTTAGCGGCAAAGTAGTAAACATCCATTTGAGCTCAGAGATGTTGAGTGTCTGTAAAGTGCCCTCTTCGCAATGTGTGTCTTAAGCTGCTTTCTTGCTCTCGCTCTTGTTGTTGTTGTTGTTGTTGTTTTTAGCCCTTTTTCCAGTGTGCTAAAGTGTTTTCCCTGCGTTGCTCTCATCACTGTGCCATAATCCTAAAAAGCTTTGTGGCAATTTTGGTCATGTTTGGTGAATGTCTTAGTGCTCTCTTAGTATGATTTTACAACATTTGGACAACATTGTTTTGAACGTGATGAATATTTGCTGATGAGCTTTTGGTAAAATCCATGAGACATGGACAGAAAAGGAAAATATGGATTTTATATTTTTTCTAGTGGATATTATAAACAATATCAGGAACATCAGGATGTGTGAAAGAATAAGCAGATGCTCACAGTACTGAAGCTGTAGCTTAACCCCTTGCTTGTTCTTGATAGCCTTCACATCCTCAATACAAACCCTGTGAAAATAAAATAGCATATAGTATGTAATACAAGGAAATGTGAGACAAAATCCAAGAATCAATGACTAATTACGAATACGGCCATACTGACAGCATCTTCCTTCCTTCACAAAATCAATACCACTGTGCAAGTATTGGGGCCTTTGCTTTAGTTTTCCTTTTTTGTCCTTAATATGCTCAACTTACATGTGTCACTAATTTGTGCTTGACTAGAAAGTTCAGCACATTTTCTCATACAATTCTCCCTACGTATATTTTTGAGGTCAGGTCAAACTGAGTTTACTTCTACAATACAGGCTATTTAAAATGTGTTTGTATACTTGGGTGGTGACTTGGGTTTTGTCAGATATCTTTACACACCTATCAGGTCAGAACAGTTTACTGGGCAAGCTGTCTGGCATCAGATACCAGGAGGCTCAGGAGGTACAAAGGGGAGAAACACTAAATTGCTGAGCAGTCTTCTCTGCCCACATGCCTGCACATGTGACCACAACGTCAACTTCTCTGTGACTGGGAGGAAAAATGCTCATGCGTTATTCACAATGAACAAACATCTGAACATTCCTTCACTATAAAAGCACACAAAAGGCAAGCAATGTTTTTCATTCAGTTTCATATTGTCAAAACATGAAGCAAAGGTCTTGGGGGAAATTCCCTAACTGTGACTTTAAGATGATGTCATGGGTCACAGGGCAAATGAAGGAAACAGGAAGTGAGTTTGAAAAGTCTACAACAACTGTCTCCATTATCCCTCTTCAGGCGAAGAAAGACAGTAGAAAGAAAGAAGAAGAAAGTAAACTGGGCACAGCATCTGGTGTGCTATTAGTCCTCTCAGGTTTAACACTTTCTTGGGATATTTACAGACACAAGATATTGTAGTTAAAGCAGCTGTGTCACTGGAGAACATCTGTTTGTTCTCAACTTTTGGGAAGAAGAAGATGGCCTCTGAAGGAACTGCTAATGGTGCGTTTTATTAACATTACACAGTTTCAGTTGTATTTGTCACAAATCCTTATAAATGCTTGCAGCTGTAATGTATGGCATTTTCAGTGACTTTGTTACTTTGCATTAATGGTGACCTTTGTTTCCAACAGATGAGCTAATTACTGAAGCTATCATGATGAGGTAAGTTTCAGTTTCATGTTTAGGGTCACTTGTTACATTATGTCATTTCTTTTACACACCTGGTAACGTTCATATATGCACGTAACTTTGTCATTTGACCATGTGCTGATGAATTGGACTAAAGTTAATATGTTTGATGGGATAAACATTTCTAAAGCTGTGGAACTCACAATAGACTCATTTGACATTACATTTGTCCAACGCCTACCATAGTTTTTTGTGAAATTGGAATAGAGTGGTTTCATGAGTAGGCCTACAAATAAACATGATAGCCTAGGGATCTCCCTCACCCATCCCCCCCTTTACTTCTAAACTAGCTCAAAACATATTCTTCCGTGTCTGTAATGTCTGTGGCGGTTTTTCAACATGCCTGGTGTCCTGTAAGGTATTATTATATCTGCTTTCATTGCGTGTCGTAAAGTCAGAGGTGCAATTTTTGTTTTAATTTGACTGTGGTAGGCTACAGATTGTGAAAACAACCCATTCAATTTCTATTACTTATTATTATTTATTTTTATTTATTTATTTTGTGTGAAGAGGAAAATAAGTTCAGTCTGACACATTAATAGGCTATTGCTATGCCACCACATTTGTATCACAAGTGTGTTATCTAATCCCACTTGATCATAACTAGGGTTGTTTGTTGTTTAAGAGCATCAGCCTTCCAAGAGTATCAGCCCTGGCTTTCATGAAACGTTCTTGGTGGCACTCTTTGGCTGTCCGAGTGCATAAATGCATTTGTAAAAGCTTAGTTTCAGTTGTTTATAATTATATATATTATACTTGGACACTGTTTATGTAATATTTTTTAAAAAATCTCTTGAGGTTTGGCATAAGAGCCCCTGTGATTTATTCTCTTTTATTTTAAATTTGCCTTAATGTATTGTTTTCATACTGTTTTTTTAATGCTCAGTGCTCTGACCTGTCAAGTGAAGTTTTACCTAGTAAGAAAAGTAGAGGGAGGTGGGGGGGCTGACATCATTACTGTAACATGTTCCAGCAGTGGCAGTGGAAGAAGAGAATGTTTGGAAGGTTTTGTATGCCTTTTATGTGGCTATGTAGTTTTGCAGTAGAAAGTTGCCTGGTGTCCCTTTAACAAAAATAAGTAAATATGTGCTCACCCTCATCCTCACTCACATGGTCTCCCACACAGAGTTGTGAAGGATGAACTGAGAGAAGTGCCTCCAGAAATACAGCCCCCTCTTCCGGAGCCAAAGCCCCTGCCAACCAAAGATGAGCAGCTGACAACCCAATTGGCTCAGACCATCAAAATCATTGGGGATGATCTAGTCAAGCATAAACCACTGAATGAGTGAGTTTCAAGCTCAATATTTTGTGCTGACCATCTAAAAGTGAAAGTCTCATTGTTTTCTGCACTCCTGTATCCTAAGCACCTTGCCATCTTTATCCCAAAGCACTATAGATGGATTTGCTTCAAAAATCCTTGGCAACCCACGAGACAAAGGTATCTACCAGAAGCTTGTGATGCAGGTTTTTGCTGATGGAAACATCAACTGGGGAAGGATCGTTGTATTATTCTACACTATAGGAAAGCTGGCTGTAAAGGTAAATTATCATAATATCCTGATGATTAGTCAAGCTTAATACGCTGGTTTTGCAGAATGTGTTCATCAGTGAAGTTAATACATGACAGAGAGCTATACATGGCAATGCATTTCTTTTCTTCATTGAACTCATGATCTCATTCAATAGGTCTGGTTAACTGAGGTTATCACCCGGAGAAATGTCATTTTCTGATTGGCTGACAGGGTGTGTAAATTAGGCATAATGGACGTTGAGATGTCACAATAGGGAAATAATGGACGAGGCCGAGGCTTCAGGTTTAAAAAAAGTTAAGCTGTTTGGTTGCTGTACTATCTTTGTGGAAAAGTAGATCAACAAGGCTGCTTGCTGTTGTTTTAGTTGCCATTCCAAAGAGCATTGATATGTATAACATTCATTCAACTTTTTTTTTACCAGATTGAAGTTGTAGGTGTCCCATGATCAGAGAACAGTGGACACCCTCTTAGCCAATCAGAAAACAGTTTTTAATTTCTCTTTCAATCATCTTTCTATCATTGCTCTTTTAAATGTTGACTGTAACAACTATAGTAAACGGTGCTTGCCAGAAATAATGGAAATAGCTGTTTCGGGCAATAACCACCATTGTTAGTAAGAAAAGAAAGTAGTAGAGCAACTAGACATGTGTCTTAAACTGAGCTGCATGCTTTTGTATGTGTTTTAAAGGCATACCAATTCGTTTCACCCGTAAGTTGCAAACTGGTTATAAGCGGGCTTATGGTTGTCTAGGTGCACTGTTATATGGAATTAACAAGCTTGGTGGAGGAACTTCACATTTGCGTTGTGAAGTTCCTCTGCCAAGTTTTGTATCATTTTGTATACTGTAACAGCACACCTCAGTGACCTGTACATAACACATGGGTGCAATCAATATACAGTTATGTTTGTTTATTTTTTGTTAGTTTGTATAACACGGACATGTTGTTTATGCATGGTTAAGCTGATATTCAGGATTTTTTTAGTCACACTTTTAGTAGTGTTTATTTGGGTCATTAATTTAGGTCATTTGTTTCAGTGTATACTTCAATATACATGTATGTGTTTGTGTGTGTGTTTGTTTGTTTGTGGTCCTAGCTGTTGTGGGCTAACTTGCCTGGACAAGTCTCAGAGATGATCGCATGGACTCTCAATTACTTCAAGCAGCATTTACTAAGCTGGGTCCTCAAGATGGGAGGATGGGTAAGTAGACAAATTGGTAAAAATGATAAAATTAAAAACAACATAAATGTTCACATTTATGAACTTAAAGCATGAGGAATGATTAAAGGACAATAAAGGACAGCAATTTCAATAACTCTATTGCTCAAGCTAGCTGAGACTTGCCAGTACTGAAGACACAAGAAATGTTGTTCCATCTCATAGGTGTCCTTTGAGAATTAGCCCTGACAGCTAACCCATTGGGGAAGAACTTCAAAACTGTGTTTTTAACATCTTAACATGCTCCAAATATGAACCAGAAAGCTATGCAACATCAGCAGACACCTTACAACACTTACAACTATAAATAACTAAAAATAAGTTACCGTAAAAAAGTGTGCAAGTAGCCACATATCGTTTGTTTACATCGTTTCGACACGAGCTGTCCCCTGGACCAAAGCCTAAATCTTACTTCCATTCCATTTCATTGTTTTTATTAATGTGAAAATAAATTGTTCTTAACATAACAAAATTTACTTCATAAAGAATTGACTTGACTTGCACCACATTAACATTAACAGTCAAGATATAGTTCCAATACAGAAACACACACTGGCAAACATGTTTAATTTCCTCTGTATTTCACAGATATGCAGCATTGCCTCAATTACATGCTTCCGGATCGAGAGTGTACCAGTCTTATATCCACCAGAGCAAGCCACTCTACCAACCATTGGCATTGCCTGTTTTGCCGGAGGAATTGTTTTGGGGGCCTGCGCCGTGCTCTGGTTAACGGGCAGATCAAAGCACTGAAAAAGACACAAGGGAAGAGAGGATGACACAATGAGGCTTTTAGAAGCTTTAAACAGATACAGATTTATTAGATTGCTTTTGCCAAGTAGGAGAGTATTATATCTTTTACACTCTGACGTAATATGTAGCATAGTGAATTTTCCCTTCCAAAAATAATTTAAAATTAAAAAAAAAAAAATTGCTGCAAATATGCAGTTTGTTGCACATTTGCGGCAATATTTATTTTTGTAAGGGTTTGAATCATTGTAAAGTTTCAAAATTTCATCAATCTCTTTTGGAGAGAAATTTCAAGTGCCAGCAATGATAGAATACTAGAAGTCCTGGGTAATCAACCCTGTGCCCTGTTGTCCAAGATCACGGAAGTTTCCGTTCATAGAACCTTTATTGCACATCAATTTATTTTTGATCTTGGGGTAGGAACCATGATTACTAAGTAGACAAACAGAAGCTGAGGCCTGTGGGCAGATTTGAAAAATGTGTTCCTCCTTGGACAATCACATATTCTAATAGAGCCTGGGAACCTGAGGTCACCAAATCTAGCATTTAGCTAAAATCGCCACAATTTTTGAAGCCTGCATTCTTTTTGAAGCCCGCATCTCTTTATCTATTTATATATTGCAATACTTTACAAAACGCTGAAATTGCTTAAAATCATTTCTTGCCATAAGTAGAGTAGAGGGGAAAGGGCTTGTGATTTTCCAATGTTAATTTGCTCTGTTATGAAAATGAGACTGACTTACAAACCACCATTTTCAGTGTATTTTAAATGGCACGGGTGTAAGATGGCCAGTATGTACTGTATGGTGGCAAAATAACTTTATAACTTTAGAAACGCTGTCCCATTACAACATTACCCTGGAACTATATCCAATTTTTTTATGAAGACTGTATTGTTTCTACTCACTGTGCAAATGCAAACTGAAAAACAGCCCTATAGAAGCTGTGTGGTCTTTGGGGTAGCCTCACCAGTCATTGGTTCTGAGGACTGTGTGTATACAACTATTGTGTCCTAGGCCTAGAGTGTTGTCAGTTTCAGTTTCATTGGCCCTTGCCCAATTCAGTTAGCACAAGTAGCAAGTAGATGATTTTCTAATTCAGTCTATGTTGTATCTAGTTTTATCATAATTATTCTGAGCATAAAGTACTCAGTGACCACAAACAACAGGGCTATGGGTTGATTTCCCCCAGAAAGGGTCCAGATCACATTTGTGCCATGTGAAAATAAAATGCAAAACATTAACAGTTTTTATCAGGTAACTTGGAATCTACCTCTTGTCCAAAACTAGTTATTTTTATTACTGTTACAGTACTTGTCATATTTCTTTTTCTTTCTCTGCAAATTGCATTGTTGACCGTTTACATCATAAACAATGACAAAGAGTGAAGAATGGGCTTGCTTGTTTTGTTCCTGTGCAATAATAATACTATAATACTATTGTCAAAGTTAGTTAGTTAGTTTTAACATATGATAAATGGGCTATAGAATGAAATCCCAGTGCTTCCTTGTAGCACCCCATTATTATTAAGCCATTATTACCACTATTAATGAAGGACTTTTATGGATTTTAATGTGGGATTTGTAAATATCTTTATTTAAGATTGAAACCAAATAATTTCATGTCCAAAATGAAAATCTGACATGTTTCATAACTGTTTTATATCACAAATACAATTTTCAAACCAGTGTATGTGATTTTGTTTCAATTTCTTTCCATCTTAAATACCTGAAGACAATCTCTAGATAGACCACTGACTGTCTTTATGTACTAAAGGAAGCTGTCTTAAAGGGATATGCCAACATTTTAGGAAATACACGCCTCCTTTTTCACCTCCCCTTGAGTTAAACAATTGAGCTTTACCTCTCATGTTCAGCTGTTTTCTACAGGCGTAGCACTTTTACCTCCAGCCTAGCACAGATCATTGAATTAGAGTAGACCATTAGCATCTACCCTGCTAGCTTCTTGCTCAAAAGCAACTGAGAATTTTGATATTTTCCATAATTAAAACTTGGCTCTTCTAAGTTGGGGCCATGTGGTGGTAGAGGTGCCATTAGATGGTCAGGTTTGAGCCTCACTCTACCTGACCTCATCAAACTGTCCTTGAGCAAGATACTGAACCCCAAACTGCTGTACTGATGAGTTGACCCAGAGTGCCCGCCTCTCATTTGGGAGATTGTCAGTTCAACTCACAATCGGTTCATACCAAAGACCATCATAAAAATGGTATCTACTACCTCTAGCCTGACACTTGGGTATCTAGGTGGCGTGAATAAAGTTAACGTACGGAACTACCAGAGGACTAACTCCCCACTGTAGTCATACCACCCTATGCAGCCTTGTGGCCTTGGGTTAGGGAAATGGAAATGAGAACCACCCTATATTCTACAAGGAGTGGGAAGGATTTAAGATTTGAAGTTGGAAAGACCAATGTAAAATGACATGTGGGTTGATATGACATGGAACTATACTGTCAGACCTCAAAGAACAAGACTAAAGAGCAAAGGTCAATACACAGCAGTGCAGACATGATGCAAAATGTGAAAATGCAAATGGTGTGCACTGACTTCTCAACTAAAGTGAATACTGAATGATGTTAATTTATTCAGCGATTTTAACTAGCTTACTCCTGTTAAAGGTATTCAGAAGAAAACTATTTCTTAATAACTTCATGAAAAAAGACATCTTTTCAAGGTATGTTTGCTGAAGATTGAAAAGCATTTTAACTCTTTGAATGTTGAAAGATTCCATCACCAGTCTTTGCATTATACTCTGATACCCTCATGCAGTTATACACTTCTACTGAAAGTGCTAGTAATGATATTAAATGTAATTTTAATGTAGGCACAGACTTAAAAGCTTTTATGGAATTAACTTGCAGATATTTGTTCTTGTATAACTGAGAGTAACAGTTCTTTATTAATATTAATAGCATTCTAGCTGCTGTTTTCAGATTCTGATGCTGTCAAACGGTTAGTGATGATTAGTGGACGGATTAGCACTGTTGGGGAAAGTTTAGTGTTAGGTGGACTGTAAGCAGCAATTGAGCTAATGTGAAATATTTTCCTGGTGTTGTCTTCACATAACAAATCATTTTTTGGTCATGTCTTTAATAGTTCTTCAGGTTGTCATTCACGTCACTTGTCTGTGCAGCTTTTTGTGCTCTCAGTTTAATTCCATTTAATGGTGTTGACTCTCTGAGGTTCTCAACCTCACGCTTCCCCGCACAATACTCAAACTTTGGTGCCATTTGTACTGAAACATGTCCTTACATGTCCTTACATGTAGGCCTACAGTGTCTCTAGAATTCCACAGCCTTACTCTCTCTCTAACTTAAGTTTATCACAATCATGTTTACAGTAAACTGAAACAGAAAGTAACATTTCATCATCTGTCTCGTCTCTCTTTTCTGTAAAGAGGAAACTAGCATGTTGAGAGTTAAGCGGGCAGAAAGGTAATGACCTACAATACTGTACCGTTTGCTGCAACACTGATGCAATCAGATATTTTAACATTTTGAAGATATATATCAGCTCGGGACCAGCAGAGTTTTTGATGGAAACTTCTGTTATTACAGTACTGTACCTAGCAAGTTCTTCTGCAAGGTACTATGTCAGATGAAAAGAGAAATGGTAAGTTACATGTATGTTTATTTGGTAAGGGTCAATTTTTGTTTTATTATCTTGACTTTACTTGGTAACAGTAATAATTGTAACTGGCTTAGGAATGTGCGAATTTACTTGCTGTTTTCTTGTTCACAGATGAACAAATGGCACAAGTCATATTGCTAAGGTTAGTTTCACTTTCATTTTAGTTGCACAATAAAGAGCAAATGTCTGTCAGGAGTTTGAAGGTTAAATCAGGTGATCCAGTGAATCTAAATGGGATAAGTCTATGCTTTGCACACTGCTGTATGCTTATGAATGTTCTTTTCTCAAACCCCAGGGGATGATCTCTAATAACTATTATACATGTATGTAGCTTCTATCTACTTGTCTGCTAGCAGTGAAATATTAAAAATTCTCTCGGGAGTGCCTTTTGAAATATAGTTTATACCAAAGATACTAGAGCTAGGGACTGAGACTGAGGCCCAGTCCCATTACTATCACTTCACTATCACTTTCCCTCGATTTTGGCCCTAACACTCGGTTTGCGCGTTCATGTGTAAGTGTAGGGTGTCCCAATACTTTCGGGACCGAGGGATAGTGGCTTTCAGCCCTTCAAATCGCCCCTTCAAACGGAGGGAGGTCTGGTGCAGACTTCGAACGAAGTGAAGTTGAAGTGAAGATGAAATTACCCACGGTTCTTTGCGAACTGATCAGCTAAACAAAATGATTGAGTGTCGGTACCCGATCTCTGTCCTCAGCTCTGGATAAGAGCTTCAAAAATATAGCTACTATTGCAATTAATCATGTATATATATATATATTTTAATGTCGGGATATCTTAGTTTGATGTAAATTCAGTTGAATTCCGCACAGGTGTGTCAAAACATGACTATTAAAAAGCGATATTTTTCAAAGTGCGTGTCGGTAGGCTACCCGATCTGTGTCCGAATGCACGAGCTGTGTCCCGTTGTCTCAGCTCTGGATAAGAACTTCAAAAAGATAGCTACTGTTGCAATTAAGCATGTATACATATTTTTTAATGTCGGGATATCTTAGTTTGATGTAAATACAGTTGAATTCAGCACTGGTGTATCAAAACATGACTATTAAAAAGATCGATATTTTTCAAAGTGCGCAAATCTTTCAACAGAATTACCAGATCCTCTCATGTGGGTGATTTTCTCAATGATAATTTGTGGATGACGGCTTTTGAACAGTTTATGCCGGTTTAGAGCCTTATATCCGTTCAGACGCGTAAAACAGGTGAAGACGTTTTTACGCAAGTGTTGTCCCATTTATTAGGGGAAGATTTGCACTTCTCACTACACAATCGAGGGGTGTCTCATCTTGGAGGGAACTCGAAAACGAGTGCTAGTGTTAGGGAAGAGAAATGGGACTGGGCCTGAGACTCATCTGATGTCACTTGAATTCCTGCAATGATCATTCCATTTCCTCCTCAGACACATACAGTAAGCTATTTAAATTGCACTGAGATGTCAGAGATCTTTTAAAGTTAAAAAAAATATATATATATATATATGGGCAATTCCAGCGTTATGGACGTGACATTTTCATGCATTACTGATGAACAAAATGCCACATAACCTCCGCAAACCTAGCATTTCACAATTTTTGTTCATATTCTTATGCAAACTCCATGGCTGAATATAGGCAAACACAAAAAATTTATATCATGATTTAGATTATAAGAATATGAGCCGTCCAATTTGCTTTATGGACGTGACGAAAAACGGACAAACTTTTGAGAGAGCGTAGTTTTTGCTGTGAAGTGTGTGAAATTTCTAGAGAAATGTAAATATTACTACATTCATACCAAACAGGACACCTCAGTAAAGACAGAGAAAGACTTAATTTCAAATGTAAATGTGAAAAAGTTGGTTTCCATTGGGAGAAATGGCGTTATGGATGTGGCGTTATGGATGTGACGTTATGGATGTGACGTCTGGAAAAACCTTCCAAAACGATACAAAACTTTTTTTAACCTGGATTTTAACCTGTAACAACAGAAATAGTAATATAACAACAAAAAATAACTGAATGAATTCATTGTTTGTCATTAATGACCTCCTGCTGATATAGCTCATGATCTTAACCATTAATTACTCTGGGTACATCATCATGAGTCATGATTAATTACGCATAGTGTTACGTAAAGTGTTATGTACACACACAATCTATGATTCTTTTTCTTTCTTTTTTTTGTCACACTCCAAATTATGCTGTATTTTTAAGCATGTGACAATAAAATTTCTGTGGCTTGTCCAGGGTTGTCCAGGATGAACTGAAAGAACTGCCTGAAAATGAAATGCCATCTCTACCTGAGCCAGAGCATTTAGCTACTAAAGAATATGAGATCCTGGCAAACGAAATTGGTGACATGATGATAATTGTTGGGGATGACCTTGTAAAGAAGTACGACAAAAGTATCCAAGAGTGAGTGTCAGCATTATTGCTCATTACTAAGTTGTGTCATTTTGAGAAAATAAGTCTTAATCATATTACTATTATTTTCCCTAAGTAAATTAGATGGACTTCGTCAAGGATTCATTAACAACCCAAAAAAGAAAGACATCTTCCAGAGGCTAGTTCAGAAGGTGTTTGCTGATGGAGATGTGAACTGGGGAAGGATTTCTATGCTTTTCTACACAGTAGCAAAGATAGCTGGCAAGGTAGTCCTTCCTACAATAGCCTTCTACACAGGCCATAAGAAGCCATGTCAACCAAATGCTTTCACATGCACAACTTTGCATATAGAACAGGAATGCCACAAAAATATTATGGCCCAAGTTTGAATTTTAGCACCCCTCCCCTCTATTACTCTCACAGGTGTGTGATATTCCTGGAGCAGTGGTAGACATATTTTCCTGGACTCTCAGTTACTTCAAGGACAACCTATTAGGCTGGATTCTCAAGATGGGAGGATGGGTAAATACCAGGCCCTCCTTCTTTTCACATGATATAGATTATTAAAGCGTATGGTTTGCTGTATTTCAAGCATAGCCCTGTTGCATGAGCCTGCTGACTGCACTACTAGATAACGAGTGGAATGAAAGAATTTGGAACAACATAGACTGAATGCAAAAGCAAACAAGCAGTTTACATTGAGTCAATTGAATTGATAATTTTAGTTTACCTACATCAACTGCTTTAACCTGATGTCAACTCACACAAACTCTCTGGTTCAACATTACAAAATGGCCACATATCACATCTACTCTAGGTTGATTTATGGTTATACTCAATAACATGGTAAAAATGTAATAATTTCATTAATACAGTGTTTAAAAATGAAAGAAAAGAATGGGATTACATTATTGTGATTGCAACAACCAAGATCAATATATTCAATACTTCATCCAGTACTATGCATGTAGAGTATAAACCTATGTTTAATCTAAGAATTGAAATTCTCAACAGTTTTTTCTATGTAGTTCTAGTGCAGTCAGCACTCATGCAACAGGGCAATACGCTTGCATTACACTGATCTTTACTGTAGCTGATGGTATTGTGTTATTCTATAAAGTTTTTAATTTCACTCATATCATACCAATATTATCATATCGTGATATACCAATATTAATTGCAGTACATATTTATCATTGAATGCTTTTGTTGTTCACAGATATGTAGCATTGCTTCAATCGCCTCATACTGCATGGAAATACACCCTCCTAAACCCACCACAGACCGAGCTATCGCCATTACCTTTTTTGTCAGCGGTGTCATCCTAGGGGGCTTTGTTGTTCTTTTGGTTCAAAGCAAACTAAGGCATTGAGATGGGTCAAAGATGGTGAGCACGTCAATCTAGTATTGGAAGATTTATTTAAGCTGCATGGGAAGGTTATTTCAGTAAATTTTTGGATGTTTGAATCAGGTCACTGGAAATCTATTATGATCTACCTCTGAGCATTTTATTTTTGTTGTGACTTTGTACAAAATGTTTTCAGTTTCTAGTCAATCAAGACATTGTGCTGAATGTAGGCCTGGTACCTTGTTCTTTGAGAGTTACTGTATCTGAAATTCTCAAAGGCAGATCTTTGGTCCTCTAAGACATTGTGTTGCCTTCTAATGTACTGTACAACAAACATCTTTATTATTGCCCATATATATATATATTTTATATGACAAATACAATTCTTATCTTAATGAATTGTAATCAGGAATGTATACTGCTTTGTCCTGTTTTGTTGTTGTTTTTTGTGAATCATCTCATATTCTTGAATGCAGAACTTTGGTGCTTGTAGTTATTCATTAAATATCAAATCTATTTTTCAGCGTAATTGTGTTTGCCTGCAGTGACTTTCCAACAAACTGTGAACCTTGGGAGTTTGGTTGGCCCTCTGAGTCGTGGATCTGCCCAAGGTTTCTTCCTTGCAATAGGGAGTTTAACTTTGCCCATTGCTCTTGGGTGCTCCTTGTTAATGTGTGGGAGTATTGTATAGCCTTTTGGGCTCTTAAGTAGCTTTCTGACTTCTGTTTAATCAATGATTTCATATGCCTGATTACTTACTACTTGGCTCGTATACAATCTTGTACTGCTATTTCTTTCATACAAATTTACAACAGCCAATGCTCCAGTTTGAAAGCCCAGCTTGTAAGGGAACATTGCTATATATAACTTTAGTCATGTGAGATCTTTTAATGCTATTGCCATCATACAAATAAGGCTCTCTCGTGTTCACCCCCTCCACCTGTTGGTACAGTTCATGTCAGTGAGCAGCTCACCTTTTCCTCACCCTCCGCACTGATACTGTGCTCTCTCCATGAGAGTCCTTTGATGGTGTTTATGGTGTTGACTCTCTCCGTCTGCACTCCTGAACCTCACGCCTCCTCTCTCTCCGATACCACCCTCCCAGGTGGACACTGGATCTCTCGAGGAAAAGATACTTCCTCTTTCTGGGAGTCAAATGACTACAGAAAGAGAGAGATAGAGAGAGAGAGAGAGACCATGGATGCAACAGAGCACTCATCCTCTCTCTCTCTCTTTCTCTCTCTCTTGCTCTTTTTTTCTCTCTTACCCTTGTCTTTCTTGCTCTCCCTATTTGCAGGTGTGACAAGGTTATCTTGAGAGGGTTTGAAAGTGAGGGCCGGAAAAGGCCCACGGTCAGAAAATAGAGGGGGGATGCTGTAAAGTCAAACAGGCTTGACTCACATGGACATGTAATCTTCCTCTGTGGGCAAAGGTGGTGACTAACGGCAGGAGACATGAAGGAATAAGATACTTCCTATCTCCTTTCTAATTCCTAACAGTATGAAATGGAAAAAAATAATAATACACAGAAGGTCACTGAGCTTTTGCATCAGTAATGGAGAAGAGCTTTGTATGAGAAATAAGTGGCACAAGAGTAATGAAAGCAGCACATTTACGGTGCAAGATCAAAACAGGTCTAAAAAGAACCTTCCGGAATTATTATTAAATATACTGGAATCACTGAGGTGAAATTAGAATTTCTGTTTTGTTTTTTTGTTTTTTTATAATGGCACTTTCCATCTGTGGTTGTGTACGAAAAAAAAAAATAAAAAAGTTTGAGCACAACATGTACCATTCTCTTCTCCTTGCCATTTGTCAAAATTACTTCCGTGACACAGATCGAGACAAATGAAATGCAAAAGTAACAAACTCTGACCAAAGACAGGCTGTTATTTTCGCTCTCGTTTCGACTTTTATCTTTCTGCACTCAAACTTTATTTATGAACAGAACAGGACTTCCCTGTGGTTGTGGAGGAGGGAGAGATGATGGGGTGGGGCGGGGGCGGGGGGGAGAAAACTTTTTTTGATGCGCTGTGCGGTTGAGGATTCCAGCTTTTGTCATCTCCAGCCAGGCACAGAGCTCTCGGTGTCCCTGCCTCACCCATAGCCTCCCCAGCGCCCTGCTGTTAAAAGTGGGCCCCCTGTCACATTTCCCAAACGATGTGATAATCACAAGTATTACTGGCACTCGGCGCTCCTGTACGACGGGCAGATTTGCTTCTATATTAGGGGTCATTTGGCGAACCTTTGCGGTCTCTGTGACAGCAGGGGGCCAAATGATGCCCTTTGGAAAGGAAATGTGTTGTGGCATTGTCTGCTTTAATCTTCCGACTGCATTTTGAAACACCATGCAGATTCACAGAGAGGGTGTGTGTGCATGATGTGTGTGTGTGTGTGTGTGTGTGTGTATGGGTGTGTGGGTGCGTGCCTGCCGAGTGCAGTTGATGTGGCAGCCTGTGGACAGCGTTTGGTGGCGGCCGCCCAAAACGTCCTGTTTTCTTCCCCAACGTGGCTCCGTGGCGAAGAGCAATGTGGTACCATGTCGACATAGACGATAAAATTAAGCTCAGAGGGCTGACATTCTGTCATGCTGGTGGCCATCAGCATGTTGGTTCCATCTTTGATGTTCGAAACAGATGAAAAGGAAGACGAAACACAAACAAGGGTCGCTGACGGGATGTTTACGACGAGAGGAGGGGAAGAGGGGGGAAAAAATATTTTTAAGTCTCCTCTGGTTCCTTGTATGTCAGTGTGTTCATGTGTGGAGGATTCAGTGTAAAGACACAGTGGTGGCCATTGAGACCACAGGAGGCTATCAGTGGCTTCTTTTGATCATGGTGTTGCAAGAGGGTTGGTCTCATTGTGGGGATGGTTTATGTGCCACCACACCAGCCTTGTCTAAAGAGGAACAGGGGATAAGCTGGAGGATACTCCATTTACAGTTTGCTCATCTTGTCCCTTTCCTGATTGCATACTGCATGGTTTTCTCTCTCTCTCTCTCTCTCTCTCTCTCTCTCTCTCTCTCTCTCTCTCTCTCTCTCTCTCACACTATGCACGTTCTGTGTTTTGCACATGCTTTTTCCATTAAAATCATGATTCCTTCATTCGTCTTCATAAGTAGAATCTGTCCCTGTACTGTAATTGCGTTTAGGATCTATTACCAGATCTTGCAACACACCCAGAAAGCGCCAGTCCCTGTCACTGTCAGCCTTCAAATAATGCTCTTTTTGTAGTGTAGATTATTGCACGGCTGTTTTGTTTTGACAACAGTGGAAGTATGAAAAAAAATGAAGCCTCTTTTTAACGTACCAAAACCATTCCTCTTGTTTCTCTGAGATTAGGGACTGAATTTGGACGTCGGGCGTCTCACCTCTCCATCGATATATCTGGATGTAAAGTCACGGTAGAGGGTGATGGGGGGTTTGCAGTCTTGAGGCTGTCCATCCTCTGCCCTCATCAACTTAGAAAATGCCTCTTGCGTCCGCTTTGCCTTGTTTCACTGTTTCCCTACCACTACTCCTTAGAGGGCCTGTGCTGCACCAATGCAGAACCCAGGCCTGGCCCGGGGAAGTAATTCAATAATGAACGCCACACCGGTTTTTACGCTCTCCACGCCTTCCTCTCGGCCCGGGCTAATGGAAAGAATGGCATGGTAGACACTCCCGATCCCCTCCGATGGAACGATAACAGCGCAAACACTTCCATTCATTTAATCTCCATTCCTTCCCCAACACTTTCAAAGGCAAGCAGCAAGGCGTCAGTGTGACTAATGACCCATGTGCAATAAGCAACTGTTTAAGTAAATGTACTTGCCGCACGAAAGAGAGAAGGAGAGAGAGAGAGCAAGAGACTGGGACGGTGGGGGGAAAAAAGCTTTTACCGAACAGCATATCAATATTTTAAATAGGGTTTCAATTGCCGTCGTCTCCTAACTGGATTAGTCCTCTGATGTGTTCTGACAGTGCCGTTGTTAGGGATACTCCATTAGCTTTGTCTGTCATCTTATTTTCCCCTGGTATGCCTGGGGAAGGCTCCTATATTTCATAATTTGTTTTGCTATCAGGGCTGATTTGTAAATGCGCAAATTCTAATTAGCGGCCCACTACTGTTTCTAATTTATTAAATATTAAATGAATCCTGTGGTGGAGGCTTTTTCCCCCCCTCTCCTCCCTCATCTCCCCAGATGGAAGTTTGCCGTATGCAAATTTGTCCTCCTTTTGGATTGTCAGCACTTTTTAAATGTTCCATTTTTGACCAAACACTTTTCTATTTTTTTTCCCCCTCCATTACATTCCCCCTCCCCAGCTCCACTCCCACTCCCTCTACATTGTTTGTTTTCTGTCTCCATTCCTCCTCAAGTTAATATTTATTTGTCTTAGATCTCCTGTTTGGCTTTTCTTCTTTTTTTCTGTTCAATAAAAGCTTCACAGTCTGTTGGGTTTGAATACAGCTGCTTTGTTTTACTTCATTAAAGCTGTCTTAATCCTAGCAATAGCAAACTGGCGTGAAGGTTGTTTTAAATGGCTCGTGAAGGCACTTTGTGGTCTTCGTTTGCATATGTGAGAGAGTACCTTTGCACCGTTTTACTAGAAATTGTGTTTGATAAAGGGTCAAAGGACTAATATATAATACATTTACATATTTTCTTGTTAGCCAAACCAAAAGCAGGGTTGCTCTGATGACTTGCAGTGACCTATTCTTATTCACAATAGAAGACGACCAAGAAAACCTAAACATTTGGGTTTCAATCAGGAAAATCTATGAGGTCAGTCTTTGACACTTTATTATAATTCTAAGTGTAAAAATTTCAAGACAGAGAGAAAATTGAGAATCCATAGGGAATTGTTTTTAGATTTAGAACCCTCTTTTTCTCTTTACTCTGTTGTCAGTGAATCAACCCTACATACGTCTGGGGCATAGTCATTTTTTTGACAGTCGCCTGTGAATTGAATGTGATTTTGAAGTGCTCTCGAATATGTCATTCGCATTGAATCGGCAGACATTTATTGAACGCCCACTTATCCCAGGCGAACTTCAGTCTAATTAAGTTTCAAGAAACACATCCATCAAGCCATTGAGGCAGTTAATTTGCCATTGCCGCCTGGATCAGAACTCCCTCCCAGAGCGACGCAAAATTCACACAGGCACGGTTTCAGCTATGTCACACGCATCTCTTCCCTGCTGGGGAAGCAGCTGGCACACACACACACACACACACACACACACACACACACACTCACGCCGTCACAAAGTGTGTTTCCATCTCCCACACGCTATTAAACACGTTTTCTGTGGAATGTGCCTTTGTGGACATAATACAGAAAAGATGTCATCCCCAGAGGTTTCCTGTGTGTCTGGCTCTGCTGCTCAAAAGAGAGAGAAAGAGAGAGAGTGAGGGGATGTCGACAATGGCAGGCCTATAGTAGGTGTGCTTTATCAGGGCACTGCAAGGTCACCTCTGACAGAAATCTCCACACAATCCTAAGGGCCTCTCTCACCATATAGTCCGACCAGTTACATGGCTACTTCTAAAACATCCTGTTACAGAGGGAAATACCTAATCTATTATAGCTAATCCCATCTTGGATGCTATGAAAATGTCGGTCTTTGGTATTTTTTGCCCTCAACGGTGCCTTCCTGTCAGCGCTACTTTTAAGGCACTACTCCACTCAGTTTAGGGTTAGGATGAGGGTTGAGTGGGTTAGGAATAGGGTAAGGGTAGTGCCTTTTAGGCTGTGCTGCCTGGAAGGTGCCGTTGGGGGCAAAAAACACCATTGAGCGGAAATGTCCTATCAGTGACCTGTGAGTTTGAATCATGGGAAATGTAGTCTGTTGTGTGTCTGTCTACTCAGTTGTTCTTTACAGAGGTAAATAACTCCCAACAATGTGGTAGCCTACATTGTTTTGGGTATCAAAATAAGTCATTATAATGAAGCCTAAGTGAGGGTGACAGAGACTGCTTACTTAATACTTGAAAATGGTACACATGAAGAAGTACTCTAGATTTGAATTATAAGGGTGTACCATGATTAGAAGATAGTGTGTAATTAATTTATACACTTCCAACTGGTGTAGACAACAAAAACCCATTCCCCTTTGTTATCCAAGACAACAACAACTGCACACTGCAGAGCACAGGGATGTTAATTACTGCACCCAAAGATCTATGTGCTAATTATGAGAGTGTTGTTATTAATTACAGGTAGAGTGTGCATGAGAAATTAGAAGTGGAGACTAATTTGCAATCAGTTTAAGGCATATTTTATTAGGTCTGCAAGGGTGAACGGAGACACCTTTTGTTCCACAAATGTTGATGGGAATCACAGGTTGATTAGGCCTTGAATGGGATTTTAATTAATAGGACTAACTATGAATATGGTCTTGCAGGAGCAGCAGCATCAAATCAAGCATCGGAGCATTAGGATGACATTCAAATTCAATCCAGTTATTTCAAGGTAATGTGAGTTTCTGTGGGAGGGTTCATTGCCCTTTGTGCAAAACATCTTTCGATGTGTTTCGACGCTCTGTACTTACTGATGTTGTTGTATGTCTACCATAAATGTAATAACGTGTGTCTGAACAGTGATATAAATTTTAGTCAAATTTAAATAAAAACAGTGATATATGACATTTTTACCATATGTGTTTTTCCATAATATGCCAGCAAGCAAACTGTGTGAAGACACTGCACCATAACTTTAGGAAAAACATTTTGTCAAATTTGTAATTTTGCTATTATGAGCATTATCTGCCAACAAGAAAACATTGTTTGCAATTGTATAACACACAGGTGACATACAGATTCAGATGAGCTTTGTGCATCATGACAGCAGGTCCGTTTAGGGGCAGTTGTATTGCTAATAGGTGAATAAAAGAATAGGTGTTGACAGTTGTTGTCCCCTTGACTTAATCCTAAAAAAAATGAGAGAAGAGATCATTAGCATGTGTAGAGATATGCTTTTGTTTTCAGCCTCATCCGACGAATGTGTCAGGTATGTGAATAACTCTCCTCTTGATCCCCCACCCCACCCCGCCTCTTCTTCACATGCATGGCAAGTCTTCTTAAATGTGCTAACAGGCGTTAGCAAACTCAGCCAGAATTCAGTCTCATTAGTACAATTATGCCAGTGTCGAAAACCTGCTTCCTCCCTCCTCTTCATATACCAACCCCCTCCCCCCTTTTTCTTCTCTGCACCAGTTCTCTTTTCTGCATAGACCCCCCCACACACACACACACACACACACACACACACACACACACACACAAACCTTACACAAACACACTCACTCACTCACACACACAGACCCACCCCCCCACCCCTCCCAAACACAATTTGTCATGAAATCCCTCATTTGCTGGATCCTCAAAAAAGCAGATTATGCTTATTTTTCATTTGGACAGAGGGAGATGGAGCCAGGTGTTGGGTAGCAGCGGAGTGTTCAGGTGAAACAGCGCCAGTGACGGGACATGACGAGCGCGGGGCCGATGAAGGATGAGGCGTGGAGGCGCTTTTCTGGGGGAGAGGGGCACCCCACTGCCCCGCTCCCTCAACAGCAGTGCGCATACCCGCAGCCAAAGAGAGAGTGAGTGAGACAGAGAGAGAGAGAGAGAGAAGAGAGAGAGAGAGGGAGGAAAGAAGTGTGAGAGAAGGAGAGAGCAGAAAGTTTTCACGTGCTAAAAACCTCCTTCTGCTGTGATAACTTGCACTCTTAATTAGCTCATCATGGCCCTGATGAAACTGCAAGCTTTGCACTGAAGCCACATGGTGGTTTAGATACTGTGATCAACATTACTTTTTCTTTCTGTACTTCTTACTTCTTACTAAGAAGGGCTCAATGTGATCTTTGTATGTAATTGATACAGAAAAAAAATATTTTTGCCTAAACTGTCCAAATGACACACACACACACACACACACACACACACACACACACACACACACACACACACACACAGCCTCAGTCTTTCAGAGTTGTCTAGCAGGTGAAGTATCACAATTAGAAATGATCTTTTCATAACGAACTCTGATACTATGATACTAAATGCCTACTGTAGGGATGACCATTTTTAAAAAGATGTAAATTGTTGAATCTTAAAACAGTCAAACTATTTCTATGAACCAAGTGCAGAGACAATGTTATTTGAAGTCCCTCACCTGTTTACCTCTCTTGTCAATAAGTGTGAAAACAGAGCGATGGAAATGAAGCTCTCCTATTTAGATGAAAGAGATGAAGCAGCAAGGATATTTGGATGTTTCCGGAGAGACCGCAAGACTGCTCATCTTATTGTGAGTCTCCGTCATCTGTCATTCTGATCACCGCCAAGCTCTTATTGTCTCCCATTCACCATACCTCCTTTCTCTCTCTCTCTCTCTCTCTCTCTCCCCCCCCCCCCCCCACACACACACACACACACACACACACACACACAGCCATTTACAAAAAAATTGGCCAAATTGCTGTGTGTGTATACTGTGGGTGATAAGGAGAGGGGTATATCGGCGGCTGTGCTACCCAATCTAATGACGATATGACATGTTTCCCATTACCATGGCTACAGGATACCAGCATGCCATGGCAAACAAAGGGATCTAAATGAGTGTGTGTGTAGCTCAACCATGCAGCTAATTACAAAAAGGCTGTACTTGATTCAAGAAATTAAAACATGAGCACACTGTGGAGAGGCCGACGGCAGATGAGCGCTTTGAATTTCATATGCGTACTTTAGTGAGACAACTGGGAGGGCCTTATTGTATTTAGCCAACATTGACGCGCTACGTTAAAGGTATGAGTCAACTGCAGTAATAATGCATGCGACGGGTATTATGTACCTCTTTGATTTTAATCTATAGCTCAGTAAGGAATGCTACAGACTATTCTAGAATAGAATTTAAATCTGCATTTAGGCTACATGGATGCTTGTTCAATGCCCTGAATGTAATACACACCTACTGAGTCTATGGAAATGGCCATTTGGTGAAGTCTGGGCACTTACAGTAGCTCAGCTGTGTCTCAATATGATTTCATCAGGAATAAGACCATACCACACTTATACCCTACTAATGGTGCTATTCCCATTAAAGCTCGAGGCAATGATGTGAACAAAGGCCTACTTTCCCTTCCTATTCCTCCACTACTTATGTACAAGCAGGTTGAGTGTGGAGCTCCAGCAGAGACCATAGCGAAAGTAAATGATTGGCTTCCCTCAGTCTCTCCATTGGGACCACCCCATTCAACCCAAACCACAGGGGACTCAGCACACCATTAACCATGGCTAAATTACCAAATAATCTTTAGCCAGACATTGGACACACATTGGAATCAATTATCTTTCATACAGTAAATATGGTCTGTTTATGACTTTTACTCAGCAGGACCCATTGGCTATAAAAATGATACAACACATTTTATATGGGGGCTCTATTCTTCTGCATGTCTTACATAGAAAATAGATCATTTTGACTCTGGTATGTATACTAGCATAGATATACATATACATATAGGTTACATATATATATATATATATATATAGAGAGAGAGAGAGAGAGAGAGAGAGAGAGAGAGAGAGAGAGAGAGAGAGAGAGAGAGAGAGATACTATACAGATGTATACTTTATGTGATATACTCAACATTTATTTATTTATTTATTTATTTATTTTTTGACCAAAACATCACAAACCAGGAACCATTAATAGGGGGTGTGCAATTTCCGTTGCCGGTAAATCAATGCAATCATGTCACGTGGCAAGTGGACATGGACGACTCGTTGCGTTCAACAGAATGCTAGGCCAGTGACAGAGAGGAGCCAGAGCCGTGAAAGGTCGCCGGGGTCGTGGCTAATGATGTCTAATGACGCCACGGTCGAGGTGGAGGTTAGCTAATGCACGGGGGTCTGCTCTCACGGTGGTGTCAGGTGGCTGATCTTGGGTTTCAGAGGCTGAAGATGTTATCGCACCGTTGTTCCTTCCATACAGGTCCCAGGTCAGTCATGACCGACCATCCTGTGTAATTAAAGCAAGTGTTAATCATGGGCAAACGCTGATGTAATGAAGGACAAACAGAAAGGTTGATGTGTCAGACATCAGTTGCCGGATGTCACAAACTTAGGCTATGTCTAATTGACCATGTCGTGAGCTGCGAATAATGGCAGCAGAGGTCGTTGTCAGCCGAACAGTTTCCTCAAATACACGATGTGGAGACAAGTAACCTTTTCCATTAAGTGGCAGAAAGATTACCCCTGATCCCAGCATGCTACATGAAAGCTCTCACTCTGTAATTGTGCTCTTTCTTTCTCTCTCTCTCTCTCTCTCTCTCTCTCTCTCTCTCTCTCTCTCTCTCTCTCTCTCTCTCTCTGTGTCCTGCAGTAAAAGCGAGGCGCAGACCCTTCGGCGGTAAGACGGGCCTAGGAACTGTCAGTGGGATTCTGTCATGTTCTAATTATCGTCCGCGGGCTCGTCGGAGAGTCAAATCCTCTCAAGTCAAAAGCTCACTGGAGCCCCTGCCCAGGTACCACATAAAGAGCACTGCTGTTAGCGCTCTCTCCCAACGACTGATGGGCCGGTATAACACCATCCTCAACATCCTTTCATCTTTCAGTTCTATGTCTGATTTCTCTCTCTCTCTCTCTCTCTCTCTCTCTTTCTCTGTCTCTCTCTCTCTCTCTTTCTTACTCCATCTCTCACTAGGTGTACACTTTGTGCAGTGGGGGACCTCTCTCAAAGTTCCTCTGATGTATTCGGAGCCATTTGTCGTGTCTGAACCTGAGGGTGTGATTTCTTTCCCCCCTTTACTTTCCCCCCCCCATTTCCCTTAGTGAATTTATAAGCATTTCCCCGACTAAACTAATGTGGCTTTTTCGGTGTGCTGTTCCTCGGCGAAAATGTGCCCGCCGTTATTGTGCAAGCGTCCCAGATTGAAATATCTGACGCCTGAAATATTGACTTTAATATCTCATTTGAAAAATTCATGAAACCTTTGATGTTAAATCCATACTCAATTTAGCAAAATGCCACTAAAATATGCAGAAGGGGGTGGTGTGTGTGTGTGTGTGTGTGTGTGAGTGTGAGTGTGTATGTGTGTGGCGGAGGGAGAGACGGCATTATTGTCTGTCTGTGTTTTTGCAGAGAAATTACATTTTATGGCTCCAGCACTGATCTTCCCAGTGTTTTCTTTATTTTCATTTCTTTATTTATTTATTTTGTCATTGTGTGGTGTGTGTTTGTGGGGGTAGAGGAGGGCTGGGGAGGGGAGTGGAGGGGGGGTAGCGAGGGAAATAGAAGGGACCCATTAGAAGCAAAATGAAAAGAGCTATTGATTGGGCTCTTATTCCCTCTCTCTTTGCCTCATTTCCTAAATGCATGGTAATAAGGGCTTAGCCGTGGCGGCTAACAAAAAGCCTTAATGAATGGAACTTTAAAGAATTAGTGTGAGTGCGCATGATGATGATTCACAGATGTTACTGTCAGGAGACGCGGGCGCATTTTGTGTTGTTGTTTTCTCTGCCGATTGCATCCTCATTTATCAAAACCCATTCCCTAATAGCATTATAATGCAATCACGACAATATATAATGATTTCCATTTATAATTTTGTATTTAAGGATGCAAGAAGGAAAAAAAAAAAAACACAACACACAGCACTTGTCGACAGCAGCACAGATGGAAGTGTGGGGGAGTTGCGTTTTTAAGAGGCATCATATTAGAATTAGATTTCTTGAAGCTAATTATGATCAAAAGCGGCCTTTTAAAACCAGTTGGAGGTTATGACAGGTAGAAAAAAAAGCAGGCTTTTAGCAAATGGATTTCTGTTGAGTGGAGTGCGTCTGAGAGAGGATGAGGGAGAGAGAAAGAGAGAGAGAAAGTGAGGGAGGGAGAAAGAGAGAGGGAGAGAGAGCGGAGGGTGTGAGAGAGTGGAGAGAGAAATGAAAAGACAGGCGAATGTTGTGAAATCCACTTGCGTGCTAATAGAGTCGCATTTGCCTTTGGTAATTTGTAAGCACTTTAGCCCGGCCTATCGATCAAACTGGAGGAAAGGAAAGGGAGGAGGAGGAGGAGGTGGGGGGTAGAGAGAAAAAGAAAACAGTAAACTGCATTAACATCTAGTGAGCGCCAAAGCCCTCATCTCCTTCTTTCATTCTCTCCCTCTCTCCCTCCCTCCCTTCTTCTCCCATCTCTCCGTCTCTCACATGGGGCTGTAATGGTGTTGTTCCACAGCCATAATCGTTCAGATTAGGTGTAGAGAGGGATAGTCATTCTCTCTCTCTCTCTCTCTCTCTCTCTCTCTCTCTCTCTCTCTCTCTCTCTCTCTCTCTCTCTCTCCGTGAGGGAATAAGAGAGAGAGAGAGATATTCTCCTTGGTCCCCAGCAGACAGTCCTCTCCTTTGTGCTTCTACTTCATTTGCGGAGGACTCCATGACAGGAGGGCATTGTCGGGTGGCGGGGTGTGGCCCCGGCTCTTTGATTAAATGTCATTCCTCGGGAGATTCCGATCAAAGCCAAACACAGGGCCATCCGCTCTGTCTGCTCAAACAGGAAAAAGATGTGTGTGTGTGTGTGTGTGTGTGTGTGTGTGTGTGTGTGTGTGTGTGTGTGTGTGTGTGTGTGTGTGTGTGTGTGTGTGTGTGTGTGTGTATACTGTGTCTATGTGTTTTCTTTTTTCTTCTGGAGTGGTCTCAGATGTGACTGGGATGGTCGTATAATCTCATGCTGGTATTCATGCAGAGTAATTCCCCTCACCTGTGGGAAGGGTTGGCTGAGCTCAGTAGCATGCTCACCCCATTAGCAGCAGTAGCAGCAGCACTGGTTTACTCTCTGCCTGCAAACCTAATTCATAAGCCTGTGTAGACGATCACAATTCAATGGAGTAGATGAGCTCTGTCTATGTATTTACATTTGAGATATTGGGAGAAAGAGAGAAAGAATATACACCATATTACACACTTTTATGCTATCTCATACACACCACTCTACGGTCTCATATACTCTCACACACACACTGTTATACTCTCTCACACAATAACATCATTCTCCTTCATAAACACTATTATGCTGTCTCAAACACACACACACACACACAAGTATACTCTGGCACACACATATAAGGGGAGTATATTATTGTATGTTTATGAATATACTGTAGTGGTCTTTATGTACAATGTGCAATGAGAGCAAAGTATGAATTATATGTCATGGGGTCATTCATAATACACTGTATGTGTGTGCATGCATACACACTGTCTGTTTGTATGTATGTATGTGCACATTAAAGAGAGGCACCTAGAAAATTCAGGTCTTATCTACGCAATTTCAGATTTTTTCCCCCATCTGGTGACAACACCAGCCATTTCCTCCACTCGCCAATCCCTCTTGGTAGTCAGCTGGAGCTGTCACTAAATCATAACCCATTAGCCTGGCTCCATTAGGCTGCAATGGACATAGATCTCTTCTCTCCTCTCTCCTCTCTGTTTGCTTTGGCTCAGAGAACCTGCTCTCTCTCTCTCTCTCTCTCTCTCTCTCTCTCTCTCTCTCTCTCTCTCTCTCTCTCTCTCTCTCTCTCTCTCTCTCTCTCTCTCTCAGTGGCCATGGCGTCTGTGTCCAATCTGTGTCCCATTCTTTTCAATTATCCAAAGACTCACACATTCTCCCGGCGAACCTTACTGAAGCAAAGC
>JAODXP020000022.1:12679908-12729908 GCA_027497455.2 Sardinella longiceps | reverse complement strand
CGACGTGAGAGAGAGAGGGGAGAGAGAGGGAGAGACAGAGAGAGAGAGGGGGGGGGAGGGGGAGGGCGACAAATGGAGAGAGAAAGAAAGGGAGAGAGAGCGAGAGAGAGACAGGAGGGGGAGAGAGAGGGACAAAAGAAAAGGGAAAGGGAGTGAGCCAGTGCAGTCTGGTCAGAAGTGAGACTGGAGAGAGAGAGAAAACACCACAGCCATGTCCTGTCTGAGCGAGAAGAGGAGAGAGAGAGAGAGAGAGAGAGAGAGAGAGAGAGAGAGAGAGAGAGAGAGAGAGAGAGAGAGAGAGAGAGAGAGAGAGAGAGAGAAGACCAGAGCCAGGTCCTGTCGGAGCGGGACAAGCGAGTGGCATGGAGCGCAGCACCACTTCACTGGCAGCAAGGAGGTAAGTAGCAAGGACAGCTCCGACTGCACAAAGAAACATTGTGCGCCAGACAGTGAGACCTGCATACTGACAGCCATTTAATGAGCAGAATTGCGAGCAGCTCTTATAATGTAGGTTATAACACACACAGTATGCATGAATATGCATGCCTTAAATCGCATGAAACACATAGAGGACCTTGTTCAGAGCCAACTTGCACATGGATTTCTATGTGTACCTCTACGACAGCCACACGGTCCTATACACACTATTCAAACTCACATTATTCAAACTGACCCAAACTCTTTTTCTGACACCCTCACCCAAAGTAAGAGGGCAAAACTTGTCCCAGACAGACAGAGGCTGGCGTGGGCAGCTTGTTTGCAGCAGGAGGAATTTGCCAGAGTTCCTTGGCCACTGTGGGCCGCACTGTCACTCCTTGGGTCCCCATCCTGTCAGTGCAACTCAGTCCCGTCATCCCTCAACCCAGTTGAAATTAACAGGTAATTTGTAAATGTCACTTTGGGTTAGACGGCTCATTTTGTATCTTCGCCACCAATCCAAGGCCCACCAGCTAATTTTTCTTGTCTTCTTTTAATAAGATGTTCATTTATAAATAGAATTATGCCCCCCCCCCCACCCTCCACACCTCCTCATCCCCCTTCACTGCCACCCAACTCACCCACCCACCACTTCAACCACCACTCCAGTAGCGCCACTACAAAATAAATGAGAGCAAGTGATGCAGGGAGAAAACAGCGGCGTGCACATTCGCTCAAACTGGAACCACCCAGCTTCTTCGCAGCCGATTAATGAAAGCTTTTCAAAGGATGGATTTCATTTGGGGTGCAAGGCAAGCACTCGCTCATGTTTAATTTGAGGGAAGGAGATTATGGTCCGAAAATGCAATTTCTAATATCTAAATTAATTTCAGAAAGGCTACCACTCCACAACCCCCACTACACACATACACACACACACGCACAGGCAAACACACAAGCCGCTCTCGTAGCCTTACTCACTGTCTTGCCTGCCTGCACACTCACACACACACACACACACTCACACTGCTCACTAATGAGACTTCAGCTCTGAGTTTCAAGAGTGTGACTAATTAATTGCCTGTACTTTAAAAAGAGGAAGAGCTACCGAATTCAAGGTAATTTTTCTTACCTTTCATTTGCGAATGATCAAAGATAATTGAATCCAATTTAAGTGCAATCTGCTCTTATTACTGCAGACAGCCTTCTTGACTGTATGAACTCCCTGGTTCTTCACAGACATGAAAAACAGATGGGTTCTTACGCTCAGATGATATTGTATATTCCATTGCTTTAAGCCATATTTTTTTTTAATAAAGACTGATATTATTAACTAAAGCATAATATGAAGTGTTGTCAAAAATAATTGGGACAACTGCTGTAAACAAATGAAAAAAATGAAGGCCCTAAATTGTGACAAAAATGGTTAAATTGGTAAATGAGCAGATATACAGCATTGTGAAAACATCAGTGTTTGCCAAACATAATATTGCCATTACCACTATTTATGAATAAATAGGGCCTTGAACCCAGTGCGCAAAGTGCTTCATGAAGTGGTTTTCAAACTGAGGGCAACAAAAACATTGTATGATTTTTTATTAAAGAAGCACAGGAATGTTTTTTGTAGACAACATTGTTCTTCATTTTTTGATGTAATGTGGATGCGATGGTGGAATTTATGAAGCATCCCACCGTGCTGCTCCCCCTCACAATATCCAATGCCCAGTGGCAAATGTGGATTAAATTTCTGAGATCCATTAGGATCTGAAGTGGAAGTCCAATATCAACGCCCTCCTCAAGAAAGCCCAGCAGAGGATGTACTTCCTATGGCATACATGGCATACCACAAGAACTGTTGACCATCTTCTACACTGCTGTCATTGAATTCATCCTCTACTCATCCATTTGTTTGTAACGGGCACAGTTACAATGTACAATCCGGCCAGCATTGGTGGCCCCCTGTAGCCTGGCACGCCCTCCCAGTGACGTAACACTTTCGGCGTTGGTGTCGCTGGTCTGGCCAGCTGCTGATCGGGCAGGACTTCAAAATTCCCCAAAACTGGGGAACTGCCCCCCCTTGGTCGAGAACCAATCAACTTTGAGCAGCTCCAACGGCTCTCAGTCCTGTTCACGCAATTCCCTTCGCGTCACATGTCAGAGGAAAGAGTGGTGTGATAGGAAACCCATCTATCGACCTGTCCACTAACACTTCAGCTTTTACCTTTAGTAGGCCATAGTACCATTAAGTAAGTAAGTAAGTAAGAAAATAAATAAATTCATAAATAAATAGGCTTAATAGCCTACTCTATGGGAACATGATAAGTTTAAATGTCACAATACTGTTCTACTAAAAGAAAGTGTGAAATACTCAAATCTAAACAAAATGAAATAAAAATCTTTTGAGAAAATACGGTCACTAATGTGGCACTTCAGCCACTGCTCTAGTTCACTTTGATTCATTCAGCTGAGATGATGGAACCCTGATGTCAAAAGCTCATCACAACAGAATTACACAGTGAACACTTGAACAGAAGCATTTGGATTATCATATTAGATATTTGCTTGGTCATATTTCATAGAGAAACAAAAGATTTTTTAGCACTATTAGGCCTACATGTATATGGACCGTCTCTCTTTATGATCAGAGTAGCTTGAACTGATGACCCCTGGTCAGGGTGAAAACCAGTGTACTGTTAGCCTATTTATTTATTTATTTATTTATTTATTTATTTTATCCTGACAGAAAAAAATATGAATGTCTCCACAATATGCAGAAGGCTTATTAAAAAGGCATAGGCCTATTATGCTATCTACACAATGCTAAATGTAAATATGAATCATGATGGGTTCAAAGGTCAGCAGCAGGTCACGGAAAGAGAGGGAAACCAGAGACCTTACCATGCTATGAGCTCCATTTTTTTCATCAACATATCTAAATTATCAGAAGGACAACCACAGTCTGGACCACACTGTAACTGGAATCTGAAGAGGAAGCTGGATGTTTCAAAAGACCACTAGAGCAAGAACAGTAGAATAAAATCTTAGAGAGAGTAGCACAGGAAGCTACGCTAACCTTACTCGTAACCAACAGGAAAGCTCCGGTGAGTGATTGCTGACACAGAGTGGCATCAAGTTTACTTGAACCACCTTGCACCTGAACTGGTCACGACGTTTAGCTCAGACTCTTTCGGTAGTCATGCTCTGCACTCTCAAGTTCTTCAAGCACCAACTTGGCCTGAGTGAGTCAACAATGTTTTCATTTTACTCACCACACACACACACATTGCATTTAGCAACTATTAGCCTAGAGCAGAACAGCTCACTGTAAATCTCTGAATCTTGAAAATCTCACAGCCCTGACTTACGTTACCAAAGGCTAAAAATGTTAAATACTAACTTAACTTTTTACTTTTAGACAAAGCAATTTTAGACTAGGGTGATTCTGTCATGCAGCGTAATGTTAATTATCGCATGCAGGTGCATAACAGGTGTACAGTATGACAGTCAGCTGTTAGGGTTCCATAATTATTTCCTGCCTGTTAGCTTTAGCATTATGGAAATCATGATGGGTTATGGCCATTAGTACTGTATGGTAATGACTGATTTCTGTAATAGCATAATTTATTGAGGAGCAAAGTTAAAGATGGGAAGAAACTACACAAAAATGTATAATCTATAAGGTGATCAGTGCAACTAAACTTCAGTGAATTGAGAGGTTTTTTTTAATGCCAGAATAGCCTCATAAATTACAAGGCATGCAGTACTGTTGTAGAATAGGTATCATGATATTCAAATAGGACCTGTGTTTCAAAAAACAAACAAACAAACAAAAAAAGAGCATGACCCCCTGCCCCTGCCATGCCTTCCGCAATATCTCTCCCCCCGCCTCTCATCTTAAGCTTGTGCCAGCTTCAGCTCGCTCATGTAGGGTGCAATTAGCAAGTGTATCCTATTTGGCCCGACAGTCTGCCTGCGACACTGAAGAATGGGAATAAATATTTATGTGTATTAGCATGACAGAGACGCCTCACAAAGCCTGCTAATGAAGCCGCTGCATGTGGCCACCTGAAGCATGTATGCACATAGGTATTGGCCCATTTGTCAAGCAAGGAGACCTAATTATCTCATGCCGGCCTAATATTTCCTCTGTCCTGTTGGCTGCGGCTCCTGGCATTAGTGCATGTGTGTCCAAGCTGACCGCCAAATCTACTTCCATGATCGTGAATGCATTAAAACATTTTAGGGGGTTTGGGTTTGGTTATTCAGCCTCAGTGTAGGTAGTCAGAATTGCATCCCTTCTTGTTTGCCTATTCTTGTGTGCTATGTAGGCAACGGGTTAAAAGAAAGAACAGGAACTGTGTTTATTGATGTCATTAAGTTGACGACACATTCCAGGTGAATGTATGCATCTTTAAACACGGTGCACTGGCTCAAACTTAATTGGCTTTAGTGAAGGCTTCCTGGTGTTTGTTTTGACCTCTTACTCATTTTTGTCTGCTCCCTATCCCTGCATAGATCTAAGACAGCACACATAATAACACCCCCTCCCCCACACACACACACACACACACACACACACACACACACACACACACACACACACACACACACACACCAATTGTAGACCAAATAAATCAACAGACTTTAGGTTTGGTTCCTCAGGACAAACAGGCTTTGGGGTGGCTAGCTTCTGTCTCTGTCTGTCCGTGCAGGAAACGCAGCACAGCCCTGTCAGAATCTCTCAGGCTCATTAGTGAAAGCAAAACAAACACGAGAATGGGGCCACGTCATCCTCTGCTAACTTAATAAAGTCCTAATGGCTTTATGGATATCAGCTTAATTAACGTCCAGCCGCTTTTTTAATTACTTATGTCGGTGTAATACGGCCCCAGTCAACAGGCGGGATTCTTGGGGCTGGTATATTATAGCAAGCTTTAGATCACAGATCACAGTTGGGCCCACTCCATGATATGACTGAGGCAACATATTTGTGTGAATTTGATACACACTTATTTCACTACAGTAAAGTAGATAAGACAAAGTCTGTCATCTTTATAAAATATATCAAGTAGTATAAAATTATTTTCTTTCAATTAATTGATACTCACCATCTTTACCTGTAGGTTTAGAGTTAGGGTTAGTTAGCTTCCTAAACACAACACATTCTGTAGTCTACTGATGCCATACTGTACTATACCTATGTAATTAGTCAAACTACTGTATTTTCCATACCTGTTTTAGGTCCTGTTAAGCTATACAGCCTACTGTACCTCAGTGCCCAGATAGTCACCCTACCCTGGTAAGTGAAATCCTGTTATTCCCCATTTTAACAGAGATCCTTTTAAAGTAGTGATTGAAATGAGTCTATTGTCTCATGCAAATGATGTGTCATTGATGATTAAGACGTGATGATTCAAACTCCCAACAATCCAAGGGATTTACACACTGACTAAAAGGCCTCCATGCAGAGGCACCACATATTATAATATCATGACAATGGGAGTAAATAATGTTTCTGGATTGTTTGGGGGATTTTAATGAGAATAAATGTCTGAATCATGTTGTAAAATACAGTACAGACTAAAAAAATATTGCATATAATTTTGGTATAGCTGATTGTAAAATAGGCTACTGGACATTACTGCAGGTAACTGTAAAAAATAGTTGTAAATCAATCTCCTGCAATGAAAAGTACAGTACATCTTGTCTTAGAGCAACCTGACACTTACTGTAGTTCTAGGCACAAAACTAGGTCTCTGGATTTCTCCAACAGTGAAAGGCATTTGGGACAAGCCACAGTCTGCATGTCTGTGGACAAATAGTGAGGCAAACAAGTCCATTATCACCATGTTTGAGGACTTCACTGAACTGAGGCAGCTGAGGCACAAGCCATGAGCAAATGGGTTTAAATCATGTAGTTTTATTCACAGTACCATGTGTTCATATTTTCCTTGGTAGATATCTGAAATTTTTACTTTGGATTGTAAGGAAGGTGTGTGTGTATGTGTGTGTATGTAGGTAGAGGTGTGTGTGTGTGTGTGTGTGTGTGTGTGTGTGTGTGTGTGTGTGTGTGTGTGCGTCTAATGGATGACACACTGGCCTCCAAATCCAAACTTTTCTGCGAGTTACTTAGGCCCAGGCTAAGTGCTCTTCCATGGGCGTGCTTCACTGATGATGGCGGGTAAATATCTATCACCCTGTCATCTGGCCAGCCTCTCTCTGAGCCTCTCTCTGTCAGACAGGAGACGCTAATGGAGGCTTGTCCTTTCTACTTGCGATTGCTTTTCTCTCTCTCTCTCTCTCTCTCTCTCTCTCTCTCTCTCTCTCTCTCACTTTTACTACTTTTTGCTTTCTTCCTCTTTGTCTTAAGTTGCTTTCATTATTGTCTCCTGAAGAAGCTTTATGCTCCTCTCTCAGCACAATCATACAAATCTGCATCGAGGTTGCATGAGACAAACTTGTACGTAATGCCACAAAAGCCGACTCGTTGACTGCCTGAACACAAACAAAGGACTGTGACATTCTTATATTTGGTAAAACAAATAAACTCACACACACGCACCCACACACACACACACACACACACTCATACACAAACACGCACACGCACCACCCACCTGGCACAGCTCTATGGTGTTACAGATGTAGTCTCAGATTGGTCTTGTTCGGGTCTTGACACAGTCTCACCCAACACAGGAGGCCTGGTCCTCATATTGATGATTTGCCGGGCCACTAATAGTGGCTCTCGCTCCCGGCTGAGACGAGTCCTCCCTGCCTTGATTGCTTAGCCGTGGGTGCGGACAGAGGAGCCTGTAGAAAATCAATAAGGGCACTGGGCTTTGGCTTCCTTTTCTTAATAAAAGTTGGATATTATTTGTCACACGGTGAGTTGGGGGCGATCGGGCAAGGGTTGTTATTACTTACCCTGTGGTGCTAGGTTGCGCCTTGGTGTCAGCGCTAAGAAAGGACGTGTAGATGGTTATTAGAAGAGGATCATATTGCCTTAATATTGCCTCCTTCATCGAATGCTCTCTCTCTCTCTCTCTCTCTCTCTCTCTCTCTCTCTCTCTCTCTCTCTCTCTCTCTGTCCTCTCCCTCACCCTGTCCTCTCTCTCTCTGCTCCCTTCACTTCACAAGCTTGTCTTGAAGTGTTGAGGCACAGGAGGCGTCCATCTCCCTCTCAGGGTAATGCTTTTTTTTTTTTTTTTTTTTCAAAGAAAGAAAAATAAATGAAAGAAAGAAAAAGAAGAAAAAAAAAACACCTTGTGAGTAAACTTTGCTTTCACAATGCCCCTATATGCAGTTGGTTCTCTGTTGCTGTGGAAAACTTGTCCAAATGTCACATAAATCAACAGTCATTTAGATTTTTGATGAAGCGCCCTTGGGCACAAAATTGTACATTCAACACAAATAAAAATGTCCTTTTCCTGTAGTTAGATGATTTCATTCTGAAATCTTTCTGACCTTCCTGAGCTGTCTGTTTAGACTGAGAGACAGATCCAGACTTTATTTGACAACTTCCCACAATGTTTCATCTGCTCCACTATTTCTATTTGTCTCCCTATAATTGGTTTTTCTATCTCCTGAAATTAAATTTAAATCAGCAATCACCATCAAATTATGTTAATAAGATCTCTTTAAGTGGATCATTATCTACCGAGTTGTTTTAAATAGTACGGTTGAGCTTGCTTTACTCAACTTTCACAATTTTTTTTGCTGTCAAATTGTATCTTTTGCATCAAAGCCTCCGGGAAAGCTTTTGAAAGAAGCTGAGTATCTTTTTAGAGATTAAGCCAAATTTAGCTTTATCCTTACTGGGTAAAGATTTTGCCATTACTAAACATGTCATTAAGTTGTTGAATTGTGAATAACATTCTTATAATAATGTTTTGAATATTTCGGCCAATTTTGCACACAGGGTGTGTGGTGCATATTCATGCTGTTACAACAGTTTGGTTGAGAGAGTGAGTGAGTGAGTGAGAGAGAGAGAGAGAGAGCGAAAGAAAGAGAGAGAGAGTGAGAGCAGAAATAAGTAGACTATGCATTTGATCCATATAAATGTGCCCTGGATATGCTCAGCCACTTGGGCTAAGTTGACTTTGCCAAGCATGGCTGTATCCAGTGCCATTTGCACCTTCTCTCCCCGTTCAACTGAAGCACAACAGAACACAGAAAGCTGTATGTTCAGAGTTATGACAAAATCATTTGTTCTGTATTCTAGTGATTTACCATAGAATATTTCTTTATAGACGCATGACCTCGCAAGCTAACTAAATTTGTATCAAATCACATCGTCATTATACACTGGCATTTAAGTAATGATGAGGCATTTAGTAGTACTTACACAATGAAAGTTTTAGTGAGTCTTTGAACTGACCGCAGGTAAAACAATAGCCAGCACGCAGGTTGTCCTTGCAGTCCATCCACAGGGGCCATCGTGTTTTACGGTGTGGTGTTGCTGTCCCGTGGGAAATAAATGTGTTTGAGGTGGACACCGGGCTGTAATCAAGCGTGGGGTTGGAGGCAGCATGGACAGAGAGATTAGACCAGAGAGGCCAGGCCCATCGCTGAATTGGCAGAACACTTGAGAAGGCTTCAGGACAACAAGTCAATTTGACAAGTTACTGAAGGTACAGGCAATTACAGTAAGCGTGTGTTTGTGTATGTCTGTGTGTGTAGTGTATGTTTGTTTGCACATGTCTATGAGTGTGCTGTGCTTTTGAGTACACATGTGTTGTTCAAGTGCCTGTTTGTTTGAAGGCATAGATTGTGTGTATGTATGGTAGGGGGACATGATAGGCTAACAACAAAGGTGTTTGCTTTTTTTATGTGTGTCCGTCTACAGTACAGTATGTGAAAGAGATGGAGTAAGGGTTGAGTGGGTAAGGAGTGAGAGTGAACGTGATGGTATGTGAGTAAGTGTGCAGTACATTGCTTTAGTAGCCTTGCTTTAACCGCTATGGTCCACTCATTGTTCCTCTCTAGTGTAGTTTATTATCAGCTGAAATGGATGTGTGAGCCCACACCCCCACTGCTGTCAAACTGTTGAGGCCTGTCTCACAAACTGCAAGGACCCAACATACAGCGTATATATATATATTAACAATGTGCAAGTGGCAGAACAGTCAGAATCCAGGACGGATCGATATTACATTACTTTTGTCCTTTGACTGAGCTTGTCCATTGGCCATGTCCGTGTCGTGACACTGTTGAAACAGAGCCTAATCAACAAATGCCTTACCATAGCCCTCTCAGCAGGGGTGGGGCTAAAAGCTTTGCGTGGGATGGCAGTGGTAGGGTGGGGGGTTAAGGAGCTGTCAGAGTGCACTTTGAGAGAAAATGACTTGGAGAAAAAAAAAAACTTGAAACATTAGTGGGTGCAGTGAGCTTTTTTTTATGCTGAGAGCAACTAAAGATCATAAGAATTGTATGCTTTCAGTGCATAACTCAACTGTAAAAGACGAAGGAAAAAAATGAGAATCTTAAGTAGAGCCTTTGTTTGTTTGAAGACACAGGAAAAGGTAATGAGAAGAACCTTGTGTCATGTAACATGATTTTGTGCGGTGGCTCATTCAGATGGCGGATTTTTTAGCAAAGCTGTTCCAATAATGGCCATATATCCTCTCAAATATGGAAGAGGTTTTTCCTTCCTTCTCTTTTTGAAGGTTAACAAAGAGGCCTCTCACAGGGACATAACACAGCAATGAGAGGCAAGCTGAAGTCCACTTCTGAAAATGACTCATTAAAATTTTGATCAATCTTATGTATTTCTTTTTTTTTTTTTTTTTTTGAGTCTCTTCCCATTTTCTGCCTTCTCCAGTAAGGAAATGCCATCAGAAAATTACATAGCCGAATGACATTAGGTGCCCAAGTCAGCCATCCAATTTCATGTGTTTCAATTGAGACATTACGATCTGATATGATTTTGGGCAGAAAAAGCTCTCCTTTTTTCCTCCTCACCAAATGAATCAATTGAATTTCCTTGATGGTCCCAGGGAGCACTTAGCTTAAGAGAATACACTTCCAAATCAAAAAGCTTTCAATCATCTCAAATCGCATTTGGATGAGATGCTCTTGTGAGTGTTGCATCACGCTGAACGCTATTGAACGTCTGAGTGACTCGCACACACATCAGCCATGTTGGGTCGTATTACCCGCCATTTCTTGTTGGCCGTGGTATTGCCAGTGACATCTGACATGTCAGAGATGGGACAGGTTCCAGGCAGGGGCAAGGAGTTTTTCATTAAGGCCCCTCCGCTAAATTGATTGAAAAAAGAAATCAACCGAGTGCTGGAGGGAACTCACTTAGAGTGGATCAGAAGTGCAAGGAGGGTCTTGTGCAAGAAAATGAAATGGAGGTTGGGACTTGTAGGACACATGCTCTTCTCCTGTCTGATACAGTGTCAGTCTACAAAATGTGACCGACCCCCTCAACTAAGTTTGTTGAAGGTCTTATAGATGTGCTGTTGTTGCCTTGGTGAGCATGAGTGTGAATATATATATATATATTTTTTTTAAAGTGGCTGGTTTGGTTGAGGTGAAAAATGCTTTTCGTGGTCAGGGGTGTGGACATTTTCTTAGACTCTTTCTTCTTTCTTAGTTATTTGTTTACTCTCCCTGCCTCCTGGAAATTAGGTTGTTTCTTACCAAATTAGATTGGTTGTTTGTGGTCAAAAACACATACATGTGATGAACAGGGGGATGTGCTAAAATGGCTTTGTCAATGCAGCTAAAGCTCAACTTTACATGGTAATGGCTGAATTATGATCCCCATGTATTAAAACAAATTCTAATGCTGCGAAGACAATTGACATTCAAAAACACATAATACCGGTTTTATGGCGTAACACCCATCAACAAGCTGCGGCTAAACATATTATTCAGAGCTGATTCACATAAATAGGTACACGTGTAAATGCATGGAGATATGGAAAAAAAATCTGTACAAACAGAGGGGAATTATGCTAAGAGGTCTCGTAATAATTCTGACTTTATCTGACACGCGCCAGGCACTGTGCTCACATTAAAAACACAAGCTCCCAAGGCCGGGGCCAATCCAGGATGATTGGAGAGCACATGCGTCTGTCTGTAATGCAATTCTCCTGTGTCACTAATAGGAGACAGATTCCCTGCACACACACAACCCCCCCCAACATCCAGTCCCACCCCACCCAAAAAAACATCCTATCTCTAATACTCATGTGGATGGGTGGGAGGATTGAGGGGGTGGGGGGGTGGGGGGACCATATGCTAATGGAACCCAATCCTGCTCCACTCGTATTTACACCATAATGACTTTAAATTCGTGCATTAGAAATAAAATAAGGGATAAATCCCATGCAGGCAGAGAGCAGAAGGCAGCTGAGGGCAGGCCGCTGAGTGTGTCACAAGAGCGAGAGAGGCAAGAGAGGGAGGAGAGGGGAAGACGGATCTTCCAGGGGCGGCGCATTGGCGTCATCGCTCTTAAACCCCCTCCTGAGGCCTACAACTCATCCCCAGACATCAAGGAACAGGAGACATTTGGCCCATTTGAAGGCTTAACTTCATGAAGTGTCCTCGTATTATTTATTATTATTTTATTTTGGTCTTGCTTGTGTGCTTTCATCCTGCTTGTTTTATTTATTTATTTTTTTTCCATTTTAATAGCCAAGATGATGCTTAATGCAACGCTAATAGCACTGCCACCTCTGCCAACATATTCAGCCTGAATATCAATCACAGTGGTATGGCCCCTTTTTGGTTTGGAGACGTTGATGACCCTCTCAAGGATCAGCTGTTTTATGCTCTGTGTTTTTCCACATAACACAAGGGCACTTAAGCACAGCTATTAATGCTGTGAATACTCTGACATCAATTTTCCATAATCATATAAGAAATATCTACATTGAACTATCTGTTATATTTATGGCAGTGCACTCAAAATAATCTGGCATGAAGGGAAAAGTGGCAATGAAGTGAAATGATTAAAAAGTGCAATATCTAGTGTGAACGTCACAATGAGCTACTGTAGTAGCATGGTATGACATGTTGTGTGGATCTATTGCTTTATGTATTTAACTCAATTCATGGTCTCAAAATCAAAAATTGTCCAATACAGTACAACATAGTAGATGTAACCGTACACCATATATATGTGGTGGTTTAACACTTCACTGACTGCAGTGCCTTGACAGCTGATTAACTAATTTTAGCAGCTGTTTGACTAATTCCTTTTGAATACAGATGCATTACCTTTGAACACCTCACACTAAATCATTTTAATTACAGCAGACGTTTTATCTGAAGCGCCTCAAGCACTAAATAATTGCCTAGTTTATTAGTTTAGACTGACTTGTGAGAAGTACGGCTGATTAATAAAATACTTAGTAACATAAAGTTGAGGTGGAAAAAAGTGAAATAGGTGTACTTTGGACTTGGAGTCAGAGGACTTGGATGGACTGGTGGACTGGTGTGAATTTAACAGCATGCCAGCTAAAGGGAAAGTTAGGTCAGTCACCTTTGGTATCCAAGGAAAATATCACAACAAGGTGACAGGTTAAGTAAGGGATAATGAGGTGACCATTGAATTAATGAAAATGTCAGAGGCAAAGAACTTGAAGTTGCTTCTACCAAGTTCATTAATTCTGTATGACAGCACACCTTAAAGGCCGCTATCTGGCTCATCACCTGGTTGCAACTCATCAAGTGTAAAGAATAGACGTCAATTTGAAACAGACAAAAATGTGCAGGTCAGTTAAAGATACCTGTTCAGTTCAACTGGTTATTGCTAGGAACATGTGATTTCCATTATTGCAAAGAGGTTCAACTACTGTTTACTGTGGTTGTTATTGTTACCATGCAAGAGAGTTTAGATCTGCTTCACAGGTGTACATTTTACAGAATTAACACACTATTCCATTTTTCCAGGTGATAAACCAACCTTTGGTGACTGAAATGAGAGGATGAATGAGAACAAGCAGAGGTAGAATGCAAACAGTTTCTTGTTTCCTCTCTGTACTTTCTGTACTCTCCCCCAGACAGAGAAGGTTGTTGGTTCATAAATTCTGGCATATGGATGTTGGTGCACTGCTCAGCAGAGCTAACTTCTGTGAGGTTTAGTGTGAAGATGAGATAAATATAAAGCGTGTTGGTGTTTTCCATCCTCTGGAGGAGGGTTTTTTTCAGCTGTGTGTTTCTCCCTACCTTTTGCTGCACTTTGACACTTAGCCCTGTCTTCATCATGGGGGAGTAATCAGTAAGGGTATATTTCAAAATTGGAAAATGACTACTGACTTCACAGATACTGTGTGTGTGTGTGTGTGTGTGTGTGTGTGTGTGTGTGTGTGTGCGCGTGTGTGTTTGTTATCAGACTTTGAATTGCTGCTTGACACACAAGACTCTACAAGATGTTTTCCATGTGGAATTGCGAAAGGTAACAGAGAGGCCAGATAGTGTAGCGCAGATGCAGCCGTGCAGTCCCGTCCCATGGGAGACACAGGAGGTTGATCTCTTGCTCCCGCCTTCCACAATCACAGCCATCATCTATGCAACATGTGTTGATACAGAGATAAAGGTCCCCTTCATAACTAAGGAGGTTGAGCACGTAAGGGTCTGTCTACATTACCTGCTGTGAGTAATGACAGTTCCACAGTGAATCCTATCTGTGTATTACGTAAAGTAGCTAGTGTTATTGGCCTATCGTGTCCGCCAGCCCAGGTCATACTCAAGTTCTCTCGCACACACGGTAACACCAGAGAGGATTCAAGCGGAGCATGATCTTTGGTAACACGCTCCTTATCCATGTTCGTATAGGTACACTATGTCCGCACAAGCAAAATACTAGAACCCTCCCCACAAACACACACACACACACACACACACACACACACACACACACACACACACACACACACACACACACACATACATTCACACACAAACACACACACATACATGCACACACTCTGCGTCTCAGTGGATAGCGGGATGCGTCAGGGACACGCTGCCTGTGGATCAAAGGGGGCCCGACAGCAATGCTGCGTGCCTGCAGAGGGACCACCAACATGAAATGCCACCCCCCTAGGCTTGCTGGGGAGCCGGGCTGTAATTGTGCCTTTTCAAACCTGAGAAAAGTGCACGGCACAGCTTCCTCTCTGACAGTCCTTTCTTCTTCCAAGAAGGTATTTGTCATTCCCTGGTATTTTGGTGACAGTGGCAACTGCAGATGGATTTTCTCTCATCCTTGGGACCATTTGTATTGTAAAGCACTGGAGGTGCTGCCAGGTGAAAGGGTGCAGAGATTATTTGGTAGGAGGATGGAAACATGATTGTAGTTAGCCAACAACCTCTTGTAAGGTTCAAATGTCATGCTTGCATTAAGAGCTGAATACATACAGTATATTGTATTGCATATGCTGTTGACATGTAAATATACCATACAGTGGAAACCATCCTGAGCAAGGAACTGCCCCACATATAGCGTTTGACTTGAGTCACACACACACACACACACACACACACACACACACACACACACACCAAACCCTCCTATGTTGCACCTTTCCTACTGCACTTCTGTACTTTGCACAAATAGGCTGTCACCGGACATACTTTCACTGCATACACCAGTAATCATATGCATGTGACAAATAAAATTCCTTGATTCCTTGATCTAAGAAGCCCATCTATAATGTCTACAAGAGCCATTGTGGTCTCTTTAGGGTGTTTGAGAAGTAAGTGAGCATCAGGCTTGTAACTTAGGACTGTGCAGCAGAGTTTCACAGAACTTTTTTTATTTGCAGAGGCCCATTATGTTGATCCACTGACAGTGTGTAAATATTCTATTTACTTGGCACGCTGTGTTGCGCTGGCAAAGACGCAAACAAGATGGAGTTGTGTGATGATGCTTGCTTTTGTAGATATTTATGGCAGGTGAATGGCCCCAGGAGTACATTTTCTTTGTCTGTGTTTCTTTGTTGGAAAGGGCTGAAGTCAAACGTCGTAATACTCATTACTGTTGGATCAGATACCTAATGGAGATGGAAAATTACTGTTACGCTGAAGTCTTTTGTTTTAATTTCATAATTAGTTTTATCTTTGAACAATGGAAGAAAGTTTGCTATTTGGTGCGCATGCAATACTAGGTATACCAAAGGTATAGGTATGCAAAGGCAGACCAACTTCGCAAAAGATGTTCCACTAGTATGAGTCACTTCATTTGCTATCGAACAGTGTATTGTCGGCAGATCTACTTAATCATTTGTTTTGTCTTCTCAGATGCTGTGTTGTACCACACTATCTGCCTCTGTCTATTTCATGGGAAGTTGACTTTGTTCTGTTGCATTGAATGGTGGTTTTGTGCCCTTTTAGCAACACTTATGCCTCATTCAGCTGAACATACCTTTTAATTAGAAAGGGTGTGTAACATGTGATGTGAAACTCCACCCTGGCTAGATTAATGCAACATAACTAAACTAAATATCCAGAGTGGAGAGCATTTCTTGCTTTTACAGTTCCTAGTGTGCTTTTAATGACGCACAATTCCTTAGTGTTGGTATGACAGACAAGGATGGAAATGCGAACACATATTTTACAATTAGGCTGCCCGATTTATTATGAAGTGACTGGAGTCACTGGAGGGCATTGAGGCACTGAATCCAAGTACTTTTTCCAAATGAGATTCTATCTGTACACGTCTGTTTTTATTAAATAATTTGTTATGGCTCAGTGACTGGGCCTTGAAACCCAAATGAGCACACGGCAAACCAAATTTCTGTTATGAACATCAGTGTGTGATTAAATTTAATATAAATCCATGCTTTAGGTCCTAAGAGTTGCAGGGTGTAACAATTTGTTCTTAGTGTGTGTGTAAAATGTTCTACTATATTTAATCCGATTTTTTTGTATATTGATTAAGTCGTGCTGATCATCCTTCTTTCAAGTTATTTTTGTAGTGAGATAGATAGATAGATAGATAGATAGATACAGTAGACAGGTAGATAAACTACTTTATTCATCCCGTATTAAATTGATGTTTACAGCATGGAAAAATGTGGACGTAATTGGTCATTTACAGATCAGAATGACTGTAAAGACATGATGTGAAATCTATAAAAAAAATTATCAAAGAGATTGTGGCTGTTTTGTAGAAAAAAACAAAAACAACAACAAAAAAAACAAATATAAAATCATTTTCAAATAGACATATTGGGGTGCTGAATATATGGACATACTGTAGCATACCACGTTTCACCAAACCAAAATGGTTCACACAACCTTTTATGAAAATCTGTTAAATTTCTGGAAAACACTAAAAGTGTTGTTAAACTAATGTATTCTTTTTATATATATTGCTGTTCTTGTCTCATTAAACAATGATTTGTCCATCAAGTAGTTTTATGGCTACACAGCACAGTAGTGCTGTTGAACATTTGCCAAAAACACGACACAAAGCCATGAAGTGGCTTATTTTTCTACAGTTTCTTTCCCCTCACATTAAATCTTAAAATAGAAATGTTTCGTGATATGTCACTTCTGAAAACATAATTAGACTAATTTAATCTAAGCAAAGATTTTGAACAAACAAATCTCTCCTGTTAGGTTTCTAGGAATAAGGATGTTATTGTCATGCCACATACTTTAATAATGTTCTCAGTTATTGTAAAACTCTTTATCACATTTTTGGCTAAATATTTATAGCTTTTGGCAGCAGTTCTGTATATGTAGTGATATGTAATCCAACATTATTAGCAGTAAAACCCTCATCACTTATTCTCCAAACACGTCCATACCGGGGTTAGAAAAACAGTCTCCAGAACAGTCACCAAATATCAAGATTTTGTTGATAAAATGCTTAAGACAGGGTCTTGGAATGTAGTGCATATGACATGGTGCACAACAGGAACAGTAGCATGTGTTTTGATAGACACACGGGGCCTATATTTATCTACCTAAAGTGCCATTCTAGGTTTTGTGGAGTGGATCTGGTTCCTTTATGAGAGATGGAGGTTAAACAGGGCCTTCTTACCATTAGCAAAGAGCTGTGTGTGTGTCTCTGTGTGTGTGTGTGTGTGTGTGTGTGTGTGTGTGTGTGTGTGTGTGTGTGTGTATTGAGGGTGGGGGGGGGGGGGGGTAGGCATGACAGCCTCTTTTCCCCTTAGTAAGCCTTCGACATAAATCTCTCTACGGTCTGTTTGACTTTTTGATGAGAAAGTGTTGTGCAATAACGCAATTCTGAAAGGAAAAGGCACTTAGGAGCCTGAGAGGTAGATTAGCAATTTGTAAGAGCTATTTATAACCATAAATCGCAGGCCTATCAAGCTGCCCTTGTCTTTTATAGGGGTGTGTTTGGGTTCCACAGAGCCTGGGTCAGCCTGAAATGCAATATCCTGAAAGAAACAGCTGTTATAACACAGGGTAGAGAAAAATGGGAGAGAGAGAGAGAGAAAGAGAGTGAGAGAGAGGGAGAGTGTATGTGCAAAGAAGGGCTGACTGAGAAAGAAAGAGATGGGGTTGTGAGTATTGAGCATAAAACAAGCAGAGACTCAGAGAGAGAGAGAGAGAGAGAGAGAGAGAGAGAGAGAGAGAAGCACAAACAGAAACATGCACAGACATGACCTTATCAAAGTGCCTAGGGTTTCATTCTTATTGCCTAAAACCAATTTAAGATGACCAAATGTAATGGGTGCAGCTCTGTTAAAGCAGGGGGAAAAATGTTTCCACCAGCCACACTCTCCCTCTAAGTCTCCCTCCACCCCCACTGCCTGCCATCACCTCTCTCTCTCTCTGCAGTTTTTCCACAAGAGGCTAAAGATTAGCATATGACATGATAGATTACATTAAATCATAGCGTTGCGGTGCTTTATGACATTAGCTTCTTAGCCCAACGCTCAGGAGCATGCAAATGTGCCTTCCCCAAGCCCTCTTACTTAAATCTGCGTCATGACATGGCACCTTTGATGTGATTATTAGCCATCTGAGAGGCGAGAGTTTGGTCTCATCAGATTGGGGGTGGCAAGGCGGCTCTCGTAAAGGTGAGCAGGATCAGCGGTCTTCTAACAAAGACCACTATGAGCGCAGAGACTCCATTTTTATACCATATTTATAGAATTCCAAAGTTCAATGAAACACACACACACACACAAGCTTTTAATTTATAAACAAGCTGAGCATCACAGGTAAATTTAGAGAACAAGAATAGCTAACAAGATGTACCACAGAACACTGAAACATTCAGAACACTCACTTGTCAGCAACCCACCCATCCACCTCACCTCGGCGTCGCTCACCACACAATGCCGACTCTCAGTCTCAGTCGCATATGGTTCAGCTGCTAATCACACATGGTAATGACTCCTGGAAATGAAACAATGTGAATTATTTCCCTTCACCTCTCTGCTGTGAAGCAGGAACATTGTGTTCAAACGCCTCTCACCTTTTTGGGGCTGAAGCAGTGAAATCCACAGTGCTAATTTTCCTTGGCTCCAATAGCATATGGCGCTGGAGTTTTTACAGAGCAAAACTTCCTTCTCGCAGCCCGGGGGACAAATATCAAACATTCTAGGTGTCAAAGACGACAATTAGCACCATGTTGAAGTATTTATTTTTAGAGGCATATTTTTTTTCCAATTTATGGTTGTAAAGCAGGAGACGTTATTGAATTAGAGGTGTGGTGTGAGAAACAGTCCTAGACTGAGTTTTTGTGGGTTGATTGAAATATGTTCTATTCAGCCGCAGCACACAGTTGAATATTGCAGGCGACCAAAACGCTATTAGGAATTTTTTAAGATTTTAGGTTTCCCAATTACTGTGCATGTTAGCAATTTGGAGTACCCGCCCTCTCACCACAACCAAATGCGCACACACACACACACACACACACACACACACACACACACACACACACACACACACACACACACACACACACACACACATTCCCTACTCCGCCCACAACACTGTCTTGTCTGTACTCCATGGTCTTTAATCTTAATTATAAAGCCATCATTACTGCGTGAACTTCCTGACTGCCAATAGCTCGGCCTGGGGCTTCCATGCTCTGAATCAATCACTCGGCTGAGCGTCGGCTCTCTCCAGCAGTCCCTCTCTCCCTCTCTCTCTCTCCTTTCCCCATCCCCACCCTCCGTTTGCCCCCATTTCTTCACTATTTATTCCCCCCTAGTGCAGCGACGATTGGGTCTATGCTCAGACCCTTGTGGAGTGCACAACCCCTTGCCCTGGGTTGCTGGTGTCATAGATATTGAATATTGGTTTTGGATATGCGGGTGCCACTGATATAGTTGGTCTCTGTGGTTCTGTGTTGGAAGAGCTGTGAGTGAGGGGAGGATGCAGACCAGTGGAGAGGAAAAATTGTGGTCTGCTGGCACACAGAGGGAAGATGATGAGATATGCTCATCTCACAGACTGTGTGTGTGTGTGTGTGTGTGTGTGTGTGTGTGTGTGTGTGTGTGTGTGTGTGTGTGTGTGTGGTGCGAGTGTTGTGTGAGAGTGCCAGTACAACTGACTGTGTATGTACATGAAGTATGTTTAAAAGAAAAATCTCTGTGGACTACACCTGTGTATGTATACTGTGGTACATATGCAGTAGTCACATGGGAAGATATTTAAGTCTTATTCCACACTGGCCAGGGCAACAGTCTCGTTATGTCTTTGTGTATTTGGAATGTGTCTGTATCTGACTATGACAGTACAACAGTCTGACATGTTTGTGTGTTCAGAGTGTGTGTGTGTGTGTGTGGGTGTGTGGGTGGGTATGTGTGTGAACAAGAGAGTAAGCGAGAGAATGAGAAAGACAAGAGCGCAGACTGACAGGTCCGGCTGACACAGCACATGCCAGTCCCGCTGCAAAAGTAGTCCGGCCTCGCGCGAAAGGACGATAGAGAAAACGCTCATCAGACTGACAGCCTGAGGAAGAAGTCTACATTGTGGCTGACATGACGCTTTACCCCGACACGGCACAGTCCATTAGCGCTTCGGAGTGCTCCAGCTAAAAATTCTCCCACTTCCCACTAATACGCTCCCCTCTCCCAGCTGAACACAGGAGAGGGGTCACCAAGAATCACTGAACTCATCACAACCACAAATCTCACTGCACATTATAACTCACAATCATTGCTGCTCGGTTTTGATCTGTGGGTCTACGGTTGTTTCTCTGCAGATGGGAAATTCTTTCATGAAGCGAGGGTGGGGCGGAGATAGCACGGGGAGATGTCCCTACTTTCGGCGAGGAATAAGTGGGTGTTGGATGAGATGTAGGAACTTTGTATGCTAAACTGTCACTCGACTTAGCATACTTCAATTTCAAATTACACGACACGGACATGCGAGGGAGCAGGGTTCAAGTCGGCAAAATTCAGTCTGAGTCGGAAAACTCATCTGTGGCCGCACCGGAGGCCCGGCGTCAACGAACGCGACACTTCTCAATATTTGACATGGGGCTGAAATTTAGGGGCAGCCCATGTCTGGCAGCTGCGCTTAAAAACCCTGCTGATCAAAGCCCCGTGACGGACCATGGCATATGACCACTCCTCCCTTTCGCTGGCCCAGCGACCAGCTTTTAAGCATCCAGGCAGCTTTATGTTTGAGTTTTATGTGCCAATTAATTAGGTGCTCTCTAATATATGTCGAGAGCTCACTGTAAACTATTTAGAGTGGTGAGGGGATAAGAGTGATTGGCGATGAAGGCTCCTCTGATTTACGTGGCGGAATGTTCTGGTACAGTAAGCAAAAGGTGGAGAGAATAAAGAACATGGGGTGCTGAAGAGCCTTTCCACACTGAAGCAGGAAGAAGGTTGTTTTTTCCCCTCCTTCTTTAAATGTCTCCCGTACAAGTGTAAATATTTAATTTCTTAAGAGAAGACATGGCAAGCTGACATGAATTTTAGAGGAGATGTGAAGACATTAATGTGTCTGATGTGGTATGGCATGCTCCGTGACAGTGATTTTATGATGTGTTGGAAAAATGTGGATGACGGCTCATTCAGTTTTCCTCAGGTCTTTACTTTCCTTAGTCACATATGGCAGCTCCTATCCCAAATTACTCTGCTCGGGTTTGAGTTATCAATTTCCAACCAGAAGCTATTGACTAGGGATTATGTCTAGTCTGTGTGTTTGTTGATGGAGAGAGGGCACACTCGCAAGGACATCATAGAATTGATACTGGTCCTGGGATTTATCATGTCATGTTGTCCCCACTTCCTCCAGGCAGTATGCGGAAATTTTAAGGTATCGAATGGTGAACCGTGCATTGTGTGTTTGCAAATGCATAACTTTGACAAACAAACCATTTGACGCTGAAATCATCAGGAAGTCATCTGACGCAAAAGCTTTAGCTATATTTAGATTCTGAACAAGCACCTTTTGGAGACAGAACCTCAGATGGTGTGAGTGTTCCTCGAAATGTTCCTCGAAAGGCGCATTGCTTGAATCATAAACTGAGGGCATTTCTTACTACCATATGCAGTGTGCAAATGAACTGGTGATATTTTGCCCATTTAAGAGGCTAGAGGAATTTTCAATCCCGACCTGTCCTCCAGCACCCCAGCAAAAAAAAAAAAAAAAAAAAAATCTTCTCTATCTTCTGGATTTTCATTGATGTGCATTGACTGCTTTGTTTAATTCTGTCTGTATTATTTTGAGTATTATCTTCATTATCGATAAAGTAAGGCAATAATAAATATAGGCATAGAAAAGACAATTTCCCTGTAGCTTTTCTTCCCACTAGTTGGTCCCATCCCACATTTTTAGAGCATTTGCCCTACCGACATCCCACGTGAAAGGCAGAGGGAAACGTTTGACTCTTGAAATAATGGACAAAAAGCAGAGACAAACACTGCTGTGCTCTGGTGCCAGCTGAGAGCCAAGGGTTTGACTGACGCACAATCAAAACCCACCAGCTCTTCAGCTTTTGCACACGAGTCAAGAGGCCCAGGAAGTAGTGCTGATAAGACACCATTCAGTGTTGTCCGTTTCATTGTAGCTTTGAGGGTAAATGTGTTATTTATTGCCAACCTTTTGCAAATCAATTGCGCGAGCACCAGCGTTTCCCCGATAAGACCCTACTGAATTGATAGTACTGTACCTCTGGCAAGCCCGAGAGCAAACAGCCTTTGTGTGAGAGAGCCATGGGCAGGCCAAGGACAGAGCTGGTTTTCATATAATCATACTATGGTGGGGTCTCAGTGGAGACATTTTAAAGCTGATCCATTTATTTCTCTCCATCATTCAGTTCTGCGTTACCCTCAAATGAGCACCTTTATCAGAATATTCAGAAGTGCGTGTGATGTACTGTATAGTCCCTCCTGCCCCCCACAAAAAAGTAGTAGACGAATATCTTTTTTTTCACCCCTGTCTTTTTCTATCTTCTGCTGTCAGAGGAAAGGGGACGGAAAGACATGGCCCTCTTAGTAAGAGAGATGAAGGAAAAGGATAAGTAACATACATATATATATAAAAAATATATTTCCATTTTCAAAAGGTAATACAGGTATCACTTCCCCCAGAAACCTCACCCTCATATGCCCCCTGAACGTGCAAATAGAGTCTTGACAAGAGGGTATCAGAGGCACGGACGAGCCGGGACATTCTGTCAAGCTAGCAGGTCAAGTGTTTAGCAATGCAAAACCCCCGCCAAATCAGGGCTTGTCTTTGTTGCCGTCTGGTAGATATTTAAAGCCCCAGTTTTAAGGAGGCTGGTGAGAGGGCCCTAATTCTCCTTAAAATATGTAAAGAAGCCAATGATTACGCACATAACTAATGTGATATTCTGTGCAATCTATTAAGCCCATACTATAGAGTCCTCTTGGAAAGCTCCTTACTGGGTTCTATTAGCCTTTTATGAAGTATCGCATAGGAAACCAGACATATTAACTGAACTTTAGTGAAGTGAGTGGCAGTAGTTTGCCATTTCATTGACAAAGTAAGGTTGTGACAGTTGGCACATGCTATACAGCACAGGAATAGAAATGCTATACTTTATTCAGTTAAATGCCTATACATATTCAGTTAAAATACATACGTAAAAAATACTGTAATACATAATAAACAGCTTGCATGGTTGTAAGCCATTGATCATCAGCTACTCCCCCAAGTTCATTCACACCCATGTCGTGTGAACACCAAAAGTAGTCCGAACTGTACAGCTAACAGGGCAATCCATTGCCATGCATACAGCCCCCAAAAGACATACAGCATCCACATAGAGACACCTAATCATTTTACACTTGGAGTCACTAAAACCCTCAGCCATTCTGTGATGGAGAGAAGTGATGGATGGCTCACGTGTCCTTCCCTCTTAGAGGTCCTTTTAGAGCAGATAAGACCAGGATAAACACCCCAGGATGGAGATCATGCTCAATAATGGAGCCACCCTACATTAGAGATTTTCACTGATTACTTCCCCGTAATTTATATCTGTGACTCCTCAATGGACACCATTGTTTGGGTTGAGGTGGTTGGTGAGTGTTGTTGGGTGGGAGGGGTGCAAGAGACGTTCAATACATACATCACTCCAGGAGGGAGACTAGCTAATTTCAGATGACCTTTGGAAAAAGGTCAAGCTTTGTTTTGTTTTTAGGGGGGCCCTTTCTCTGTCGCTTGCTAATTCTCTACCACTCTCTGGCTCTATAACAGATGAGCTCTTTGTTTACATTTCGGGAGACTAAAGCAACAGAAGACGAAGAGGGGAAAAGCTTTCAGCGAAGTTTACATGAACGGGACTGCACAGGGGCTGCTCTGTGCCATTCTGCTCTTTCCTCTCCATCTCTGCATGATCCCCATCCTTGCCTTCCTTTCCGTCTGATTTTTTTTTTGGTCCTTTTTTTGTGTGCTAACAGCCATCACAAAATTGGTGCTGGTATGTAACGGCTAATTTATCCTTTCAATGTATGATATCCTGTCATCTCCTCATTTGTCTCTGAGTGGTTCTAATCTGAGATAATCCCAGTCAAATCCTTTGATTGTGTGTTTGGACCCGATCCATCTCCAAAGAAGCAATTTAATGGCCTCCGTGGCACTTGGAGTGAAGTCATTTGTCTGGAGGACTGACTGCGGACGCTTGTTTTAATAAGAGTGCTCTTCATGAAAAGTAGACGCCGCCATTTAATTAGCCAAAGTGAAGGCCGCCTTGACTCTTGATCAGGCATATTCCTGGTGATATGAGACATATTTTCCACAGGGTCTCATCATCCTCTTCCTCCCTCTCCTATTTTTTTTACCATCTGAGGAAGCACTTTGCTTGTTCCAATCTCCTTGCCTTCACTCCGCCTCTTCTAAGCCACTATATATTTTTTTTTAATGAAAGCTTGAAAACTGTGGCAGACTGCATGAGTTATCACAGCACATGTGACTGTGCGTGTGTGTGTGCCTGTGTGTATGTTTGTACATGTGTGTATGTATGTGTGTGTTTTAAGAAGCTTGATGTTGCCAAGTGGTAGACATTCCACAGATGGTGATGGAGAGTGATGTGTCTGTCGGAGAGACTGTCCTGTCACATTGTCTCCGCTCCAATGACCCTAAAGGAAGGCCTTTTAGAGGGAATATTTGATTCTTTTGTGTGATAGAGCTAACAGTGGCAGCAACACTTGTTTTTGAAATGGACACAAAATATGCACATACAAAAGCCACAGAGACACACACACACACACACACCAATATATATTTTTACATTCATGTACTTTATCTCCTTTCAGAATGCGATTCTCTTCTCTGATTGGCTGATGGGGTGGCCATTATTTTCGTATAACTGGCTACCTGAGATGTGCATTGTATGTGCACAAGACTTGATGAGTTCCTGTTGAAACATTCTGTGTGTATGCACAGAAATAATGTCTCAGCAGAGGTAACTCTGTCTCCGCGCTGCGCACGTCATTGAAGTTCTAAACCTCCACCTAGCCATTATTTCTGTAGAACCGGTCACCGTGTCAGCCATTATCCCTTACGTAAATTTATATCCTTGACATCAGCCCCTCTGTGTTGAACCGCTTGTTTTGTTTGACCTGACACTAGAGTGTGTCCTTTTCAAACACTGAAGAGTACATTCATGTCCCCTTCTTATCAGTGTATCCCATAGTACAAAATGAATCCAAGTGCAAAGCTCTGCTAAAGCACAAGCTCACTATAGTTCTAAATCATACATCAGACTACTGTGAAGGAATGTTCACATGATGGAGAAGAATAGAAGTCATAGCAAGTTTACATATACTGAAGGTATTTGGGGTAGGTATTTTTTTTTTTAAGGGAATAAGCAAGGGCACACACACAGAGTGTTCTGTTTCAACAGGAACTCATCAAGACTTGTGCACATACAGTAAAGTACTGACATGCATAACAAACAAAGTGTTCAGATAAACTGCCGGATATCAGTGCTTGCTGTTCCCGCTTAACAGATGGCGCCTGCCAAGTTCACGTGGAACAGACGAAGGTAACAGCTAATAACGCATGCCAATCCCATCTAATGTGTTATTAGATAGCAAATGTGCTATAGGTCTATGAAGGCGTGAAAGCTGCTGATAAAAGACACACTTCAAAGTAAGCCAAAAAAAAAGAGGAAGATGAGGAGGGGGAAAAAAATTAAACAGTGAAGCTTGGCACAGAGCTGTCACTCAGTCATTGTTGTCCGTGCCGAGCAGAGCCTCACGCCTTCCTGCAAGTCCACCCGAATCAATTTTCAGCTCATGTTTTGGTAGATTTAATCTGTCATATAACCTTGAAATTGGAAGTGAAGCACCATCACTCAAAACCTAATGTTTATCAAGAGGTTCTTGACCATACGGCATCATCAAATCATTTTTTTTTTTTTTCAAACTGCTGATTCTCGACCCTTCTGCTGTATAGCGCAAGATGAAAAAAAAATAACATGTTATTGAGAAGTACATTTTAGAGAAATTGCATCATCTCATTGGGTGACCATTGTCTTATAACAGCACATTGTTGAATTTATAGGAATAAATAAGTGTACAAATAAAACAATATGAAATTCAAAAACTTAATCTGTAACATCTCTATTAGCTGTATTTTTCCACTGCGCAACAAAAGGACAGCACTAATTGCTCTATTTGACAGTTTTATTTAAAATAATGTTCTGGATCATAACCTTTTACAAAACTCTACTGTATGTCTGTAAAACTGCTTATCCTCTGGGGAAAAAAGGTATTTCAAATTTTCTTAGCATTTTGCCTGATAGACTTTCCTCTAGAGCAGGGGTCTCAAACTCCCGGCCTGGGCTCGGCCCAGATCCGGCCAGCAAGTTGGTGCTTAAATTATAATGCAATCCGGCACTGGAGGCGCAACATCAGTCCCCGCGGGCGCACCCATTCTTCTCCTTCACGCTACTCGCAGAGTTTTAATCGTACTGAAATTATAAGGGCATCATTGGAATCTCCATAAACTGACCGTTCCAACAGTGCATTTAGTTTCTGTGACGCTTCAGGAGATAATTAGCGTTGAATTTGTATCAAAATTATGATCACCAATGCAGTAATGCATCCATGTCATACATTGTTCTCTGTGTAACATCTCACTGATTCTTAACTTAACTATGGCAAACCGCATATCAAAATAAACAGGTGATCCTACAGATTACAATGGTGCATAGCATTTGTGATTAGCGGTTCCAGAGTAATCCAATCTTGCAATCATATACAATTTCTGCATTGTCTTCAACATGTCATCCCAAAATAGATGAAATCTTTTCCATAGTGAAAGTTCATTTTAGCTCTCTGTTTGTCAGGACTAACTTTTAACAAACTGTATGTCAGGGAAATGTTGTCTCAAGAATCAAAATAGCAATATTATATGTAATATTCATGCCATATAATAATTAATATAATATTGTCAGCACATATATTGTTGCAAATTGCAAAGTCATACAGAATACCTTTATCATGACTCTTATATTACCAGATTCCAGACAATCCTATATTTAAAAGTGAAAAGATATTTGTTCTAGGCTATGCATTCAATGATGGGATATAGGCCTAACATTGAATATCATAGATAAAAAAAAAAAATAATAATTATTACAATTGACCCCTGAGGTGGCCCTCCAGTCAGACAATGTTGACCGTAGTGGCCCCCAGCTCATTTGAGTTTGAGACCCCTGCTCTACAGCAAAGAGAACACTTCAAGCACAATAGGTAAAAAGAGAGGAGTGTTGGCCTTGCAACCCAAGAGCTGTGTCGATTTAATCCTCCAGCCCAAATTTACGTTGCTTTCTCTGGTTTGAAAACATGAAAAGCAGAAACATCCTGTTGGAAGTCATATTGGAGGGCTATACAGTGAGGCCTTCTGAAGCGACTCTCTGTGGCACAGCTGCAGACAACTCGTAATCCCAAGGGGATTCTAGTTATTTGACTACAAGTGAATGGAGATATCTGTAAGCACAACCCAGACTTGTCTTTAAAGAACAGTTGATTAAAGCCAAGGTAGTTGGAGACTCCCTTGGGCACAGGCTTGATGATTCACAGGCGCATGTTTGACTTGGGCCTGTTGGGATTCACACGCTCCCAGTGCAATCCTTGTGTTTTATGGAGTAGTTGTGGTATTTCTGGCTATTCTTGTCAGTTGACTGCAGTCATGGAAGATAGAATCAAGAAAAAATCACCAGACCTCTGGATAGACAAGGTAGACAATTTTCTATTGGTTGTTCCTCCTGAACATTGAACATCCCTTTTTCAAAGGACAAAGAGCAAAGGGCTTTCCTATGTGGTTATGTGATAAACCTCTCAAGAGGTTCATGATTACGTGGGGGATTGTGAAAATGTTTAGTCAGCATTTCCACCACCTTCTATCTGACTTAGGCTGGCTGCAGAAAGTTCGGTGAGTAACACATTTGTACTTTTTGGCTGTAATATGATCAAGTAATTTTGTATACAGTATGTGTGTGGTTGAGAGAGCTTGTGGTTAATGTGACTGGTGTGTAAAATATGTGTCTTTATCAAATTCAATTATTCCATAGAAATAGTACAACTACAACAAAAGATTGAGTATATTTTATTTTGTCATACAAAGTTTGTCTTGTTACGGTACAAAACATTCTCTTTCTATCTTTCTGTTTCTGTCCCTGCCCCCAACCCCAAATCATTTCTCACAAGATCCTCAGATAGTAAATCTTCTCCTCCTCCTTCTCACCATACCAAACAGACGAAGAGAGAATAGTGTGCCACAAAAATCCAACAGACTGAGCTAGGGGAAAAAAATGCAGCTTACTTCCTGTCGGGGTTTGGCCTGTCAGTGGAGGAGAACAGCTGTGATTGGCTGCGTGAGCACGTTCTACTTCCTTTAAAAACAAAAACAGACGAGCTTTGCTAGTAGGCCAAAGCCCGTTGTAACAAGCTGAAGTAACATCAGCTGACAGTGTTGCTACAGAGGGACCCACGGACAAACAACAAACCTGGTGAAAGAAAGAGAAAGGATTTTTATGGAAATGAATCATTGAATGGAATCTCCCCTACCCTCAGGAGATTCACAGGCAAGGAAACAGACAGAATTCCTCAGCAAAGAGAAGTGGGGTTCGGATACAGTGAATTCACAGTGACTTGGAGAAGCCCTTGCCCAACTGTGGGAGTGGGTTCATTTGTTTACGGTCTTCAAACTGAGCAGAACAAATTTGAGTTATGGACAATGGTTATGCGGTTCTGTCAGAAGACCTCTGTTCAGACACTTGCAAAGTTGCAGTCTCTGGTAAGTTTCTCTGTCACTTTCTGTATGTGTATACATATTAACTTACTAACTAACTAGTATTGACTTTTACACATGTGGTAAGACATATCAGGACAGATATGAACTTGACTGGAAAACTTTTAGTGGAAGTGGACAAGACATGAATGCATAATTAGAATCTGCGGAGGAAAGGATTTGAGGAAGGAAGACGAGGTATTGAGAAATGGGGTTATCCACTGGTTGGTACTTTTAGTGGTGATATGCTGACCTCGGTAATGTCATCCCAGATACCTATCGCTGACAACCACCTTTTACATTTTGTTGATTCGTATGAACTGTTTTGGCTGAAACTGGTACCACAAGTAGGCTAAACAATATCCAAGAAGGACATGACAAGGCATAAAACCTCTGTGGTGTATACAGGCCTGCCATTAGTGTATGCCATAACTAAGGCAACTGAACCTAGCTCGGAAAAAAAAACAAAAAAAACTTTAACCAAGTTGCATGCCTTGCACATTGTTTTCACCTCTGGTGGAATTGTCAAAGCTTTGTAATAACAATGTAGTGGGATCAATGCACAGGCACTCATAGCTTTAACAGCTACACTCCCAACTTGGTGGTCTGGTTGATGGCAACTTGTGACTGTGTGACTGTGTGTGGGCATTGGCCCATAAGTGTTATATGTATGTTACTGTGTGTGTAACCCCTACCTCTCGACTGCCCAAGACGAATTTCTCTTCTGAGACAATAAAGGCTAATCTAATCTACTCTAATCTAATCTAATCTAACACACAGAGATTTCTCTCCACAGAGAGATTTAACACATCAGAGAGGTGAAAGGTCATTGCTCGAGCAAAGAGGAAAGATGATTGTATGTTAAACGATCAACTGAAAACAACATTCCACCACTATACATGTTTATGAGAAATGACTCTGGATTTAGTGAATATGTCAAATTAGATTTATTTTAATGCACATAACAACTATCCTGTGGTGTTCAGTGCTTTAGTGCCATAGACAGTGAAGAGGATATGCCTTATTGACCTCGGCTTCAGACGTAAGTGAAATAGCTATGTTGGACCTCAGCATTTGACTCTGATATGATGTAGGTCAATCATGAAACATTTGTGAGTGTTATTGGGAAATGGGGTGCATAGGGGTGTGTAAATTTCCCAAACGCAAGTTACAATGTTACTGTGCCTTTGAATGTCGGGTAGGCCACTAAATTGTAATTTTGTGTCAACGTGACAGATCATTTCAACCAGAGCCAATTGGGCGGATTGATCGTCAAGTGTAATATGGACAGGGAAGTGGAACTACTTCGTAGGAGTGCGATTTTCTGAAAATAATGCACACTCTATATAGTGCATCACAATAGGAAATTTGACTAAGCAGTGGTATATATTAGTGCTGTCAAACGATTAAAAACATAATCAGATTAATCATAAAATTTTGCCATCGCAACTCATTTCCTCCAGTAAAAATTTGGATGCTAGGATATGTTGGACCATTATTTTGCCCTTATGCTGTCAGTTGAGTTTTTTTTTAATTAATAATCAATCACTTAAGTCAAAGTGTTAATTTTGCCAGCACTAGTTATTGATTACATGTATTGCAATATTCCATTGAGATTGTTTTGTAGTTTGCTGATCATGTTTGGAGTAGACTGAACCATTTTAGTCACATTCTTTTAAACTGTAGTTTAAATTAAACCTACACTCGTTAGTAAGATGATTACTAATTAAATTCTGTAATTCCGCAATCTCACATCCAATTAAAAAATGTAAGGGAATGATATCAGACTGCACAATTAAAGGATCTACACTAATTTTAATGAACTATTGCAAAACAAGCAGAATGATTTGTATTTTATGACAATACGCCTACGATATTATGGTTACAATGATCAGATTCAACTATACTCTGCAATGCAGTTCCCCGTTTGCTGCAATAGGCCAAAGTGTTATGCATGCAGGTGAATGTAGCTCTCTTTGAGCGTCAGGGTGACTCATGGCGTTGTATCAGTGATCCATAAATTTCAAATCAGCCCTGAAACAATCTGTCTGCCTGCAGTGAAGCTTAAGAATCAGTCGATCTTCTCCTCCTGACATTCTAGTCAGCTTTGCTCTTCATTCCTAGGACTTCACCCATATTGCAGAGACAGGTTTTGAAGGTGTGAAATGCAATGGATAGCAACGCAAGGTGATTAATGATCACACCTATAGTGCCACGATGTTGGTCTTATTGCATTCCCTACTGCAGTCGTCTATAGGATTTATTTGTTTTTCCCAGACCTATATCAATGTCTTACTATTCAAATCGGTTATTATTCACTTTGCCAAGGCGTTGGACGAGATGCCTGGTTTGTGATTCTCTTTTGTTTGTTGCTTGTAGGATTCGACTGTTTCAGTTTCATTATGAGTAAATGTTTTTTTTTTTTTTTTTGACAAACCTTGGAACATTCCAAATGAGTCGGTCGGTTAGTGTAGATTCCCTTGTCTTCAATATCACTAAACCAAAGAATACAATGTGAATATCTGTGTGGAAAAAAAGCTGTCAGTATTTGTCAATATTAATGCTTTGGTATAATTGAAAGACTTGCTTATCGAGGGAGTTGATATAAAGGCCACACTAACAGCGACAATATGATTTTAACTTGAGTGACATGTTTTACACATTATATGAGATGGTAGTGTGAGAATTGATGGTTTTCTCATAGGATGATATCAGTTGCCATGGTGACACTTGATATTTATTCTCTGTTAATGGGTTTAGTGAAGTCGTCTCATCATCCATGAATTAGCATTCTACTATTATCTTATAGTGCTCAAATAGAATTTAAATATTTTGTTGATATCACTACCTTTTATTAACAGTTCAGACTTTTTAAATATCTGTGTACAATCTATATTTGCCTTGCGAAACGGAGAGAGTGGCTAAAGTTTTAAAACATTTAGAAGTTGGCCTGAAGAAACTCTGATCCTGGCATTGGCCAGAGCACATTGGCTTCTTTGGTCAGCCCGACGTGCTCAACTCCGATCCAAGCCATTCTGCACGCTCCACGTATCCATTACTGGACATCGCTGAGCACAGAGATAAATTAACGAAATTGAGCCCATCAGCTCTGCGAGCTGGGGCTAAGGAGAGCGCACGTAAACGTATGCCTCCCTTGCAAATTGAAAGTGCACTAATGTTTGCTAATGGATCGACCTCCGCAGCCTGTTCCGCCGGCATGCGAACAAGCTGTTTGACTCCCAGCGCGCCTTCATTTGATACCAGAGCTGACAGGACAAGCAGGGAGGCTCAGTACACACAAAAGGTGGGGACACTAGGGGTAGGGGGTAACATGGAGACAGAGACAGGGTCAGGGATAAAGGGAGATTTGTTTCCTATTGTATATGAGTTGCATGAAATGTTTGTAGCATTAGCAGAGAGGCCACAGTGGGTTTTTGAAAGTGAGCAGTGGATTTTGGCTGGGTTTCAGATACTAGTTAGAGTGGTTCTGCTAGGCTGTCCCATGGTCATTTATTTATTTATTTACTTCTGCTATTTTTTTGTGTATGGTGGCTGCTCTCTGCCAGATGGCTGTCACACAAGCAATCCGTCACACAGCCCAGGCTAATTTCCCATTATTCCTCCCCTAATGGGGTCATTAACAACATCACTGATAATTAAATTTAGAGTTTCCCCAATCTGGCTGTTTTTGTCGGAGTTATTGGTGAATCGGCCACCATCACATTGATTTGATGTTTGCTCTTGACAGTAAACTGCTGTATAGAGTGTGCTCTCTCTCTCTCTCTCTCTCTCTCTCTCTCTCTCTCTCTCTATGTCCTCTGTATGCCTCTCTGTCACTCACTGTTCTCAAATGGAATCTGTACTTGAGCTGATTTAATGGCTGTCATTTCACAAGGCCTCAAAGGTGCAAAACTAGCGTGCCAGGGTCACCGAAAAGACATTAACAACATTAGTGACAAAAAGCTAGTGAAGGATTCTCTAAAATCTAATGTTTTATTAAATGTTCTGCATAATGGGGTCGATAATGTATTTTATAACAATGCAGGGGGAAGAGTGGTGATGGCTGCATTTGACGCATTGAGCATGCAGAGCACACTGTAGATTAGAAGAGGGTGGCTCAGTGGAAAAGGAATATGAAATTGAGCCCAACCCTGATCCAAAAGTGATAATTGTAGTCATTCACATTTCACAATAGTGATCTAACTCTTGTAAAAATCAGTCTCAGAACTTCAAACATGATGGGCATCATATTGAAATAGAGACAAATGAAGGGCTCAGGCCACTTTTCATGATTTATTCTTTTGCTGCTGTTTGAAGTCACATTGCTTTGGCCTAGCCTAGATATTTCTTTCATTCTAATGACGGAATACAGTGTGCCAGCCCTGTTAGAATTTAAGGCCATTAACAAACTTTAGTTACCTTCTATCCATTTACTCTCACAAATGAGATTTTTTTTCATTTCATAGTAAGTATACAGTATATATATTAAGTCTTAGGTAGTTTACATGCTAAATACATTAATGTAAAGGTAGTTGTCACACCAAGATTTTTATTTCAGCTTGTCATAGTTTATTATGCATTTCAAATGTAGCCTGTAATGAATTATGACAACTGGTTTGTACAGTAAATATTATCTACAGCAGTCATGAGTAACCTTTTGTTTAAACATGAGAACGGGTGGAGAAATTACAATGTACCTGTTTGACAAGATGAAAGAGCCAAATCCTGAACTCTGTGTGCTCTGTTTATTGTGAGTGCAGGAGGACACTTTGAATGTAAACAACAGTGTTAGCAGGTTAGCCTGTAGCCCTTATTATTTGTCACCAGTGTCACCGGAGATGTACATCTTTCCTGAAAAGTTGTTTCACATACAGTACTGTTCCACTGCATGGATTGAAGGGGATGCGGGGTACAGTGTGATGACAATACATTCATGTGGTGTGTGAAAACACAAACAAATTAAATATTGACTTTTGTTGGGGAGACACAGAGAGAAGAATCAGCTTGTTATGAAGGTCGTAAAGCCTTCATGTCTATGTAATGCATGTAGTAAACTTCAATGACTTGACTATAAGGAACGGCAAGTGTTGCGAATATGTTGCTTGCCTCACCAAGCAAGTTTGACATGGATCGAGTTGGCTGACGGTTCATGTTGGCAGACAAACTGTTCATCTTTTTTTTTATTTAAAAAAATACACTGTGTGCCAGGTGCGCTTCATTCAGTGCTGATTTTCAACTGAAGTTGTTTGTTTTTGTTTGCCGCGCCGTAGCGTTTTATTCCCAGCGGTTGGCAGCGCGAGCGTATTTACCCCCATGGCGGTAGGCAGAGAGGCCTCGGGGCTCAGCACAAATTGATCACAGCCCAATAAGAGCGTCCTTAACGGCAGAGTGGAAAATAATGAGCCAGGGGAGATGGCTGTGGCGACATGGCTTTCGTTTATCATACCAGGCTCCAAAAATCACAAAGCACCACTGGGAGCAGAGGGACAAACAATTCAACAGTAATCAAAGTGAATGCACTGTGCACTGCTGCGAAAGTGATCTCACTTTCCACATCAAAATCACTTCAACAATACACGTCATTAAGGTGTTTTTTTCTTTACTGTAACAAGATCACATTAAAAAAATAAAAAAATATTCTACTTGATGTAAAGCGAAAGTTAAAGCGAAATATTTTTTTGCCCTTGTCATTTAAAGAAGTAAGGAAGTTTTTATTGCAATTAATATGACTGTAACTGCATAGGCCTATAACATTGTTCGTACGTGTCAGCAACAGTGTATCTGCATTCGCCAAGGGCCTTGTCTTTGCATTAGAGAGAGAGAGAGAGAGAGACCGACAGGCAGATGGAGTGAAAGGGAGCATTGTGTGGCAATGTTGGAATGCACTGTGTGTTGTGAAAGAGAGATTGGGAATGATAGATAGATATGGAATGGACAAGGTGTATACTTATCCTCTGTGTGTGTGTGTGTGTGTGTGTGTGTGTGTGTGTGTGTGTGTGTGTGAGAGAGAGAGAGAGAGAGAGAGAGAGAGAGTATTTCCAGTAAAGGATATTATATTGGCTTTCGTATTCTTGGCAGAATGTTTGGAAGGCATTATGTTAAAACTGTTAATGCTTGATTAAAAGTGTTCTGAACTAATTTAAACCTTCAGTGATGTTTTTTCACTGCTTAAAGCTCAAAATCACTCTCATCCTTACATGAAAATGCCTGAAAGCCTATCAGAGATATCCACCAGACTCCAGACCAGACTCAGCACCAGTCAAGTAAGGCTAGAGGAGAAATTGAGACTCCCTTTGTTTCCACTTTGTGTGAAAATGAGGCCTAGCTTGAGGCTGTATCTGGTCACTAACCAGGAAGTGCTTACAAAGCAATGTAGAGGGGGAGAAAAATCAAAAGCCTTATCATTAATGGAACCTTCCTACTCAGGTGATCTTTTGCTACAAGCTTCTCTTGTGAGGGACTACAGTACCTCTCTCCCTACAGCACTTTTTATTCCTTTTAGATCACCACTCAAGGCCGCAGCTCAGGTTCCTCTAACTGTCTTCCACTGATCTACACACCTCTTCACTACATTCTTCATTGAAGAAATGGATTCCCTTATTAATGCATCTATTTTGTGTTGGGAGTGAGAGAGTGTGTAGGGTTAAAAAGAGAGAGTGTGTAGAGTTAAAAAGATGTACCTGTAACAGAATCTCAAAATGTCCACCTCATTCGTTCTCTTTAGATAGCCTTGTGGTGTTTGGGGATTGAGCAAATTCACAATAAAATATGTATATATGTTGTCAATGACAAGAAATCAAGATTACATGTAGATTACATGTACTGTAGGTTTCCTGAGTTGTGGAAGTTAAATCTTTGAAAACTAAAAGTTTCTTATGGCATATCCTGTATTGTTTACATAATATTCTCTTTGCAATAATTTGGCCCTCTTAACTCTCTTCTTGCCTTCAAGTCTCAAATAGACACCCCTCCACCCTTTCTGTCTATTCTCCCCTCTGGCCTGCTATCTTGACAGAGTAGTCCTCCAAGGTATGCTTACTGCAGATTTTGGACTTCAAAGCCCCTGCTTTTTGTGTAGCTAAGTGGACAGTTGTTATTTTTTTTTCTTCCTCTTCTTCTTCTTTTCAAACACTGAAACAACCGCAGATGAATCAAAGGCATTCAGATGCCACAGGAGAGAAGAAGAGAAGAGTAGAGAAGAGGGAGAGAGACAGGGAGGACTGAGTAGCCCCTAAAGGGGCAGCGGCCGAGCTCTGGAGGCTGAAGAGTCTCACGGCCTCTCCACGCCCCTCTTTGTCTCTAACTCATCTTTTATGTCCGTCGCTCCACGCTGGTCCTCAGGGGCCGAGAGTTCCCTTCAAGTGCACTTTTCTGAAGCGTCCATCTTCCTCAGGTGCAACGCTCTCTGTGTTTTGTCAGTTTAGTGAGTTCAGTCTCTTTTTTTTTTTAATCAGTTCAGTTGGGTTTTCTGAAGACTTCTGAACAGTTTTCGTTGCAGTTGTTTTGGGAAATCAATCTTTTTGCAAGCCAAATGTTGCTTGCCAATTTCAGAGACAATTCCCTACTTCTGCTCCTTTGCTTTCTTCCTCTTTTTTCTATCTATTCTCAATTGTTCCTTCTTTCTCTGTTCGTTTTTTCTTTCTTTCTTTCTTTCTTTGTTTTTTCTGTTTTTCTTTTCCATTCTTTACGTCATTATTCCTTTCTCTCTCTTTCTCTCTCTCCCCTTCTCTCTCTCTCTCTCTCTCTCTCTCCAATCTGCATGTGATGCCTTGTAAAGTGCTGACTGCACAGCGTGTTCCTTTGCTCCTTGCTTTAATTGACTCGCAGGTGGAGAGATCAGCTCACACCTGCCAAAGTGCCGCGAGAGGGGATGTGGAGATCTGAGAGGCCAGCCGGAGACATGACTTGGGGGTGATGGCGGCTGTGCGGGGGGAAAGAAATTGATGGTGGGGTTTGGTTTAGAGCTACAGATGGGTTGGCTTCCGATTGCCAGAGGAGACGCGAGGCCAACAGAAGTTCTGCTGAACAACAGAAAAACTCATTTTGCAAGAAAAAGGAAAACTTTTCTTCTCCCCGTTTGTAAACAGAGGAGCTGATGGTTTTGACATTAAGGACTGTTGAGACGGTTCATTGTGAAATCTTCCAAAAACAGCAAAAAAAAAGATAGGCTAGCTGTGCAATATGATGGCCTCATTCTGTTGACAGTTATCTCTTTTTAGAGGGTGTATGTATGTTGTGGTGAAGGTTTTTACCAAGGAAAAGTTGAATTTCCGATTGTGCAAGTCATTTACAGTATTTCCTTGTGGTTTGTCATTCATGAGTAATGGGGCAATGCCGGGTTCTGTGCCATGATCAGTGTCTGGGTGACCCTTACTAACTGCCTGGAATAACCAGTGTCTGTTCAGTCCAAACAGATGCCCCTCGTATTCCTTACTGTAGTATAATTCTAACATTTTCCACAGCTTCAGAAGGGAACTCAAAGATCTTTCTCATCATCCTTCAAATGTAAACCGTACTGTTCAAACACTCATCTCACAGAAGGGCAGCAGGGGGAGTGTAAAAGTGAAGGGCAAACATGAAAGGGTGGAGCGACAAAAGCCCACAACACAAATAAGAGGAAACATTAAGGCGCGTGAACACAAATTAAGTCATGCAGGTGTCATTGAGGTAGGGAGATATTTGCTGGAACTTGCAGAGAGGAAGTTCGCCAGTGAGGTAAAGGAAATAAGCAGCAAGTTGCTTCATGGTGGAATGTGTACATTTTCGCAACAGCCGCGTCATGCAAGAAGTATCATGCTTATCCTCAAGGTTATTACTCTTGGCATATAGCACCACACATACAGTACACACACACACACACACTTTCTGTTTCTCTCTCTCTCTCTCTCTCTCTCTGTCACACACTCACACACATTAACACAACTCTTTGAAATGATTAAGCCCCCCATTATACTCGGTAGGCTTTAAGTCTCAGCGTTTGGTGTCTGTTGTGTGTTTAAGGCCGGTGAGGTCACCGGCTAAACCTTTCATGTCTGTCCAGTAGAGGCCTTAAGATTTGCAAGAGAAAGGGTGATATCAGCAAGGCAAATCAGTCATGGCACAGATTAACAAGCTGATCATGCTGTTATTAATTGTTATTTGATAGAGTACAAGGACTTGGGGTCCTGCTGACCTTATAGGGTGAAATCTCTTGCTTGAGGAAAAATAAGTGTCTGATGGTTTAATGGTGTGTTCATATTCCCGATTTGTTGCTCCTTTGTGCTCTCTCTCTCTCTCTCTCTCTCTCTCTCTCTCTCTCTCTCTCTCTCTCTCTCTCTCTCTCTCTCTGTGTGTGTGTCTGTGATAGACTATGTGTGAATGTAAGTGAATCAAACTTGTGAACAAATACAAAGTTTTTTGGAGTTACAGTAGGCTTTAGGACATACACAGCTCAAACATTATTATATTCTCCCCCTTAAGCATTGTGTGTTGTGTTTAGATTTCAACTCACCAATGAGCCCCTGTGTACACCGGTCTAGCGTAGACAGGTAGTAGGGCTGATTCATTACTGGTGGATGTGGAAAAATACAGAGAGCCTGTGGCTGCTGGGTGTGCATATTTCTGTGCAAAATGTTTATATTTAAAGCAGGCTGGAGTGTGCATGCGCAATTACCACGCATGTGAGTCTATTCATTAGCACGTATGTGCTTGTGCTCATTATCACCTATGTGTTCATTAACGTCTGTGAGAGTGTGAATGTCCGTGTGTGTACGTGTGTGTGTTCCGTTTCTGTGTGTGTGTGTGTGTGTGTGTGTATTTCATCTGAGTTTAATTTGTGTGTGTGTGTGTGTGTGTGTGTGTGTGTGTGTGTGTGTGTGTGTGTGTGTGTGTGTTTGAGGGTGTGTGTGTGGGCGTGCTCGCTGATGGGGGTAATGAGTGGACCTGTGCTGGCTTAACACAGAAGCTGATGGGGACTGACAGTATTTAACATAATTAAGAAAAGCTTCAGTCACAGTAGCATTAAATAAACACCTTGTGAAATGAACGGGGATCTGATTAGAGGGAGTGAGAGCGAAGGAAAGAGGGGAGAGAGAGAGAGAGAGTGGAAGGGTCATCTTGCAGTCACGGGATGTGCGTGTGAAGCTCCTCATTACTGCGCAGCTTGAGTCGACTCCACACTGCCTCCATCATCTCACAGCATTGGGCCGGCGTACAGTACATATACAAAGACACGTACAAATACGTGTATACAGATAATAATACATTACACAGACATGCAAAGAGCTACATGCATGTCCACATGTGCACATCAGTGTATCCATTCACAGATTATTTCCTACAATAGCTGAAGCAGGTGCATACATGAGTGTACACATAGACACAGACACACACACACACACACACACACACACACACACACACACACACACACACACACACACACACACACACACACACACACACACACACACACACACACACACACACACACACACATCTTTTTGACTCAGATTTCAATATATTCAATTTCACATTTATACAGTATGTTTCATATTTTCCACATTTTGTGAAATTTGTGAAATAAGACTTTGGGCAGTTTCATCATCAACTAGTAAAGTATATATTGGAATAATTTGATACACTCAGTTTAGGATATGTACCAGTTACTGACTTAAAAGAAGACCTCTGACACACCGACCAGGGAGGCCCATGGTTAAAAAAAAAAAATGGCCAGACGGATATCAAACTGGAGGGAAAAGCAGCAGCGAGCATGGAGGTAAAGTTACCCACTCCCCACTCCCCACTCCCCCAACATCTCCCTCTGTGAAGGCCTGTGAGCAGGCTTCCTCCCACCCCATGATTTAATTGGCTCGATGCCCTCCCAGGCTGGAAGCCCTAATAATCTTACTTGCTGTTCAATCTCCCTCATTGGATTGCCTTCTAATGGTGTGTGATTATGACCATATGGTAGCCTCCACCTCGCCCCTCCCTCCCACCAATCCCCTCCACACTGATAAAGACACACGCATTAAGGAAGGCATTATAATGTTTGGTAATGCGGCTGGGCGCTTAGAGGGTAGTATGTCGTGGACTATGCCGTGCATCTGTAGTCTGGGTGTTTCTGGCTGTGTGTGTGTGTGTGTGTGTGTGTGTGTGTGTGTGTGTGTGTGTGTGTGTGTGTCTGTGTGTGTGTGTGTGTGTGTGTGTGTGTGTCTGTGTCTGTGTGTGTGTGTGTGTGTGTGTCTGTGTGTGTGTGTGTCTTCGTTTGTATGTTTGTGTGTGGTCTATGCTTTTATTTATTTGTCTCTGTGCTTCAAGGGTGGTTTAAGAAAAGAGCTTTGTTTTGAAATGACATATTGCCAGCAATCTCTTGAGGGAAGTACATAGAACCCATCCTAGCATGCTCCAATTTGGGCAGTACCAACTTGCTTTAAGATGCATGTCAAAAGAATATTAATTACATAGTCACTTACATATTGTAAACTTTTAGGCAGTAATCTGCTTGTCATTCAAGACAGCCATATAGACTATTGTGCAAAGATCATGCGTCTCAGACGTCTTTTCAGAACGGCACAAGATCTACGTGGGCCTCATTTCCGCTTTTACGTAGCGATGCATTCAACTCTTCCCTAGTCTCTTTCTTCACTCAGCTCAAATCTGAGATAAAACGAGGCATTCTCATTAAGAAAAAAGGAAGGATAATATGCATTACCCAGTGTCCAGTTCAGACAGGCTCAATATGGAAATTGTTAACCTTTAAGACACTGACACTGATGTAGTCTTTGTGAATAATCAAACTTAAATTAAGGTTGACATTATAAATCAAATCTGCAAAAACTCAGAATCTTATACAGAAAGGGGGAGAATATTATTTATGATTAGTGAAGGACAGATGAAATCCCACTTGTGAGAATGGATGCTTGATTTTTGTTACCCTAGTCAGTGTTCAATACATTTTGGGGTTCGTTGGACATAATATTTACAAAACAAAATGCACAAACACTATCACGATTCCCCCTCCCATCCTTAGACACATACAGTAGGTGTTAATGGTTGATTAAGTGTTCATTAGAGGTCAGCTACTGCTTGATGTAATTGCCAATTTTTCGCCCCTCCATAGCTGGTTAATTTGCCTCTTGTTTACGTTGTGTCGCATCTGCAGCGTTCTCTCCCTATTTTTTCTCCTTCAGCGGTTCCCTGAAATGAGCGACGCATGCATTAATGTCTCGACAAAAACAGATCTCGTCAATTGCTGTTAGGTGTGACAAAATGACAAATTGACAAGGTAATAAGTAGCTTGCACAAGGGAGAAAGGCTTCAAAGATTTACGCCCAACACTCCCCACACTCCATGCGGCGTAATCAAATAATTGCCCGACGCATGGCTAATGTCTGGCTCATTTGTCATTTTGCCGACCGTTAACTCTTTAATAGAAATGGTGCTGGCGCACTGTTTGAGGGTTTATTCATGTTACGGCAGTGGCTGTTAATTTTTATATATTCATCATAATATTTTCAAATTGCCAGACAGCATTTAACGTTTGGCAAATTACAATCCGTTTAGTTTTGTCACACGCTGCAGTTCTCTGATTCGGACGTTTAGGTCCGCTGTTACGATTTCAATCAGCTTTCAAATGAAGGTATTCAGAATCAAGGAAGACCACTGACAGGTCAATCAGTTCCTTTGTGGGCTGTGTTAGACGGAAAACCTCAAATCATGCGCCTGCTTGGCTAGACTCTGTTCCCTTTGGTCTCCTCTCCTGTTTGTGCAGCCAGCGCTGGTGATTAGATGTGCTGTGTAACTTTGTATAACTCCCAAGTTTTCTCAAAGCTCAATATCCATCACTTAACTTTAGCACAGTCTGCTCAAAATATTATCAAAAAGTATTATATATCTAATAGTGCTGGCAAAATTAACTGATTAATCACGTGATTAATCCAAAAAATTTCACTCGGATTAAAAAAATTAACTCAGATTAATCCTGATGGATATAGTTCCACTTTCATGGCATGTATTATGTTAAATTTCAGATAGAAAATGGAACGGTTATCAAGTCAAACTATACAAAGATAACGGCCTAGCTCCTGACTGTCCAACAACATGTTTGGGGAATCCTTCGGGGTAGGGGACAGGTGTGCATTGCCCCATTTGAGACGAACAAAGCCAACTATTCAGTATCAGGGCCTTTACAGGGCAAAATAAGGATCCAATATACCCTAGCATCCAAATTCTTACTGGAGGAAATGAGTTGCGATTAAAAGTGATTAATCACGATTAATCTTTGAAAAATGTTGTGATTAATCAGATTAATTTTTTTAATCGTTTGACAGCACTAATATCTAAGCCTTGTACTGAAGTGTTGGTAGGCCTGCAGGACAGTATCTTTCATTAGGCTTCTAATGCAGTTATATGGGAATGTGTATGATACAACACTGCTTGGTGAATATTTATTGTATGGCTTGAAGTATTGTCGATGATATGGTTTGTGATTTGTAGCTGCCCGTCTCTTGTCCCTTTGCAGATGGGAATGAGTGTTTCATCTGTCGAGATGGGGAGGCGGCCGAACCCCTGAGGACCTTCTGTGACTGTAAGACTCTCCATGCTCATCACAGCTGCTTGCTCACCTGGATTAGTAAGGTAAGGTAGCTGCAACCATTTTATAATAAAATAATTCACACCAGCAGTTGTCAGTCATGAGCTGTAAAACGATTAATGTTGATGGAATTTTTGTAGTAGGTGAGTTTTGTATTTGGACACATTTCATAAAACATTTTCATATTCATTTGGCAGAGACTAAGCCGCATACACATACATAACTGCATCTCATATTAGGAATAGCGCCAGCCATCTGTTCAACTGTTTGCTACATATCTGGATTTTCAGAAACAAACACATTGAAAAGCATAGATGGGTGGCTTGCAATGTTGCAAGTCTTTCTCCAAATCTCTTTTCCACCAAGCTTTGCTGTGGCTCAACCCACATCCTGATGTATTCAGGTCACTGACGTCAGTGCATAAGGTGAAGGGAAGTGTGGGGTGGTGGTGGTCGGGCAAGAACCTATTAGGTGGCTGGTACAGTGATGAATGTATTTTCCCACTGACGTGGGAATCAGTGTGGTGCCGCTATCAATAGCTCAATCACAATGACCAACTACAGTCCTGACCAGACCACACACAAACTTCACCTTAGATTTAACTACCAGTTAGGAGATATTCTTAGAGGGGACACAGTTTGTGGGAAATCCCACAACTTTTCAGTGTATTGAGTTCAGTTAAATTCAAATCATTTGAATTCAAGAAGGCTTAATTGGCCTGAATGTAACAGTGGAATTATCGGAAAAGCTCAATGGCAGATAAACTGGGCAGTGTCATGGTAACATATTCGGCAAGCTCAAATATTCTTCTGAGGCTGTTTGGACGGTATGGAAAATGTTTCCAAACCATTGTTACTTGGATTGTGGGTGGAATTCAGTGGTCTGACTGACCCCTCTGCCTTCTGGGTGTTTTGCTGCAACAGAATCCCTTGTTTGTGCTGTGGCTACCCCATAAACTCAGTCTCCCAGCATGCTGTCTTGCTTACTGTTTACCACACACAAACACATGCACACAGATGCACACATACATGCACTGTGCACTAACACACACACACATACACACACACACACACACACACACACACACACACACACACACACACACACACACAGGCATGACGCCTGCCCGCCGCTGGTTGTTTTGTTGTTGTGAGATGAAATTGACACCAAAGTGATGGTCCTCCGCCATCGCTCTCAAAGAATTCCAAAATAGAAAAACCTCAAAATCCTCAGCGAGATTATGGTGATCAAAAGGAGCCCTTTTCTGAAGTGACAACGGCTGTTGACACGTCTCCCCCCTCGGTTTATGAACAGAACGAGCAGCCAATTACCCAAGCTGCAACGGGCCCTTTGGAGCACTCTACATCTCGTTCGTTTGTCAACTTCATCAAAGAGAAGACAAAAACAGAAATAAGGATTCTTTATTATTGTCATTTTATTCATTTCTGCTAAAAAAAACAAGACCTAGTTAAAGTGCTTTTTTTTTGTATTTTTTGCTCTCGAAGCAGAAGCTTTGCCTTCAAACATCTGCCTTTAGCCTTTCATTGCTGTGTTGATGACTGGAGCTGAGCTCAGTGGATGGTGGATGGTGTGGTGTGGTGTCCTGCTGATATGCTTAATGTTGACAGTGGAGTGGTCTCCTCACTGTGAGTTCTTTTCCATACGGTCATAAGGGTGCGTGAGTAGCCCACAAGTGGCCGGGGAGAGCATGATAAAGCTCTCTCGTTTGGCTTGCACAGCTGTCAGTGTTAGGCCTCTTCTCTTAAGTGTGTGGTTACTTTCCTCTACTCTTCACTCCCCCCTCTCTCTCTCTCTCTCTCTCTCTCTCTCTCTCTCTCTCTCTCGCTCTCTCTCTCTCTCTCTCTCTCTCTCTCTCACACACACACACACACACACACACACACACACACACTCAATTTACACTCTCTCTCTCTCTCTCTCTCTCTCTCACACACACACACACACACACACACACACACACACACACACACACACACACACACACACACACACACACACACTCAATTTAGAGATGTAAGACTACACACAGAAACCCTCTGTGTGTGTGTGTGCATGTGTGTCTATGTGTCCACACATACCACCCACCCCCCTCCTCCAGCTCCTCCTTTCTAAAGTGCTGAGGAGGAGAGGCCTCTGACAGCGCAGAAATCGGTGATTGACCTGTCACTTCTCGTCTGATAGCCATCTCCCTGAAAAAGCAGGTCATGCGCATACGTCGAAAGTGCCTCTTAACCGCATTTTATGAAGCCAGAAAGTGTAATCCAATAATGATTGGACTCCTGAGTGCTCTGCGATGAGCGTCAGGCAGCGATAGCATGCGCCGTTACTACTCTTAAAAGCAGCTCAGACCACTGAGGGAGGGGTAAAAAATAAAACGAGTACATTTCTTGTCCTTATCTTTCTGTAATTGGGCAGAGAATGGTCACAATATAGTTGCCGTATGGCTAAACACCCACCCTAAATCTCGAGATGCAAATAAAAACAATAGAAGTTTTTTTTGCTTGTATTAATTTGCTAATGTGCACTTCAGCTGCCCCCGCTGTGTGTTCTAACAACTTGGCCTGGGGTTAGTCGCAATGACGACAATGCAGAACACAACTTATGTGCTTTGTCCCGACCTTTTTTTCCATTCTTTTTTTTTTTTCCAAATCCCTCTATAATGCTTTCGTCCTTTTTGTCTTCATTCACTTCTCTCTCTCTCTCTCTCTCTCTCTCTCTCTCTCTCTCTCTCTCTCTCTCTCTGTCTCTCTCTCTCTCTCTCTCTCTCTCTCTCACACTCTCTTTATGTCTCTCTATTTCTTTCTCTCTCTCTCTCTGTCTCCCTCTCTCTCTCTCTCTCTCTCACACTCTCTTTATGTCTCTCTCTATTTCTTTCTCTCACTCTCTCTGTCTCCCTCTCTCTCTCTCTCTCCTCCTGTCTCCCATCTGCTCTCCCAGAGACAAATAGCTTGGCGCAAAACTAATTAGCAACCAGGAACTAGTTAAGAGATGGCCCTTTGGAAAGAAAGCGGAAAAAGCGAGAGAGAGGCCTGAAGGCCTGATTTAAATATAGGTCCAGAGTCAGTGACTGAGTGAGCCTGGGAGATCCCACTGCCTGCAGGCACCATTGCTTCCTGACCCTTGACCCTCATTACCAGACGCATGGCTCCTAGAGGGGCCGTGCCCCCGGCGAGGTACAAGGGCGTCGGGGAAAGCACACTCTGTGTGTGTGTGTGTGTGTGTGTGTGTGTGTAAAGAGCTGGTTCCTGCATCGGGGCACCAGCAAAGTACCAGTGAGAAGCCTGGTGATTCTCAACACAGTCTTCAGACAGAGGCGGGGTTGGGGGGTGTCCAGGACAGGATTGAAGGGGCAGGGGAGGGGGGACAGCCAGGGAATCAGTTTGTTTGAGAAAATACAGATCAAGGACAATAGCGTGTGTTATAGCATACTTCCCCCCCTCCTTCCTAAAAACAGAAAGGAAAAGTCCATGTCAAACCACTGCAATCACGCGCTCCATATACAAGCATATGAATATGTTTTCCATTTTGCCATGAAAAAAAGCCTCCATATGGTTTCAGTCTATTGCAGCTAATGGAAATGATCTTATGTGAAAAATAATACGCTTTCCAAAACCTGTAATCCAATCCATATGTAATAAACCTCAAAGTTGCAGCGGCAAAAAAATGGATATGATTATGGTTGGCCAGATGCAAGGGGGGTGAGTCTTTAAAATGCTAACAACCAACTAAATTTAGGCTAGCGATTTTTTTTTTTCTTAAGCATAGGATGCCGAGATGTGGTCTTGGCAAACATTACATTTTTTTGTGCAGTTTTCAAAGACATGCTTGTTAAGATAAAATGGTTTTATACATTGGATAAAATCACAGTTGCCCACACCACCCCCCACGCTAAGAACACCCTACAGACACAAAAGCACACACAGGAGTCGTACATTTGGTCTCTGGAAGTGGTGCCAGCGTAGTTTTCTTTCATCGCAACACAGTCTCAGCAAATTTATGTGTGCAAGGAGGAACTGTAGTCTACCATTAAACTCTGCATCTGCTTGAGGTCAGGGTTTTTTTCCCCCTTGACAAGTGCAACCGCAGAAATTTCTTTTCCCTGTAGGTTTTTTTTTTTTTTTTTTTTTTTGGTAAAGTCTCTATGTTTACGCAGTAAATGCCTGTGATGATATTGTAATGTGTGCGTGCTAGATGTATTTTGTTGTTTTAGTCTTAATGAGTTCTTTTGTGTGTAGCGCTGTGTTTGTATGGCAGATGTAGCGCACGTCGTGTATATTTACAGTGACGTGATTTAAGAGGTCATCCACATTCCTGTTACCTGAGGAACAGCTTATCACAAAAGTCCACAGAATAAAGCTGTCTGTTTCTTCAGTAGGGCAATTATAAGCTATGGAATGTTTACATACAAATATGCTGGATGGCAATGGTATTCAAACATCCTCTCACACCTTTTGCTTAATTTATAGTGAACATGTCTTGTCGTGTCCCCCCCCCCCCCCTTTCTCGACTCTCCATCCTTCTGTCTCCATTGCCCACTCCCTCGGTCTGGCCCTCATGGGTTGATAATTCTCATCATTGAAAACAGACATGCTTTCCATTCATTAGCCAAACACTTACAACAATCAGGCCACGCTGCCGGGGGCCGTGGCGCTCTTGTAAAATCACATTGCTTAATAGCACTGTTCTATAATTATATGCCATTAACATCTATCAAAATGGGTGCTCCCACATGTCATGCATATAAGCGCCGGATTGGACCAATTGTATTTCCACTGGCTGACTCTCTCTCTCTTGCTCTCTCTTCACACACCAACCTCCCTCTCTCACCCACCCCCCCCCCACCCCCTCCCAACCACACACACACACACACACACACACACACACACACACACACACAGGCAAACACACACACACACTCACACTCCTTCCGTAGCCACCATCCTTACTGGGACGCATTAAAAAGCTGGCCTGTAATTGCTCAAAAAGTGACTTTTTTTCATCCAGGAGAGAAAGTCTCAGAGGCTTTATGTTGAGCCTTTTCAAAGGGCCGTCGGAGCATTGTGGACGGAGCGTGAAAATCAGCGGGGACGCCTGAGAAATGAGCACTGCTAATTGCGTCCGGCCCATAGCTCTGTTGATTTAGCATGGGACTCTTACAACACCGGTCAGGGTATTTATTCCCCCTCGGAGCACTTACACGGAAAAACAATAAATGCGTCACTGTCCTTGAGAGTCACATTCAATAGAAACTTGTGCTAAATCACCACATAGAAACACCCGTCTTCTGCTCTAAACACTCTAGGTTTCTCAGGTTGCTGTGCTGTGAACTAAAGATCTGTTTATTTAATTAATAAGGGATTAAACCTGTGTGTGTGTGTGTGTGTGTGTGTGTGTGTGTGTGTGTGTGTGTGTGTGTGTGTGTCTGAATGCATGTTTGTGTCCATATTTGTATGTTTGCAGTAATTTCTGACTGAACATTTGTGATTTGTGTTTGGTTTTCTACAGGGTGTTGGCAGTGATGACCGATTAAGATGCAGTGTTTGCAGAGTAGAGGTAGGTTTGTGTGACTACACACACTCTTCACTCTTTACCAGAAACACTGAACAGTCAAAATCTCAAGTCACCTTTTTTTTTAACATTCACAGTTAACACACACACTCAAACACCCCCAAACACATCTCTTCCCTCTGATTTTGAACTGCTTATATTGGTGATGTATTTTCCATGTGTCTGGTTGTGTGTGTGTGTGTGTGTGTCTGCAAAAATCAGTTAGCGAACAAAGACGACTATCACAATGTTTGGCCTGGCACACCATGTGCATAATGTCCCGATCCCCCATGCACATAATGTCCTGATCCGTATTCATTCCATGAGCCCAAATTTAGCCCCCCTTACCCCCCTAATTTCCCACCAATGCAAATGTGCCAATACCATCCCCCCCCCCTTCCCACCACCTTGACTTCCTGCTCACACCTCCACATCTCCCTCCTCTGTCACCTCATTTGGCGGCGAATGAAGAGTCTGGACATGGCATCACAGAGGTAGGTCAGAGGCCTGTCGCTCTCCTGCCTGTCCATATCCTGCCCTCTATTATGCCTGCATTATGGGGGCGTGCTCGCGCCTGATGCACAACGCGTATTCACAGAGGCGCCGCCAGCCACCGCATGCCTAGCCGTCTGCCTGGCTGACTGGCTGTCTGTCTAGTTATGGTGGGCTGACATTATACGGTACCAAGGGAACGTGTAAGCCAAATTTATTGAAGTCATAAATTTTCACACGAGGAAACATAAACAAGAGCGTGTAATGCATGAGGAGGACGTGACGCCGGCTATGGCGAACGGATGCTGTGAGATATTGTTCAGGTCGCTAGAGTGCAGGTCCACTGCGTGGGGTTGGAAAACTGTGATTTTTGCGTAGGATTAAGTTGATTGTTTCATCTATATGCTGAGATTGTTGCCATGTCCGTTGTTATTGTTCCACAAGATAATGCTGTGATGAAGGAGCCTGTTTGTATTCAGGCCTTCCTTCATGGGCATTCATACAGGATGAGCCTGGGGCGATGCTAGTCAGTGTCAGTTAAGGAACCTGGCTAGCATGTGAGCAACCTGGAAGTTGTGGGTTCAAATCCTGGCTGCCACCGCTGTGCCCTCGAGCAAGGCACTTAACGTTAAGTTGCTCTTGGAGAGATTGGTCCTTAACTAATTAACAAATACAAGAAGCATTGGATAAAAGCATCTGCTAAATGCATAAATGTAAATGTGACCTGCATTAGTGTAACAAACAATCCTGCCCATAGTTCAACTGCATTTCTTTGTATTTCATCTGTGGTGGTGTGCCCCCAGAACATGCTCCTTATGACACTCATTCCAATCATTCTAATGACACTCATTCCAGTCATTCACTTCCTCTTATAGATCATTTCAGTGGTCAAAACAAAAACATTGCCTGAACAGTCTATTTTAGTCCCAAACTACTTGTGCTTCTGCTACATTTATTGCACACCAAACAGCTGTATAAATTCGCAAAATGGGTCCATTTGGAATGGCAAGACAGAAAACCCTGTGGGAACATCTATGACGCTAGTATTCTCTTAAAATGCTCTATAAACAGTGAGGGTGGAAGCAGGTCGGGGTTTAACTGGATGTGGTGCTGCAGGCCTGTGAGACCTGGCCTGCATGATGCAGCTCTCAGCCTCTATGGCCTAAATCAGGTGTCCATTTGCAAAGGGAAAACCCCCATTGGTCATGCAGGAGTGCCCACTGCCGTCTTAAAGTGTCTGTAATCTCTTTGACTTGGCTACCATGTGATCAGAGTGTCA